>KZ308401.1:13277-120371 GCA_000376725.2 Ladona fulva | reverse complement strand
TTATCACAGCGATGAACTAAACTAAGATCAAAGTAAGTTCAGGATACATTTTCTTCTATCGAGTGCCAAAAGACAAACAAATGTATCCCATTCATCCAGGAACTGTTAGTGACCGTAGAATCGTCGTAAATTTAAGCTGCACCTAACTTATGGTTCCCATTAGAAACATACGCTATCTAAAAGAAACTGCCTTACCAGTAGAATACTTTTTAATCCATATGATCCTATTAAACAAAAGGACATGAAAAGCAAGCATGAAGTTCTGAACTACGCGGCTATTCAATACACTTTCGAATTTCCAAGTATTTTTTTTAATCCGTAACACGCACGCGGCAATACTTCCTTGTAAGCTGCAGAATTCTTAATTAAAATTTAATTAAATCATCCATTAACCAATTATCATTCGATATTTTATATAATCGTTAATTAATTTCATTAATGAAAGTTTATTAAAACAGAAATATTAAAATAAGCTAATGAAAGCATTTTGGGAGTGAAAAGAATCAGAGACGAAGTATAATATGGAAAAAAGGGAATATGGCGATGATACATGGAGACAAATACGGACAGAATCAATGTTTGCCCATTAAAACTAACCTTGCTTGACTCCTTTTCTTTATCCCGAAGAGCGGGAACAAGCAGAATGGGGACGAAGAGAGGAAAATACTAAAAACGAAGCGGGAAAAAGAGGACACAATGGGGGAAGAAGAGGAGCAATCTCTCCTATATAATCGGGGAGATAATTTGGGAGGAGATGTCGAGAGACAATTGAATCTGGAAGAAGGAATTCGATGCTAAGGAGGAGATTTCACGGTGAATGAAGGAGTTCGAGACAGATAAGACGGAGGAAATTAAGGACGTTGCGATGGAGGTACGGGGAGGATGGAACGGTCAGGGGAGGCGACAAGGAAGGAGTCACCGAAGCACCACTTGGAGATGTAAAGGAAAGAAATCTGGAGGAACCGGAAGAGAATAAGGGAGTAAAAATCGTGACAAAGTGAAACAAGCGGCTGATAAAAGACTAAGAACATCTGACTTCCGAGAAGTGAGCTGTTTCCTGGCGCTGATGAAAATCCTTATGATTTTGCTCAAGAGGCTTTAATTTGATCTTGAAAAGATTTAATTGTTGACACTCTGAAAATCTATCTCGAGGAATTCCTTTATACACTATAGTATATCGCTATCTCCGCTGCTTTGAAATCGCTAGCGTATTCGTCGAAGTATTCCAAGTTATGTTAAAAAACAAAGGAATACAAATTTCCTCGAATAGTTTTGACTATGACCAAATAGTAAACCAAATTTAAGAAAAATATACAAGAAAATTGTACTGTGTACAAATAATTTGTTATTAAGCACCTTTGAGATGAAAATAGTCGATTTAGAAACAATCCACAAAGCAATTTTTACAACTCATGCGTCTCAGTGTTGAAATTTTTCCTAATGTAACACAGGGTTTTGTGTCCTTAAGCAGTATTACTAAAGAAATAACAACTATTGCTATAATATAAGTTTAAAAGGAAAGCCCAGTCTTAAATATAGGTAGCATTGTAACGAAACGTTTTAATGATTTTAACGCATAAATTATTTCACAGAAATTATATTAACATTTATATATTTAATATTGGATTTCACTTTTAAGTTTAGATTATAACCATATATTTCATTTTATATATGATACAATAGAGGAAAGTGCAAATTATTCGTAATACAAAATTTCTTTTTGTATCCATTCTTTACAATGCATTCCTTTAAATTTAGCTTTTTCGTTGCCTGTAAATATAACAATGCTCTTTCTAAACGTAATTTTCATTAATTAAATATTGTTTATAACCAACTGCATCGAGAATTATAGAGAATCGAGAAAACCCAAATTCTCCTTTTTAGGCTTTTATCAAATTCCTATATTCGCCGGTGGACAAACTTCTGGTTTAACATAAACACTAAAAATTAACATAACTTTAGAAAATACTAACAAGTTAGTAATGCAATTGCGCAATTTAGAATCAAATTTCTCATTTTATTGATATTTTACACAACTTTCATTTTTCTTTCATATTTTAATAGACATTTAGCTCAACGAGATGAATAATTACGACCACGACTTGCATATTTTTCATTTGTTTCTTTACATGGTCTTGTATGTAATAGCGGCAATTACTGCTAGAACGCCAGTGGTTCCGCGATGAATATAGGAATATTCTCTTTTTATATCACCATTGAAGGACACTTAAATATAAAAATTATCGCAAAATAAATTTACCAACTGAAGTTACCATCAGTGCATTATTATGCAACTTTCGCGGAGATGACGTTCTCAGGTTTTCAGGAACTTTCTGAAGAGTGCGCGATATAAATGCAATATTCGGAATTTTCTTAAGTACAAAAGTCTTGCGGTGGCTCTTTATAAACCGAAAAACACCTAATCTTAGAATATATGTTCGTCAACACCGTTACTGTTTCATCTTTAGAATAAACCGTCATCGTCCCATTATAAACTCTGCATTTACGGAAACAGATTACGTCTGTCAGTCGAGTAAGACACGATTTACCTTGAAATCATCTATGTGAAATGTTTCCTTATTTTATGCAACTGGAAAGCTAGAATTCAGTATTCTACGACGCTACTACGTGTTCTGATAAGAGAGAAATACCACTCCACTCGTAAATGATTAAGCTTCTCGCGAAGGCGACTTTATTAAACAGCGTAGATTCTTGGAAATTCAAATTCTAAGAAGGCGACAAACAGAAAATCGATGGCACGTGTAAAGGCGTCGCAAAATATCTGGAAGTCTGAGCATGAGAAATTTCGTTAGGAATAAAACAGCCAGAAGGACATCAAGTGACTTCCCGCTTAAGCCCATCTCATGTTTGCAGAGGCGGATTAAAGCAATTAGAGGCTCTGAACGTAAAGATGAAATTGAGGCCTTCGTTCAGAATGAAGATAGTATAAACAAGAATTCTTATATAAAATACCTAAACAGGTGCCATAGAAACCTCAGTCACTTTACTACGGCAGAGGTGAACAAGCTATTGAATTACTAGTAATGTTTCTGTAAATTTCAATAATAAAACTTTTAATGGAAATGGAAGAACTATCACAATCTATATAATCAATCACATATATATTATGTGGCAAATTTGGGCAGTATGACGTCGACACTTTGTAAGTCGCCCTTTTTGAAGTCGCAGACAATTGTCTGAAACGAACCCCAAGCTGACTCCATGCTAAAACCGTGCACTACTTGCATACCAACTTGTGTATGAATATTGTCGGTTCCGGACTTCTCCATGCGGACGTAGATATCAAAATAAAACACGTTAATTGGCTGTGTAACGAGTGCTCGAATTTCGCGAGATTTCTCCTTCCACCGCTCACGTGACATTTCGTCTTCATGACAGTCTGTATGTCTGTCGTGAAGACTGCTTATTCTTACGTATCTTTGTTCAGGAAGGCAATTTTGTTTTAACCGATTGCGTTTTTTTCGAATATATTCTATGTAATTACAGCACAATGACATTACAAATGCCATTCTTCGCAGCATTCAATGTGGAAAGAACAAAATTAAATGACCGTATCAACCAAACTTCAAAATTTTTAGATTATCACAGCGATGAACTAAACTAAGATCAAAGTAAGTTCAGGATACATTTTCTTCTATCGAGTGCCAAAAGACAAACAAATGTATCCCATTCATCCAGGAACTGTTAGTGACCGTAGAATCGTCGTAAATTTAAGCTGCACCTAACTTATGGTTCCCATTAGAAACATACGCTATCTAAAAGAAACTGCCTTACCAGTAGAATACTTTTTAATCCATATGATCCTATTAAACAAAAGGACATGAAAAGCAAGCATGAAGTTCTGAACTACGCGGCTATTCAATACACTTTCGAATTTCCAAGTATTTTTTTTAATCCGTAACACGCACGCGGCAATACTTCCTTGTAAGCTGCAGAATTCTTAATTAAAATTTAATTAAATCATCCATTAACCAATTATCATTCGATATTTTATATAATCGTTAATTAATTTCATTAATGAAAGTTTATTAAAACAGAAATATTAAAATAAGCTAATGAAAGCATTTTGGGAGTGAAAAGAATCAGAGACGAAGTATAATATGGAAAAAAGGGAATATGGCGATGATACATGGAGACAAATACGGACAGAATCAATGTTTGCCCATTAAAACTAACCTTGCTTGACTCCTTTTCTTTATCCCGAAGAGCGGGAACAAGCAGAATGGGGACGAAGAGAGGAAAATACTAAAAACGAAGCGGGAAAAAGAGGACACAATGGGGGAAGAAGAGGAGCAATCTCTCCTATATAATCGGGGAGATAATTTGGGAGGAGATGTCGAGAGACAATTGAATCTGGAAGAAGGAATTCGATGCTAAGGAGGAGATTTCACGGTGAATGAAGGAGTTCGAGACAGATAAGACGGAGGAAATTAAGGACGTTGCGATGGAGGTACGGGGAGGATGGAACGGTCAGGGGAGGCGACAAGGAAGGAGTCACCGAAGCACCACTTGGAGATGTAAAGGAAAGAAATCTGGAGGAACCGGAAGAGAATAAGGGAGTAAAAATCGTGACAAAGTGAAACAAGCGGCTGATAAAAGACTAAGAACATCTGACTTCCGAGAAGTGAGCTGTTTCCTGGCGCTGATGAAAATCCTTATGATTTTGCTCAAGAGGCTTTAATTTGATCTTGAAAAGATTTAATTGTTGACACTCTGAAAATCTATCTCGAGGAATTCCTTTATACACTATAGTATATCGCTATCTCCGCTGCTTTGAAATCGCTAGCGTATTCGTCGAAGTATTCCAAGTTATGTTAAAAAACAAAGGAATACAAATTTCCTCGAATAGTTTTGACTATGACCAAATAGTAAACCAAATTTAAGAAAAATATACAAGAAAATTGTACTGTGTACAAATAATTTGTGGAGATTGTCTGAGGTGAGAGTTAATAATAGGGATGGAGAAGGGAATGGGGGAGGAAGTTGTTGGACAGTGGAAAATCGGAGGGCGAAGGGATGGANACTCTCAAAAAAATAAATTTAAAAACTTGACATTATTTTTTAGAAATGTTATTTCTATTTGCCACGACCCCAATTCAGGAGAAAATACCAGTCAGAAACTTGCTCTACACGTATCAAATAGCAGATATTTATTATGGTATTATTTACAGACGACATTATTATTAAGACTGATTATGGGACTTGACATTGTGTTGGTAAAAATTAATATAATATGTAGTATAACAACTTAGAAATGCTTCCTTGGCCAATGCTACTCTTTTTCGAACCTCATCTCCACACCTCCCATCCCAAGATAGAACACTACCCAAGTACGAGAATTTGTCCACCTGTTATAGTTTTTCCCCATCCACCCTAGATGACTTAAGTATTTAGTTAAAACTAAATTTAAGAAAAATCTACAATAAAATTGTACTGTGTACAAATAATTTGATATTAAGCACCTTTAAGATGAAAATAGTCGATTTAGAAACAATCCACAAAGCAATTTTTACAACTCATGCGTCTCAGTGTTGAAATTTTTCCTAATGTAACACAGGGTTTTGTGTCCTTAAGCAGTATTACTAAAGAAATAACAACTATTGCTATAATATAAGTTTAAAAGGAAAGCCCTGTCTTAAATATAGGTAGCATTGTAACGAAACGTTTTAATGATTTTAACGCATAAATTATTTCACAGAAATTATATTAACATTTATATATTTAATATTGGATTTCACTTTTAAGTTTAGATTATAACCATAGATTTCATTTTATATATGATACAATAGAGGAAAGTGCAAATTATTCGTAGTACAAAATTTCTTTTTGTATCCATTCTTTACAATGCATTCCTTTAAATTTAGCCTTTTCGTTGCCTGTAAATATAACAATGCTCTTTCTAAACGTAATTTTCATTAATTAAATATTGTTTATAACCAACTGCATCGAGAATTATAGAGAATCGAGAAAACCCAAATTCTCCTTTTTAGGCTTTTATCAAATTCCTATATTCGCCGGTGGACAAACTTCTGGTTTAACATAAACACTAAAAATTAACATAACTTTAGAAAATACTAACAAGTTAGTAATGCAATTGCGCAATTTAGAATCAAATTTCTCATTTTATTGATATTTTACACAACTTTCATTTTTCTTTCATATTTTAATAGACATTTAGCTCAACGAGATGAATAATTACGACCACGACTTGCATATTTTTCATTTGTTTCTTTACATGGTCTTGTATGTAATAGCGGCAATTACTGCTAGAACGCCAGTGGTTCCGCGATGAATATAGGAATATTCTCTTTTTATATCACCATTGAAGGACACTTAAATATAAAAATTATCGCAAAATAAATTTACCAACTGAAGTTACCATCAGTGCATTATTATGCAACTTTCGCGGAGATGACGTTCTCAGGTTTTCAGGAACTTTCTGAAGAGTGCGCGATATAAATGCAATATTCGGAATTTTCTTAAGTACAAAAGTCTTGCGGTGGCTCTTTATAAACCGAAAAACACCTAATCTTAGAATATATGTTCGTCAACACCGTTACTGTTTCATCTTTAGAATAAACCGTCATCGTCCCATTATAAACTCTGCATTTACGGAAACAGATTACGTCTGTCAGTCGAGTAAGACACGATTTACCTTGAAATCATCTATGTGAAATGTTTCCTTATTTTATGCAACTGGAAAGCTAGAATTCAGTATTCTACGACGCTACTACGTGTTCTGATAAGAGAGAAATACCACTCCACTCGTAAATGATTAAGCTTCTCGCGAAGGCGACTTTATTAAACAGCGTAGATTCTTGGAAATTCAAATTCTAAGAAGGCGACAAACAGAAAATCGATGGCACGTGTAAAGGCGTCGCAAAATATCTGGAAGTCTGAGCATGAGAAATTTCGTTAGGAATAAAACAGCCAGAAGGACATCAAGTGACTTCCCGCTTAAGCCCATCTCATGTTTGCAGAGGCGGATTAAAGCAATTAGAGGCTCTGAACGTAAAGATGAAATTGAGGCCTTCGTTCAGAATGAAGATAGTATAAACAAGAATTCTTATATAAAATACCTAAACAGGTGCCATAGAAACCTCAGTCACTTTACTACGGCAGAGGTGAACAAGCTATTGAATTACTAGTAATGTTTCTGTAAATTTCAATATTAAAAACAATAACAATAATAAAACTTTTAATGGAAATGGAAGAACTATCACAATCTATATAATCAATCACATCTATATTATGTGGCAAATTTGGGCAGTATGACGTCGACACTTTGTAAGTCGCCCTTTTTGAAGTCGCAGACAATTGTCTGAAACGAACCCCAAGCTGACTCCATTCTCAAACCGTGTACTACTTGCATACCAACTTGTGTATGCATATTGTCGGTTCCGGACTTCTCCATGCGGACGTAGATATCGAAATACAACACGTTAATTGGCTGTGTAACGAGTGCTCGAATTTCGCGATATTTCTCCTTCCACCGCTCACGTGACATTTCGTCTTCATGACAGTCTGTATGTCTGTCGTGAAGACTGCTTATTCTTACGTATATTCGTTCAAGAAGGCAATTTTGTATTGTTTTAACCGATTGCGTTTTTTTCGAATTTGGCACAAGAGCCAAATGCAGTAGCAAGGATTTCATGTCGCCGTGAAACGAGAATAAAATCTGTACAGGCGCTGAAATTAATAATTATTATTACTTACGAACACAAACAATCATTCCGCACACTAAAATCGAACTCATGACTTATGGGTTAGAGCACTGCATTGCTAACTCCACCACCATGTTGGGTGAAATACATTATAAATAGACTTCATTTTATCATGAAGAACATCATGTAATAATCAATGAACTTATTAGGTAACCTTAATCAACAAATATAAAATTCTCTCGTAAATGGAAAAACAAGAACACCTAGTATATCTTAAAAAACCTGAGATCATTTGCAGTACGTTAGTGAGAGTTCATTAACTCATTATTATTAAGAGAGCCCCCATATGGATGAAGCCCCCAAACAGCACCTAATGTCCTTTATTTTAAATCCAGTCCTGCATGCAACGGTTGAGAATCTAAAGATTTCCAGTTCGCACACTGCATTTTAGAAACCCGTGAAATAACCAATGAGAGTCTTGTATTTAATAATAAGTTATGCAACAAACTCCACGATTACCTAAGCATAAATTATATATATAGGCTACTGCTAACGCTGTTCAAAGGGCGTTGAACAGTCTTAGCAGTAGACAGCGGTTGAACCTTTATGAATGGGCTGTAAATTACTCGTGCCTACTACATTCAAGATTTTTTCTCTCTTTTATATTAACCTTGAAGGGTGCGGCAGCTTTTAAGAGAGGTTCCTGAAGCACATTTTAACTAGGAGACGACGAAACGATAAATCAAGGGAAGTGTCATTTACGACGAAGATGATCATTCGAGACCCTACCAGTCTTTCCTCGTAATGACGTAGCGGAGGCCTACGAATGCCTTCCTATTGACGGAGCAATTTAAGATTTAGGAACGTCCGATCCATCCCATTACAAATAGGTAGCAAATAGCTCAATGGTTTGTACTTACTTAAGTGTTCTACCTTTCGGTAGGTCCATGTGCCATAATATTCCCCATTCATAGCCTTTTCTTTCGTTACCAGGTAACTCACACCCCCTTTATTTCATCTAATATCTTTTCCTCTGCCTGCATTCTACCCTCAATCACGTTCTTCAGCAATCCCTCTCCTCTCAATATCTGACCCACCCATTTCTTCTGTCGGCGCTTAATTACTTTAATTAAAACACTTTCCTCCCCAACCATTTCTAGCACCTCTATGTTTGTTTTTCTATCCACCCAGCTCACCTTTTTCTATTTTACGCCACACCCACATCTAAGATTCCTCCAATCTTTTGGTGTCCTCTTTTTGAAAGGTCCATGTTCATATCCATACAGCTAAATACTCGATATCAAGGAGTTTACCAATTTTTTCCTGATTCCTTTATCGAGACCGTTTGTCATCAATTCTCTTAGCTTCATAAAAGCTTCTTTGGTCAATGCTACTCTTTTTTGAGCTTCATTTCCATACCTTATGCCAAGATAGAACACTACCCAAGTACGAGAATTTGTCCACCTGTTATAGTTTTTCCCCATCCACCCTAGATGACTTAAGTATTTAGTTATTATTCTATTCTTCCGCCACGCAAAAGCTGATGAAAATTGGTACTACTACTGAAAATTATTTCCTTTGCCTTATTCATCGGTTTTTACTAATCAACTTTAAATATGCGAATTATAGAAAATACGGCTAATTTTTTGGAAGCCTGTTGTTTAACTTTTATTCGAAACTGTAGAGAAATTTTTAATAATTTCTTTCATTTACTCATTAATTCTTAACTTTTAATTATTTCAACATTTCTAACTTTTCTTATTCCTTACTTATACTTAATTTCTAATTTTTTGATCAAATTGCAACGAATATTATAACTCAGTGAGAAAGATAGTATTAGTCTCTTTTGCGGATAATATGTGCGGGTGAACATTCTGGTGAGTTAGGGAGTTCTGTTTTTATTCACACCCCCTGCCATTAGCCATATGGTTACCTGCAGAGTACAAATGTGTATTTAAGTCAAGTCTGTCCTGAATCCTTTCTTGATTTCCTTCAATACTTTATTTCTAACGCATCTCATATGAGGCATGATATCGTTTCAGGGGCTAATTCATATGTTATTTTTTTTTTGGAAGTTCGTCGCTTTCTCATAAACAATCAATTGCCTCATCTTAGATAATCTTAATTTACTCTTTAACCTATTGATTCATATCAATGTTGATAGGTATGCAAAAAGTAGCATTATCACACTAAAAATACTATCTTATGTTACCACTCTAAATATACCAAGACCAAAACTCGGTAAAGGAGAGCATTGCAACTTAGGAAACTCATAGCAAAGGTGTCCCAACCGTGTGCCACGAAGCTGATTTCATTAGACTGCAGAGGAAGTATAATTATTTTAATAAGGTTGGATTATTTATATATGATTAGTAACCCTCCTGCAAAGACGAATGGTATCATGATAGAATTTAAATATCACTGAGGATGTTACATTGCGTCCTCTACGTTACATACCCCACTTATACAACTTATATATTTTACCAAGCGTAAAGAGAAAAAAATATAATTTCCAAACCCAGGTAGAAAGGAGAAAGTTTAGTGATTTGATATTCTCATACGACTTCTTTAACAAAAAATGAGAGAAAGAACACTCTAACAAAGAAGTAGTGGAATATTTGTCCAATTCACACAAATTAAAGTAAATTAGCTTTAATGTGCTTCAGTCAGCTTTGACTGGTCATCATAGTATTTGTTGCTACTCTTGAGATCTCTCCGTAATTACTGTTGGCGAAAACACTACTTTGGGAAGAAGACAAGAGCCATGTATTAAAAGAGTGCATCAGCAAATATGCATTCCCTCATTCTCGCGATCTCCATTAGTTATAGAGAAAATTGAATAGGCAAACAGTGATTCACACTTTATTACCATCGCTGCTCGAACTGCGCTCCATCTTCATGGATTTCAGTTCATTCTCAAAACTGAATTTCTCCTTGTTCAACCATGCTCCCTCTTCGCATTAACTTTCGCTTTTGCTTCTTCCGAAGTCTTTCGAGCGAAACCCTTGCACCTCTGATTCCTCATTCTCATTCTCACCTCGACTTCCCCTTTATCCTCCACACCATTATTACCCCATACTCGCACGCCCTTTGCTGGAAAACTGGAATTTAAAATTTCTCTCCGATCTCTACGAGGAGCTGCTCAGAGACCTGCTCCTCGCCATTCCTTGCAATATAGAACTGCTGTGGGATATTACTTTCTGGTCGCTACCAAGGAGTACTCCTCCCAGCGGTGTTGCTTTGAAGGGATTCTTTTATTACCTCCGACAGTAAATGATGAAAGGGAATATTGATATCTTCTACAAATTGGAAGGAGTACCTATGAGACACATTAACCGAGAAACAGAGCTAAAATGGATTGAAAAGGAAATTATTCGCCATTTGCACTGCGATTTGGCTATTAGGCAAGGATAAGATTTAGGTTATAAGTATTTGTCATTATTACGGTTTTATATAAAGCAATAACTTTCCTAGAATTAATTTTTTACACAAAAAGTAGAAGAATAATCTACCTGAATCGGATGATGCAAAACGAGAGAGAATTTTTTTACTCATGACTTATGGGTTAGAGCACTACATTGCTAACTCCACCACCATGTTGGGTGAAATACATTATAAATAGACTTCATTTTATCATGAAGAACATCATGTAATAATCAATGAACTTATTAGGTAACCTTAATCAACAAANTAAAAAGCTGTGAGATTAAATCAAAATAAATTATAAATGAAATTTCAGAGTAAAGAGAATGGAAATAAGCGTATAAATTTACTTTAAAATGTAAAATGCAAAAAGTAACCGATCATGAGGAGATTCTTCGGAGAAGACGTGTAAGGGATGCAGATTCAGAAATATGACGTTAGCTGTGAATTTCTTGGTACTTACTAGAAAATTACTCATAGTTTTCGTACGGTGAAAATTCGCCTCAACTCATAATAAATTATTTTTCGATACTAATATGTGTGGGAGTTACATACTTTTAGCCCTTCTACATACATATCACAATTTTCTCTTTATTTAATTTACTTTATTTATTTACTCTTCAATTGTATCGAATGCTAATGGAATTGTAACTCTAGACGTATTAAACGTTGATATATTTAAATTAAAAGCATATAATTAATATTTTCTGTGCCCTAAAAATTATATACTCTTCCTGTTATAGTCATTGCGGAAATTATTTTTAATCGTTAAAATCTCCATTTAGGTATTGAAGCAGATTGGGCTCTCCAAGTATCTTAGTTAGGAAATGCTCTGTGGATTTCTGCAACAGGCAGAGTATTTTCACTTCCAAATACCAAACCAAGGGCCTCCTAGTTAGCGGTAACGAGTCTGGAAACGAACTGAAAAAAAAACGAATCCGTGATCAATTTCAGGTGGGGGTTGACCCAGGAAATGACCTCGGATGCCGAAGTACTTTCAACAGTAGTATATCATCATACCAAATCTTGAAAAGTTTTTTATGTTTTATGTGGTTTAAAAGTTTTTTATGGTTTTATGAAAAAAAACAATGTAAACTGCTTAGGATTAGGATTACGTGTGTTCCACAGTGTGCCAGATATGTGTATGTAAAAATAACTAGTTTAACATTCAGAGCTAGAGTCGTGGCTTTGAAAATCATCATTCAATAAGAAAATGCTAGAGAAATCAAAGATGGTCTTCACATGTGGTACCTCATGGTTTGTACCCTAGATATAAGTCATAAAATGAGCGAACAGGCTGCCTTTAGAAGGGACGTTATCAAAGTTATTAAAAGCAAAGATCATTCAATTCAAGATGATTTCTCCAAAACTTACTAAAAGAATGAATACCGAAGAATGAAATATTTTATCTATACATTTACTGAAATCAAACGAAGAATACGGTAAGATTTGATGAAGTAACGATCATTATGATAAAAAGATGCATCAACTTACGATTGCGACGTTTTCCTTAAGTAATAGCAATGTAATAAGAAAGCCTTTTCAATCAAATTAACATTCACCTCCGATGCGAAAGACCCACGGAGAAAATTAATTGGCAATACTAGTAGTTGCAAATATAATCCTCCTCTCATTTGAAAGACGGGAAATCATTATATGAGATATTGGAATAAAATCATAACGTATTTTTTACAATTAGAATAACGATAGAGAATGTGACGTTTCGGATGATAGAGCCGCTCTTCTTTACAACATCCCCTGAAATATGAAAGCTGTACTCATGGGAACGAGAAGATTTTGGGTGTAGGGACAAGAGACGTGGGTAAATAAATAAAAAAGCCCCCCTCTGGTTCGAAGGAAGACAAACTAAACGTAGAATAACATCGGGCAAAGGGAAGAGACAATTCTAGGGGATGGTGGGAAATAAGAAGGGGAGGAAACTTTTCGACAATGGATGGGACTCGTTGAGGTATAACGTCGTCAAGATTTAAATGAACGGACGGCGGTGAAAGGGTGCATAAAACATTACATTAGCAGCTGTAGCATGCCAGAGCGAATTTAAGACAACGAGGGGACGTGTGTCTTACGAAGTCCGACGAAGCGTAATTAACGTTTTGCTTTTCATTCCGGGATAATTAGATCCAATTATTCCGTTAGATGTTCCTACAAATCTCGGCGGAAAGCTTTTACAGGCATGTTTTTTTGACCTTACCCGATTTCATGGAATGTTAAGGCCTTACGTTCACGAAACATAAAAAATTTTATCTCCTTGTAAGCTAATGTTGTGCTCTATATATTGAATAAAAAGTATGACAGTCGTTATCAACAATATTGCCTTAGTAGTAGAGAGAATAACTTGCACAGATTATAAACTTCGCAAAACACGTGATATCACACACAGAAGGTGAGCTGATTTTTATCCACAATACAGTGTTGGGCTTCACTTTTTAACTTAGTATTTTTTTAAGAAAATGCGCTTACTTAAATTTGTTGGCGTTCGGCATCTTCTCCAATCAAAGCAACCTATTAATCATACACAATAAAAAATGTCATCATATATATAACAAGCAAATGTCTGTCCGTCCGTTCGTCTGTACCTCCCCCTATTTATCTCAGAAACGGCTTGACTTAGAGATCTGAAACAAACAGTATTGCGTTTCTACGATGCCGAAACTTCCAGGAAAACTATTCTCATTTCTGTAAAGGCCCGGGTTCGAACTCAGGAAAAGAGATGTACGTAAATTACGTTTTCATGACTTGCAGAGGTCATTTCTTTTACAATATTAAATTAGAAACAATGATCCTATGAATTGGAGACAAGTGTCACAAGAAAGAAAAATGATCATAGAATCTTATTTTAGTCGTGAATCATTCATATAAATTCGAAATTGCGAGAACTTTAATAAAATACACGGAAAATTCGTAAAATGCTTTGGAAATAAACAACCCATCCCTTTGACGACCAAGGCAATTGTTGAATGTTGATTTCATGAATTATCCTATATAAGTACACGGGGATAATCAGTTATTATATTTTTATAAGAAATGTACGTAAAGTAGGCTTTCATGACTTGAAGACAGTACATTAAATATCATAAATAATGGTAGGAAATATACTCAGTTATTATGTTCTTACGGAGGACTGTTTCTGTCTTAAGAGGACCAGGTATATACGATAATAGATATATTTTTAAAATAAATTAAGTTCCGTCATGCTTGACAGGGGCGCTTACTAGTATTTGATAAACCGCATTCATATACCCGGGAACAATAGATTAAGTCCACCAATAGAAAAATACGATTGCATTCTGTAAAAATGCATGTCCAACATTCGTTCAAGTAGGTAACTTGGACCGTGTATGACGAAGAAAGACTAAAAAGAAAATTTTCCGAGTATCTCCTGAGCTTACTCGGAATGAGATGAGACAGCTTCTTGGAGCGCCATAAGGACTTCGCATTTGACGCCCGAAAATATCTCTCCTGACTGGTTTCGACTTAAACAGTCATACGTCAGTCAATCTCAAGAAAGCAAAAATCCATAACTTACTAACCTTATATCTTAAACGTTCCTGACTGTAGAAGTACAGTTGGTTTATTTTTGGAGTATAATAAAAGCATTGTTTTACATATATTACAGGTAAAAATCGTAGGTTTGAAAAATTCCAAGATCGCGTATCTTGGAAGGAATCATCACGACATATTGGTAAGCGTATCGGAGACTATAATTCTCGTCGGTGAATGAAACCGTCGTAATTTGGGTAAAGATATGGTTACACGCTATTAAAAATAATTAATGACATGAAAATTAAAAAGGGAAAAGTAGATGATAATTTTTATGGGNCCGGTTAATCGAATTTTTCTTGTTCGTGAATGGTTGTGCGTTCGGCAACGACAGTAATTATTAAAATGTATGGATGTAATTGGAGTCCTACCGTTTGAATTAAAAGGTTATAATAACAATAATAATTTTAATAATTGGTAATATTATTGTTACTTGGAATAAAGAGAGAAGACGCATCACAGAAATCGGATGAAAAGAAGCTATTATTTGAATCTGTCTTAAAATTTCCTAAGATAAATTTAAACATCTCTTTCTTCTATTCAGACTCTCAACAATTTTCTTGCAAAGAATTTACGATTCACTAAGGTACTTTAGCACTAATTTCAACGATTTTCCAAACTTCTTTAGCTCAAGTCTCTGCTCTCGTACTAATATACTATCCTACTTAAGAAATTATTATTAGTGAAACCGAAAATTTCAGGCACAACAAATACACCTCCCCAGAATCTTAAGAATAACTACCGCCGTGATTAGTTTTGAGATCCATCACCGCTATAGATTTAGTTTACACAACGATATCGAGCATAAAGTAATTCGTCCCTAAAACATGAACCATAACGTACACGATTCAGGCTTAGATTACAATTATAATATTCATATCCCATCTGTTTAAACATGTCTGTTTAACAAAAAGCATAAGGAAAAAGGATTTTATCAACTCCTTCATTCATATAGAGACATCGAAAGATATTCTATTCACGTGAAAACAACTATTGACATTTCTTTGAGGTCTACAGGTCGCTTTCTTGAATCACTTCCCTTCATTTCACCAAAGTTTGAACTCCTTCGTCACAGTTCCTTTTACCGCTTGGATTTCAAAATGAGACAGCCACCTCTCGGAAAAGGGAAACTGTCACTTCTATTTTAAATATTCATTTTCTACCGTCCATATAAATTTGGCATTAATATATTTCCTCGAGCTTATTAAGACAGAGCGATTCCAAAAATTCATATTTTTACAAGAGAGAAAGTTTTACCAAGAATGATTCCACATCTCTAGTAGAATGATAAGGGCCAAAAATGAAGCAACAAAACAAATTAATATTTACACAGAAACTGTTGAAAATCTGTCTAATCTCAATCAGGAAATTATAAAAATGAGACATCCATCTTCCATAACAATTTATTATGCTATTTAAAAACAGAATTTGTGAATTAGATACCTATTTTGAACATTTTCCAATACAAAGCTTCCGGGTTCGAGTCTAATCTAATTAGATTTTTCTAGTAGTATTGGAGCTTCGCCAATCATAGTAATCATTCAATTGGGCGTGACTGCAGTCTTTCTGTATCCATGACAGAAGTTATTATATCATTAATTATTATTCATTGCAATGTAGAGTATATATTTTCCGATTTATACAAGTGTGATATGCGTGTTTTACATAAGGATGTGTGTTTTACTCGATGATTACATTAACTTAATCTACGTTTGTTTACAGATCTAACATCTAGCCGCTTAGACTTTTAGTTTATATTAGGAGGTGAATATCCGGTAAAGTTCTCGAATGAAAAAGATGTTTCGAGTACATTAATTTAACTAATAACTGACTAAATAAATCCAACTGGCTAACATCTAACTCCTTCGTTTTCTTTGGAATATTTGATGACCTGTAGTAAGTTGATGCGAAGCCATACACTACGTATACACGCTTAATCCCCTCATCCACTGAGAAGAATATAATCATTACTTCCTGTTTTCACTTATGACAGTAAGGTTTGAATATAATTCAATGCACTTCCAAAAAAACTCCATTCTTTACTTTCAATTTATTTGCAAATTCAAAGAACAACGACCTAAAACAGATTTTTTTCAATTCATACTTATTTATGATTTAATATTCATAGTTTGAATTGGTCTTAAGTGCTCTATTTTAAGTATTTTTTTGCAGTTAAATCTCTTAGTTTATGTTTGCAATACATATGCTATGGCTTTGATACATGGCTAAGCATTTAATTGCAAACTTTTTTTTCTGAAGGTAAAACTTCATAAGTTGAAATCAATCCCCATGCTGTGAAACCTCAACTTAAAAGACCTAAGCCTACTAACAGTTTTATACATTTATTAACCGGATTACGTACATTTTAGTTGAATTTCGGACTCGAAATACAATCGGCTGAAAATTTTTGACAGACATTTTCTCAGCGGCGTGAACACGAGGTATGCAGAAGTAGCCAAATAAAAATTCTCACACTATTCTTGCTTACTGTCACAAAAGTGTAGATTGTGACAATTTTAAGTGCACTGTACGGTAACCTCAGGATAAATCGGATTACAGATTATGAAGATAACTGCAAACCCATTTAATTCTTATCGCCAATGTACAACTACATATTGGCGGGGACATGCCCAAGAAGGCATTCCTCATTACTCTTCAATCCTAGAGAATTTTGTAATCCTGAATCAAGGTGTTATCGAAGGCAGTAGTTAACACTTTTATAAAGAACTCGCGCGCTACATTCTTCAATCCTAGTACATCCGGCATTCCTAGATCATATTTCCGTGCAAACACGAGCGTATTCAAATGAAAAACGGCGGGGTTCACAGAACAAACAGAGGAAGATACTAGCGACGGCGGGAGCACAGCCCGCGAAAAAGAATTTAATAATCCGAGCTCCTTCTCACCTACGCACATTAGCGTCGTTTCTAGTCCCGAGGAATAGAAGAAAGAAAATAATAACTCGCCGGATTTCATCTCGCATCCAGCCGCACCTCTAAGACACCCTCGGCATCTCATTTCAATTCAGGAGACGCGCACCCCTTCAAGCGGGAGTTGGCGAAGTGATAAGCTCCAGACATTTATCAACCACCTCGCGAGGAAGGCCGAGAGAAGGCGTTGAGGCGGGATCTTCACATCATTTGACGTGGATATTGGAGGAAGATGGAGACAGAGACGGGAGGAAAAAATGCAGCGAGAAAAGTTAGGTGAAAAAGGAAGAAAATATGGGAGTGGAAGAAACAAATGGTGAATTGGACAGGGGATGATGGAAGGATAGAGCTGATAGTAGGGCGTGGGTTAGGAGGAAGATTATCAAACCTCGAGGAAAATGGAATGTCTTAATTGAGAGTGACTGCCCGATCTTTAACGGATGGGTTTGAAGATGAAGGGGGTGTTTTTGAAATGAAAAAGGGTGTCGGAAAAGGGGCAGAGAAATTATGCAAAGGGGGGCTGTGTAATTAAGGGCTCAGGGAACACTGAAAGATAAGGGGAAGAGAAATTTAAAATAGGAAAATAAACAGAAAATCGAAAGGAGATTCGAGTATTAACTGGATGGCAGATTAAATATTCATGAGAAGGGAGAAAAATTTCGCGAATGTTTCGAAAAAATGTTAGTATAAAAAGAAGATGCCATGATGTTACAAAGAAAATAAAAGGTACATATAAACGCCAATATTTTAATAGCCCTCCATCACTGGAACATAATGATAAACAAAATACATTGAAATCTGACGATATAATTTAATTCATTCCTTCCGTCATAATTCCCAATTGAGATGATCAATGACGTTGTAATCTTGAAGAGAGTAAACGATTTTGTGCCTTTCACACGTGTATTTTAGGCGTTGAAACTAAGTTAGGAAGATTAAATAACGATTTTCGATAATTAGCTTTAACCAGAAACGTACTCAAGAAGTTTTAAAGCCCCAGATATGATTGTAAGAATGCCTTCACTTGAATACAGAAGAGGTTACGTGATAATGAGGACTTTTAACAAATACCTAGCAGCAATTTTTTTCTAAACACAACCTCCAAAAAATTTTGAAGGAGGTATTATTTTAGCTAATCAGGATCGATGAAAAAACGTGATTGCTTGTGGATATTGCAAGGAATGTGCCTTTTGTAAAGTAAACTACTAAGCAGTCCCAAAAATTAACACTGAAACGTTTTTGCAAATTACGTGATTCGGTGAATTGGCCATTATAATGGAAGACATGGATGTTAGAATAATACCACTTTCGAGATTTATCTATTTGATATTGAAATTATAGTACTCGCTTTTAAACTCTCTATAGGTCTACATTTTTCATACAAGTTATTTACCGTCAGAAATTGAAGTTTGTATTCATTCAACCTTTCGTTCGTTCTACTGATGAAGATCAATTTCCAATGAATACTCTTCTAGTACCTTCATATAAGACGCAATCGATTCCTTAAATATCGTTTTCCTCTCCCCCTCAAAAATAAAAATATCATTAGTATATCAGTCTTATCCTTCTTAGTACAGTCAAGAATGAAGATAGCTACAAAATATAATCCTGCTCCATAGGATCGATTGTAAAAGCAGATCAACTCGCATGAATGAGAATAGCTTATTTACAAGATAAGAAGATTATTGGCTGTGAATTCCTCCCTCCAAGGGTTTTGTCATAGATAAACCCATCAATAGCGCTGATTCTACGCTGAAGCTGACGTGGTAGCTTCTTAGAAGGACTGCAATACAGATAATACCTATATTGATAGTGCAACACGTGAGCATTTCATTACAGCATGGGAAATTACATCGTAATGTAGCACAGATTTATCAGCCCATCTGTTAACAAATAAATGAACATGACAATATAGATAGGTATAAATCGTAGGTATGTGTACACATATATGTATATATTTTCATAAGTATGACATCATATGTTGTATTAAATCTTCTTTTTGTACAATGTGATCCTTGTAACTGGGCTCGGCACGTTATAAATAAATAAACGTGCATATTTTTCAGACTATCTGCCATAACAGCTGGTGTATAACAGAGAACAGCTTCGATTGCACGATCTAATATGCATGTACAGTGGTTAGTCTACTTAGGGGTATAATTTGTTCCAGTTCGGTATTCGCCACTGGAAATGTTTGCTTCTCGAAACAGTTTTCCACTATTTTTTTCCAGTTTTAATGGTTGGGATCTCGAAATTAATGTCACATCTAAGTATACAGATCATTAACGAAAGGGCTCGAATTAAAAAAGTTCGTCCAAACAGCTGTTCCTCAATCGAGGCACTGTATTAGATTTCATTAAAGAAGTATTTCTAAATCCTTAGAAGAGTTTTCACTATTTTTCTACTTATGTACTTGTAATTTTTTTATATTCTACTTCTTTACATATATATATACATATTCCACTTTTTTCGTACTTTACTTGTCATGTTCATGTTTTGTCATGCTAAGAATACAGTTAAGGATATAAGTTCCCGAACACAACTTCCACTTAATATATAACTCCTCGAAAAAATCTAAAGCAATAAAAAATCCCAGGGGGACTTGGGATTCTTTTGGGAGAGTGGGACTTGAACCTGGGTCTCCCAACTTCCGGTTGGTTTATCTGATCACTTGGATATCCGGCTGGTTTGGGAGATTTAGTTATCAAGGGTACGTTCTTGCCTGGATAAATTGAGAGATAGGAGCTTAAGTCTCGGCCCTGTCAGACTTGTTTCATGCACGTTTCTCCTTGGGATTTTTTCCAATTTACTTTCACATGCAATGTCACCTTTATCATTTTCCTAAAACCTAGAGCAAACAAAATTCCTATTTCCCAATTAGCTTCATTTTTCTATCGTGGAGCAAATTAACGACCGATCGAATAAAAAAGCTCATGGCGCATAGCAACTTGAAAGGTAAAATCATCTCGAATCAATATTCAGATTTCCAGAAACTGCGTAAACCTAAACAAAGTTATGAATGTTTAGTAAGCTTATTAGTTAAAAACATATAAACTTCTGTTTTCTGTTTATATCCATTTTTTCTTTAATGCGCTTCACCTTTCCCTACTAACATATCTATCCGCATCCTTTTACTCTATCACATATTACATTGTTTCCATTTCCGCCAAATTAGACCTTAAAAACCACTTTCAAAGTCAAATGCATATTCTATTTATATCTTAAGGTTTTTACTTTTATTTCCGGGTTTCATGTTCTGTATCCGTGGAATCCGTGTTCAAAGTTTCTCAAAACTATAAGTCTGATTATTTTTACTCAATAGCTTAATTGGCTAAAGCATCCACCTGGAAGGAGGAAGGTTTCGGGTTCTAATTCCGGTCCTGTCAGAACTTTTCATGTAAGTTAATCCTTAAATTAAAAACCACGGCTTTTCTTACTTTAAAATAGCCTCAATTTAATTAACTCCCTTAATAGTAACATCTAGATCGTAAAAAACGGTCCAATGCAAAGTAGATTGATTATCCTTTTATGGGGTGGATATGGCCATATGGGCCTTATATTATACTTACCTTATATGCTGTGTAATATTAGAAATTTATAAAGCTGAAAGATATAATTATAGAGAGTAAAGTGTGGGAAAACATCTTTGCAGCTTATGTTTAACAAAGATGAAATCCAAGTAGCGGGGAAACACCTACGGAGAAGGGAGTGATAGAAGATAGTAGGAAAACAAGAAAGCAATTACACAATAAAATAAAGAATATCTCGTAAAACTAAATAACATATAGAAATTAAAAATACGTATGGAGAAAACACTCGAGTGATAGTCGTACAAGAGCAATATATGTTTGAAATAATAGACGGCAAATTACTAACAGCATTACTTAACACACCTTAACATGAAAATAGTGGCAAGAAAGTTAGTCAGACTACAACATAAAGTGGATGACTAAAAATGACGGTACCAGTCAGAGGCGTTTGTTAAATATCAATCGTTAATAATCAATAATTACTTCATTTATTTTCTCTCCATTTTTGAAAATGAGGGCAAGAATACATGTATGACAAAGAAAATGAATAATGGAGGGTATATTGAGGGAAAATAAGACAAAGCAATGTCGCAAGATGCGATGGAAGGGTTCATGGCAGGCTGCGAAGCTGTATGACTTTGACTAATAGAGGGATGGAGCAAGGATAAACCAATCAGGGAGGAGTGACTGGCGGAGTTACGAATGATTACGGAAGATACGACGTCGGGAAGGGAAACGAGTAGGGGATAGGAGGAGATGAAAAATAAAAAGAGAAAACAAAAACGCGAGGGGTAAGAAGAAGGAATTGGAAAAGGGAGGTACATTAAGAGAGAGAGCAAGACCAGCTTGAAGACGGAAAATATTGAAAATGAATTATTAAGACGGAAGAAGATTGATGTGGAGTTTCTTGCGGTTTGTCGGCGTAGACAGATTTATGGGATCCTTCCCTTGAATTCATATTTAAACTTTCATTTTCCGTTTCGCCTTGATTTCACTAAGTAACCCGTAAAAATTGGAGAAGGTTGCCGAAATTGCGCTCTGAAAGCTCACGTGTTAAAGCACTAAAAGCGAGGCTTTTATCAGGGAGACGCAAGTATTCTAAATTCCACATGATAATGTTCCTGTAAACAATTTCCTCTCTAGTAAATAGCGTGGTCTTCAATAAATTTCTGATCACAACAGTCAATATCATATGATTGATAGTGATATATTGTGGTAACATTTTCTTTCAGATAGAAGGCAAAGCATTGTATTTTTCAGTAGATCATGAAAGATAATACCTTAAATTGTATTGTTCATCCTAATGCATAGTTGAGAGTTGGGACAGCACTGGTATATAAGTAAATGACCGAAACGCCTCTGAATTGAGGAAAGTGGAAACATTTTAATCACAATTGTACATAAATCTCCCCTTATATTATTGATACCTTTGGCAATGTTTTCACGTCATTTTTTCTTATGGAATGTTTCCGGCTAGTGAAGAACCTTGTATCTACTTTCTCTTTAAAATCGTTTTCATTTTACTCTAGTATAGAAATTTAAATCAAACAAAGTTCAGACACTTACAGGATGTGAACTTTACTATTCACTTGTTAGTTTTTATATTAAATACCAGCTGAAGTGCCCGTTGATTCTCAACGAGAATTACATACAGTAGTCCTATTTTTAGAAAAGATAAACCAAAATTTCTCAACTAACCTCAATTCCTAATGTATCCTTATATAAAAAGGCAAGAGATCGGATTCAACAATGGATTTAGTCGTCAGGGGAGCGGTTGCTTAGAACCACAAAATATTACAAAATCCTCGTCTATTTGATCAAAATTCTTGCAATTTCGAATCGAAAGCAGATCCGAGAATGAAAATAAAATGAGAATTTTCATTCAATTTCCCCTCATTCGATACTTGTCTCGATTTCGGCTATTCTTTCTGATTTAATTTGCAAATGAAATAAACCATGCAAGCGATAAAAGTGAGCTCTAAATGTATTTCTTATGAAAACAGTTTTAAAAGTCTTGAGTCGAACCGGGGTCGGCTATGGGAATAAAAAATAGCCTGATATATGTCCAGGAAAGACATTTGACAATCGTCTAAGTTTAAAACGTGTGCAGTATCTGCTTCTCGAGGTTTAGACACACATACACGCACGCACAAACTTTCTACTTTATATACAAGGTCCGTATTCAACAGTTTTTAAATCAGTTTATAAATGACGCTGAAGATTTATCAGGGCGAATATAGATACCCGCTAGGCCATACAACATATTTCCTAAACTGTAAAGTAATTCATCCTAACCCATACAGTCAAAGGCTTTTTAGAGATAGTGATTATTGGACAGAACTAATTAACATGTGTCAATAATTAGCCATTCTGATAAGAACAGCCTTATTTATAAATAATTTATGAAACAGAAAAATTCAAATTTCGAAAAAGTCGAATTTTATCATGTAAATTCCGTTAAAACACTTTAATCTGAGAGAAATCCTGGGCACTTAAATCCTCTCTTTGCTTTCCACTCTTTACCTCTTCTTTCTCAAGTCCTATTTAATACGAAATTTTTATCTCTTCTTTTTCTACGCTACGCTCCATCATTCATATTCCTCCCTGAATGTTATCTTTGAAGGGAAAAACTTATCGGGAATGGCATGCATTTCCCCGTAATATATTTTGCAGAGTGAATAAGGTGTTATTGCAGGGGATCTTCTATATCATAAATCACTTGAAGCTGATGTAAATTACAGCGGAACAAAGACATCTATTCCGACGGCCAAATTTCTACTTTATATACTAGATAGCTGAAACCACTGAGGCTGAACAAAGTATGAAGAGAGAGGGATGTTGGCATTTATATGATGCGTCGGAATCATATCTCTATATACCAGGGAAGTTTACCCTTTACTTAAGTTCTATTGATCTTAGTTTTCGGATTTATTTGTTTGCAAACGTGTGTTATGTATATCTGAAATGAGTTTCTATCTTATATCTTAATTAATAATTAATAAACTACTATGGTACCCATTATTATCATTAACTATTGTATGTTATTATACTATTAATCTAATAAACTATTTAGGGGTAACTGTGCGGATGCTTCATAGAACAAATAGTAACTTCCGCCGATTTCACTATCTTTTAGGGTTCCTTTTCATTTCATGTATTTTAATATCTATGTACTCTTGCATACTTTTAAAGCATATCTTCTCATCTTTCAGCAAAGAAATTTAATGAGAGTAAGGTATAGCAGAAGGTGGTACATTTTAAAAATCTTGTTGCCATGAATCATGATAAAAATCTGTATTTTGCAGTATCGGAGCATTCAAGGACATCGAGAAAAATTCAATGTGCTCAGCAACATCAGATGTAAAACGTGTTCGTAAGAAAACTCGGAAGAAAACATGTTAAAATAATTAATAATAGCAGGCTTATCAGGTACTACGAGGAACATCAAAGAAATAGTTTCTATCATTTGTCGATTCAAAGATTCATGTTTGCTACGAGCGTTAACCAACTAGGAAAATGTAATGCACAGTACATGCATTTCCTTTCATACACAGAGGCGTTTAACTGTATAAAAGTATTATATATTTAGGTATTAGATACTAAGAATGGATGACGATTAGCTTTTGAAAATATCGCTTTTTGCACCCTGAAAAGTAGTTAAAACGTCGCTATATTCAGAAAAAATGTCGATAAAAATAGTCAAAAATAAAATAGCTTCAATTTGCTTCTTTAATGAAATCAACTCAGAAATCACACACATTAAATTTATAATTCGAATTTAAAATATTTTTTAACTTAGTGTACTGTTATTTTGACCTTAAAGTAAAACAAACATGTTCTGCAAAGATAAAGTGTAAGAGGGCTGACATTATAGCGTATCTTAAATATAGTACGAGACGTCCTACAACAGAAAATAAAGAAATTGCTAAATAAGTACAACAATCCTCTAGATCTAACGACAAAATCGTTAAATTGGCAAGTATGATTTTAGACAATGCCTCAATTCATACAAATCTGCATTTAAAGTTGAGGAGTACAGCAATAAGTTTCGTAACAGAAGTGAAATCTACAGGAATAGAAGAAAAACTTAAATCGGTAGAGCCAACCAGATAAGGACAGGATTGGGAATAAATTAGGATGAGAACAGAGTAAGAAAGAAAAGTAAAAGAGAGAAAGAGAATGAATATTAGGGGGAAGAGGGGAAAGACTCTTTATCGAGAAAACAGTTGAACTTTAGATGCTGAGCAGCGGGTAGAAGGGGAGAAGCCATCGGCATAAGTGACTTTTTAGGGATGAGACGGGAAGGTTGGAGATAAATAAGGGAGGAACGGGACGAAAGAAACACGTGAAAGAATAGAGGAAAAAATAGTTGAGAGGTAGTGTTGCCAACACTCCTACATTTGCATGGAGTACGTACGTTGAATGAAATAACACCCTATAACATTGCTTTTCAGCCTTTTCTAAAACTCCAAGGCTTGGCAGCGAATACTCTTTGCGGCACTTTTACTGAAAGTCTCTCAATCTCAGGCTCTATTCACACTAAGAAAAATTAAACACTATGACAAAATGAAAATTATAAGCATATTTTCGTGGACTCCTAAGACTAAATCACGCATATCGTATAATAATAAACATAGATAGAGAAGAATGTCCCCAGAAAAAAGGTAAAAATATCAAAAGTAATCTAAAAGAATAATATAGAAGAACAACTACCAAAGGGGAAGTACACGCAGGTGGGCGAGTCCGCATGAAAAATTCAAAATCAGGCAGCTAAAGGATGTTATGGGAAAATTTACATAACCAATTAATTTAAAGATGAGTAAAGATGGTAACAAAATTTCGATAGCCTGAAACATATCAACAATTTTAGAAAACGTAGAAAAAATCTTTTCGTTAAAACGAAGTACACAAATATACTTTGCGATGGGAAAATTCTTTAGAAAAATGGATATTTTAGAACGTAAACAATGCACACCACAACGAATACTTAATAGAGTAACTCCACTTGTTAAGTAAGAAAGCAGGCTAATAAATATATAAAGTCCTGAAAATAGATCAGAACCATTGAAGTGCATTAATTGGCCAAGAACATGACGCCTTAACTTTGAGGCTATTAAGAATCTAGGAAGGGGAAAGACTGCTCAATTTAGCATGAAACAGAACGTCATCGAGCCAACTGGCGACGATAATCCATCAAGACGTATGCTTGGACGTGGAAAAAAGGCATCAGAAGGTCTGTCACAACGAGAAAGGGAATCGAGAACAGAGTACGACTTCTTAGTGAAAGTGATGTTCAAAATCTACGAGAATCGACGTCCCCCAAGTTGGCAACACTAGCAGAAAGGAGGAAGAGGTTCCTGGAGAGGGTCAGGGGAAAAAGTGGTCTGGGTAGAATTTGCAGTGGGGGCGGGAATGGATTCCCAGGAAGGGACGTGCGAGAGCCGAGACGAGATTGAGAGAAGCAAGTGATGGCAGAGTTTTGGAAGATCGGCCTGCCCGGTGGATTGCGTTACGAAAAGGGCATAAGGAGTTAAGGGGGGCTGAGTGTGGGTGGGATGTTCCATGCATTATTTCATAAGATCCTTGGAAACTAGGTTTCATTCGATTATACCCTTCCCGAACCATGTACCCCTCCCTCTCTCTATCCCCATTTCGTCTATACGCTTTTCTACCGAACCTCTGCTTTTTCTTACAATTCCCCGCCCCCTAAACACAGCACTTTTGCTATCGTTACTGCTTCAATACACCGGATTCTTCAATCTTTCCACCCATTTCGCCCAAGACCACCCTCAGCCAATTGCATTTCGCTACGACCACGGCTAAACCTTCTATTTCTCGGCAGTTCAATACGTTTACCTCCTTTCGCTCTCTTCAGTCTGAGTCTGGCTATTTTATTTTCCTCGACTGATCGTCCTTATCCCCCTTTATCTATTTTCCATCTACTTTCCTTTTCGTTGAGCTTCCCTTTTACTTCCAATGGCAACTGTCTTTAGTGCCTCGTGTAAGGATTACCCTAGACGCCGAATTCATAAATTTCGTAGTGTTTTCTTTCCTCGGGAAAATCTGCGGAGATAAGTCTACATCTTTCTCTTCTGAATCTCCTGGTCTTATTTCCAAGTTAAACAAAAGTTGAATATCTTCCCTAAGAAATGCGTAGAATATTACAGATCAAATTGCCATCGAAATATTTATCGAGTAAGACATTCAAGAAATTGCAACGGCCCTACATTAGAATTACGTATTTTATACTATTGTATGTTATTATACTATTAATCTAATAAACTATTTAGGGGTAACTGTGCGGATGCTTCATAGAACAAATAGTAACTTCCGCCGATTTCACTATCTTTTAGGGTTCCTTTTCATTTCATGTATTTTAATATCTATGTACTCTTGCATACTTTTAAAGCATATCTTCTCATCTTTCAGCAAAGAAATTTAATGAGAGTAAGGTATAGCAGAAGGTGGTACATTTTAAAAATCTTGTTGCCATGAATCATGATAAAAATCTGTATTTTGCAGTATCGGAGCATTCAAGGACATCGAGAAAAATTCAATGTGCTCAGCAACATCAGATGTAAAACGTGTTCGTAAGAAAACTCGGAAGAAAACATGTTCAAATAATTAATAATAGCAGGCTTATCAGGTACTACGAGGAACATCAANCTGAATCTCCTGGTCTTATTTCCAAGTTAAACAAAAGTTGAATATCTTCCCTAAGAAATGCGTAGAATATTACAGATCAAATTGCCATCGAAATATTTATCGAGTAAGACATTCAAGAAATTGCAACGGCCCTACATTAGAATTATGTATTTTATATTATGATATTCATCCTTGAGATCATATTATACAGATGTTTACTTTTTCCACAGCAATTTCCACACAATTGCTGTGGAAAAAGTAAATATCCGTGTAATATAATGAATTTCCGGCCACCTCCGAAGATTTTATCCTTGAGATCGTTTGAAATGTTGAATGTTTTATATTACATCAAAATACCTAACATTTTTCTAATGTCAGATATAGAATTAAGTTCTTAAATTATTTTAAACGGATAATCGTTTTCTGTTGCAATATTTTTGTACAGGGTGATTTCGATTGACTATTTTTTGGAATATTGTAATATTATACTATCTTTGAGTGATAAATATTTATTAATTAGTTATTACGGTATTTCTTTTTACTGTAAAACCAATCGTATTACAATGTGATCTCACAGATGATGGTTAAGATGGAAGAAAAGGTTTTCTATTTTCAATGTCGTCTAAATAAAGACCTTTTGAATTTCTGTCAATTGAGTTTACATTAAGAACAATGTTTAGTGTAAATAAAACCAACGGGGCCAACGATAACGTATTGCACAATTATTGAAAATGCCATATCTGAGATTACTATTGACTTGGCAGAAGAAATTTTTAATAACACGTTAATCAACTGTAAGGACTGAAGTAGATTACCGTACATTTCATTGAGGAACCCTGAGATAAATTAGGTCATGTTATACTAGTAGATCAAGTACATTTAAAACTAAATTTTGCATTCAATTATTGGATAGGCCGCTCTTTCCACTGACATGTGAAACGTACGCGATGTTGAAATCAAATAAACATTTCATACATCTGGCAATACAGTGGCAAAAAAAGCTCCTGCAACCATTCAACTCGATGTTTATGAAATGGAAAAGAAATAAGTATGTCATCTTCTCTCTTAAAAAATAATCGCTTAGTACAGTAATATGTGTTATCATTATTTCATTTATTCTATAGAACGGTTAACAAGAATTAGAAATAAATATATCATTTCAGTATCGATTGTCTGAAACTTAATTTAGTGCTACGCAGTGACTGAACAAACATACGAAATGCGCGAAACTGACTTTGCAGTAATGTTTAAGAAGTGCTATAGGAGTTCTTATCACGTAAAACCGCTTTTTCTGTTCTAATACACATTGTGTTCACTTATGTTTAATAATGGCGGCTATTCATACAAAAACTCCAAAAAGCTCAAAACCTTAAGCTATTAGTTTTACTATTGTTTAAGTGACAGCTGAGGGCACTTCGGATAGATGAGCTCCGAGCTCCCACCTGGAATGGAACCCCGTACGGCTTTCACCAAAGGCAAACAATCACAAAAAAATGTTGAACTCTTTTTCTCTTACGTCTTAATAGAAGAGCATTTACGTTGCTATAAATAACGTTTGGTTGCTACAGACACTTAAAGATATGAAATAGAAAACAACGTCATTCCCTCACCCCTTCTTTCTAAAGCCTGTTTATTCATCCGAGGCAACAATCACGGTTGCCGTAGCGAGTGCAGAAAAATCGGAACATTTCCATTTAATTTCGAAGGAAAAGCAGAATTATTTTAAATTTGGACCTTAAAACGTTTAAACACGGCAAGAATAAGATTGGTTGCACATTTCACCTTCCACTGAACAAAGTTTGATAAAAATCCGTTCAAATTTAGATATTTTAATTAATGAAGCAAGAAAGCATTGCACCCTCGAAAATTAAAAATCGCATGCAATCTTACGGAAACACATTTTTAGCTCCGGTGTTCGACTCCGGGTCTTTCCGGGGGTGAAATCAAGCATGCCGGGGTTTCCAGTAATTAGAAATCCAACGCAGTTTACCGCGTCTCTATATCTGACCGTTTCTGAGATACGGAGGGGGACGGACGGACGAACACTTGGGAAATTATATATAATATGATATGATGTTTCATTAAAATGTTTTGCGCTATTTTACAAGCACATATTTACCTGAAATCCCGCAGGAAAAATTGTGCGAAGTTCTTAGTGTGCTGGGAAATATGCATTGCATCGAAAATTTCCTACCTCCCGATGGGAATTCTGGTCTAAATGTGGTTAGCATCATTTACAATGTAAGAAATGCGTAAAAGAACGCCAATATTCCTACAAAAAAGAAACATTACGGAATACGCCACTCTCTTCCGAAGAAAACAAAACTCTCAAACAGATGACGTATTACCCCTTTCGGCGTTTAACGCTTCGGTATTTATTCGCGGGAGAAAGCGGCCGGGTCTCTCCCTATCGAAACATCCGATCTTATTCCGCTTAAATTGAAGCGGAAACAGAACCCAAATAAGAAGAAACCGCAGCCATGCGTCACGCCGAAATTACTGCAAATTTAATATAATCTTTCCAGACTTTCTCCTTTCATCCCTCAGCACCGCCGCTTCCTCTCCCGCCTCTTTACTTCATAAATTCTTCGGCTCGTCGCATGAATCTTTCGCCATTTTATCACCCACTCCTTTCACGACGCATTCGACCCCCAAATCTCCCACCAACTTCATCCGCAACTTACTCCCACACATCTCCTATTGCGCCCTTAATACTCCACATCCATTCATATTTGCCTCCATCCGTCTCCCTTAAAAACTCTCTTCTTTCCCGCTCGCCTCCTTTTTTCTGCCCCATTTATCCAGCCAAATTTCCTTTCGATTCGTCAGCTCCCCATCTTATTTATCATTTCCATATTCCCTTTTTATTCCTCCTTACCCGCACGTCTATTCCTTTTACTTATGTGTCTTCCAGCCTGGCCATCATGTGATTCCCCCATGTTCTTATTTCTTCCTGATCCGCACCATTAAATTATTCCGTCTTCTCTCACTCCCTCGCCGTCTACTTCCGCTGAGCGAAATCCCCCTTTTTTCTCTCCTTCACAGTCTCCCCTCCTTTGCTGTTCACTTCGCCGGCTATCACCATTCCTTGCGATTCATGTCCCCTCTTCCCATACTCGTCTTTTCGATTTCCTCCTTTGTTGGGTACTTCCTGCCCTCCCTTGCACTCTCTCCCTCTCAGAGTTTATCACCCTTTCTCATGAGCTACCGTCTTTGTCTTTTATCGGGAACGGTTTTCAATAACGCTCTACTTTGCAAGATCCATATGTTACTCTTCGTAAGGTTTTCACTACTAGGTCTAACTCTCATCTCTCGTAACATATTTAACAATATAATTAATAGTCTGAAATGAAATCTGGTGGAACTTCATTCTAAATTGTACTAAGAAATTATAATTTATACAGTCCACAAAATCCATTCACGACTGAGTTTCGGAGTTTGGTTACAGCATCATCAGGTACAGAAGCTTCACATTCAGCAGCCAAATATTCCTAATTTAACAACCGTTTGGTATTTCTTCGCTTCAAGATGTTGGAATCAGGCGGTACGGAGTAAGTTACGACGTATTCTCATGGGGAAACGGATACTGAAAAAGTCAGACAGGACCAGTATTCGAACAGGAATCTTCCTTTTCCTTTTGACTGCTCTAGCCAATTGAACCATTGTGCCAGAACAATTAGACATGCCGTTTGGGAGACTTTGTGTAAAACTCTATACAAGTTTTCGGGGACTTTGTACTAGAGATCGTTGGAGGGAGACGGTTTTAATGAAACTAATTAAGCATTGAGAGAGGAAATAGGTAGGTCAAATATTGAGAGGAGAGGAATTGCTGAAGAAAGTAATTGAGGATAGAATGCAGAGCTCATGCTATGAATCAATAAGCATGCCTTTCAATTACATTATTGTTAATTAATCAGGTTCATTTAGAATTGCAATTTATATTTTGCACCAGTTCATTTGGTTTAGAATGTCCATTTAACCGAGTTTCAACTAATCCATTATGCAAATCACTTGAAACGTATACATATTCTTTATACAATAAATAGCATATATTGAGACAATTTAGATTATCCCTGAATAATGAGGGATGGATATTATTCCTATACAAGGTCGATCTACCCTTAAATCTACCAATGTTTTCTCGACATCTTTTTCATCACTATGTAAGGTACATACATGGATATTTTTTTTTAACAACTGAATAAAGTAAGAGCAAACTAAATTACTTAAGCTCAACCATTTTCACCAACCTTCCTCCATATTTATACTGGAACGAGTTTAAAAATAGATCGTTAAATTATTGTTGTCCGCTCAATGTAAGAGGCTCATCTTCATTTTATATTATAATCGCTTTTTCCTAACTTTCCCTACCCAATTCCTCTAATTTAATTTCCCAGCTAAAGTAAACTCAATTTAGCAAGCAACTGTGTCCTTTATCAATTTATTTTATCTCTCATCCGTACCAACCTACGCCACTGGTGCCACCCGTAATCCCCCAGTTCTATTAATTTGTAAGCTCTTTAGGTTCATTCCGTTTCCAGATACTATCTCATTTTCTTCTTAGTATTTTCATATTAATTTTTATCTCGTTCACATTTTATTCTTCCCCATCCTTCGATTCTTTTCGTTTTCACTTTCCCGGCCACTAAGCTACCACGACAGAACAATCTTTCCTTCTGAGGCTATGATGAAAAAAGGAGTGCTCCTATCTGATGGCGCCATTACTGCACACACGCGAAATATCAAAAAAGCCGCGTAACTAGACATATCTAACAGAGCTCCGGAAGGACGAAGTGGCTAAGTAAAGCAAGCTAAGAAATGCGCAAGATCAAGATGCTTGATTTTAGAGAAAACTGAACTGAAACGAACTGAACTGAAACTGAACGAGAAAAAGCATATCGGTAGATCCGGTTTCGAGTCTCAACCAGGACTTTTTGTCTTTCTTTCCCTCATTTTAATGTGTATTTTCTCGCTCTATTAACCTTTATGTCCACTTAAATTACTTTACTTCCAATTATGATCATTCTTCCTTGACTCTAATATTCCGCAAGGCTCATTTCCTATTCAAGATTACCAAAGATGTGCTATAAATAATTTTCGAAACCCAATATTCTTTCCTCCCCTAATTTTTCTTTTTGGTTCCTTTTCCAACTTAAATAATATTCAGTCATTTTTAACGACACCTCATTCAAATCATCTCTCCTTGTGGATGTCTAAATTTTTCTAGCAAGGTAAAATATTAATATTGCAGTGGCATTCAATTACTTGTTCTGCATTTTAATCTACGTTTAATTCTACGTTTTCCCTGTTGGGTCATTAATAACCTGATATCCATTCTTCTTCAGCGCAGTTAACCATGTTCAACAAATTTTACAGCATCGAAACAGCTGGATTATCATATACGGTGACATACTGCGAAGTTTTTTAGGGTATTAATACAAGCCGAGTTAAATACATGAAACGAAAAGAGTAGGAATCAGAACCCAAGGATACATAGATGAGAAAAATAGCGACTGGGGGTCGAACCCAGGTCTCCAAACTCAACGTTTATTTCACACATATGTATATTAGTAGCCGTTTAGATGGGCTCAATTATCTCCGTGTATCAGTATATCGCATTTATCAACGGCGGATCTGGAAGCTTTCCAATGGGAATAAAATACTGAACGCCAATTTTAAAGTAACCGCAATATTAAAGCCCTAATTTCCTCCAATTAACTACTACCAATCCCTATTTTAGTGAAAAGCTAATAGAATGAAAATGAACAGAAAAACTTCAGCATTAGATCTTAGATTGAGCTCCCCGGTCGTGCAGTAAGTTAATGACTTCTTTGCAAAATCATCAATGCAGGGCAATATACCCTAAAGTATAGAAAATAGAGGAATCTCTTATAGAAAATATAGGATATCGTCTCCAAATTTGACGAAAAATTTAAAAATCATAAACAATAGAGATGAAAGAGTTTATTGCACTGTCGGATTTTTCTTTGCTCAGCAAACACGACAACAATTTAGTTGGAGGATTCTTGTAACACGCCCATTATTTAAAAATCCATTGGGCCGTTATTTAGGAAAAGGAAGAAATTATTATCACTTATTCGAACCACCAAATATAAGTTTATGAATTCAATCGCCTTCTCTTTGCCTCCCATCTCTACTTAGTGCCTTTCATTCTCCTCTACCCTTTTCTTTCCCCCGATCGTCCATTTCTCTTCTTTTGACCGTCATTTATTCCCTCTGTAACAAACTATCACACTCATATCTCTTCCCTCATTCCTTTATTTTTCACCATCATCCTTTTTCTCCCTCTTTTTCCCACCGTTTTCTCCACCTCTCCTCCTACAGCCCTGATTCTTTTACATCATACGTTTCTTCGTACAGGCTCATATCTCTTCTTCTCTTCCATAGGCTTATTTAACTTTACCTTTTTCCCTTTTCTTCCCTTTTTCTTCCTCAATGTTTCTTCTATTTCCCTATTGTCACGGTTCTTTTCCACCATCACTAATCTTCTTACGGTTACTTTTCTGTCTTTACCCTATTTCGCTTTTTCAATTTCATCTATTCCCTTTCTTGTACTTCTATCTCCTTTAACTCTTATATTTTCTTCCCAGGATTTTCCTCAGTGATCGCATTTCCCGTAAAATGAATGGTATCCAGCGATACCTGGTGGAATTTCATAATTAATATATTTTAATATATTTAATGACAAAACATGTACAGATCCGCAAAATGTATAGCCAACGTTTATCGGTATCTGCGTGAGTTTACTCCATCATCAGAAGTGGCAGTGGGTACCGCAGTATCTTTCCTGTCAGTTCTGATGATGACGTAAACTCACGCCAAAACCGGTAAACTTTTGCTATAAATATTGTGGATTTGTAGAAGTTTTGTCATTATATATATTAAAATATAATACATATATTGAAATATACAAAATACACGTTTTCCGTATTTTAATGCTCAAATAATTCTACCTATTTAACATTTTCATCTGCATTCCTTTTCCGCTTCTTATTTTAGATATTTCATTTAGTCCTACTATAGACCCAACTGATTGGCGAGTAACTTTCTCGTATTCCATAAAACATTTGGACGAAATAAAAAGGAACACTTTTCAAAGATGAACCTATTTATTAAAACAACTATGCACTATACCACGCTAACAACTGTCTTTGATATGTCTAACTAAGGTGAAACTACATTAGGTTGAATTTCTATTCGTATCTTTTGTCGCATTTATTTATAAAGTTTTTGGTAGTAGTTGTTCTATTGGGGACTACGATGAAGTAGAGAGTAAAAAGTGTAAAAAATAACTTCTATTCTCACAGCCGGAATAACCATAGAAGAAATATGAACAACCAATAGAACGTTTGCAATGGAACGTTGCAATGCAATAATTATAACCCATTCAATCACCAGCTCTATTTTAAATTTTTCTTCTGAATTTGAAAAAGAATAATATAGTATATGCCCGTCGTAAATTATATGCACTTTAATTAAATCTCTAACTATGATCTAAGCTCCTCTAACTATAATTTTGTTAAAAGCAGACTTTAGCATGTATATACCGCCAGTGGACATCGTAGTATCCTTATACTTAAACTAACATTTTTACATCCACGATCTATTCAAATTTACTAATGCTATCCACTTTTGAACCATTTTTTATTTGAGATGCATTAATATGGAAACTTAGCTAGTTTGCCCAAAAGACGTCTCAAATTCGCTCGAACAACGTCATGATTCATTTATTTCCTTTATTTCTCCCACCTTTATTCCATCTCACTTCCCGTGGCTCTAATTCTTTCCCACCATCCTTCCTTCTTGCCCAATCACCCATCTCCTACCCTTATTTCTTCATTTTCCTTTTCCATTTTTCCCTACACCCTACCCGTCTTCCTCCAATTCCATCTCTCTCGTACGTTTCTCCAACCACTATATTTGCCTTCCTCCTCCTTAAGTCCCCCTCCGCCATATCTCTCCACTATCTCCCTTCTCATGCATCTTTCTTACCCTCCCCGCACCCATCCGAAACCCTCCTCCTCCCTCCAATATCCCTCCCACTCCTCCCATCGATCTCCGACAGTTCTCTTTATTCCCTATACGACGCCTACACAGAATTCCACTTCACGCACACATGGGCGGGCACGGCGCCCCGGCAATTTTTTTCGCCCCTCCTCTGCTCCTCCTCGTGTTTCCCTTTGTTAAAAAGATTCGTTCTCCGTCGTCGCTGGACAAGGCTTGCGCGTAACACTTGTCTAGTGCCGTTCACTGCGGTGTCGGACGCGGAGGTTTTAATCTCCGGCCGCTTTGTAAGGAGAAGTTCGAATGTCCACTAGGCGATAGAGGTGTTCACCCATGCAGTTGCGACAGCTGTGCAAAGGGAAAAGGGAGCTGAGTTCGTCTCTGCTGATGACCGGCCGAGCGTCGTTCCGTAGGGTTTCTTTTCGGGAGGCATTTGCAAGTGTGAAAATGATAAAGAACGTGAAGTGTCTGAAGGGTTTTGAAAATTAATGTATGCGGATGTGACGGAGCTGGATGCAGCATTTTGAATACAAAACATTCTTTTCTGGCGAGAGAACGCGTAAAAGAATTTTTCCCGGATTTTAATCCGAAATAATTTATGCAGTACGTAACAAAACAAAATAACCGACACGCTCTGTGAATGTTAAAAGTCATAAATATTGAAAGTGTGTCGTAACATTAGCAATTTCATTACATTTATTTCGAGTTTAACGAAATCACTTATTGTTGTTGGCTCTTATGAGTTATACTTCACTGGTAACGGCACATTTGCTGATACAATTTCCCCTACCACTCAAAACTATACAATGAGCTAGGAATAATCTCTGAATTTCTTAATAAAAATCCACTGAATGTTTAGCACGGAGTTGAATTGTATGCAAAAGCAGTAACCCACTTATTCGTACTTAATCTTACAGGTTTCCCTAGATCTTACCCAGCTATCAACCTGAGAAGATTTTCAAACAATAACCCTCTTTTCATACGTTTCACAGTACTTTGTGTCTGAAACAACAACCTGTTATTACCAGAAAACCCTAACCCTTTCTTTATACTAGTTACTTTAAAACTAATGTTCTGCTTAAACACTAGTTACTTTAAAACTAATGTTTCTGAGTGATCAAAAGAAAATATTGTATTTTAAATTATTCTAAGTGGAATAAGTGTTGCATAACACAATTAGGTTCCACAGTAGTTGCTCACGACTGTAAGGAAGGAGTGGAATACGTACATTTACACAGATGAATGAAAATATTTGTCATCATACGATTAATAATTGAAGGACGACGTCTATGAAACCGTAAACCAAAGGAGTTTATAGATATTTCATCCATTAGCTTTCACGTCTTGGCAAAACTGCAGTAGAGACATAAGAGAATGAAATTGCTTTCTTCGACGAAATTAATAAAACTCCACCAAGAGATAAATCAGAACCAAAGGAAAATTTCGCGATATTGCCGACAAAAATCCTTCTACCATCTATAAGGGCGTTACATATCAAATAGATCTCCCTTGAAGTTCACGATGGACCACGAGTGTATTCTAGAGCAGTGAATACAAAGCTATGAATGAGCCAGACTCCTCGAATCAGATATTGTGATACGTGGTGCATGCTTTAAAAGCTGAAGGGTAATAAACTACATTGGACACCTATGCGAAATATGCCTCTATGTTACAGGAACTGCCTTGAGAGCATCTATGGCGATAAAAAACTCGGCATGGTGAATATAAGCTAAGCTTTTGAACTGCCACTCGCTAACAAAGAAAAGATTTTTCGTATAATATGTTTGGGCGCAATATAAAGCAACAATTTCTTTATTCCTCTAAGCAATCAAAGCTAGACCAAAAAAAATACATAGAGATTTCTACAGCAATTACTTATTTAATATTTCCCTTTACGAAGCAGAGTGACAGCTTAAATACTTTTAATAAGACTGAAATGCAACATTCGCTTCCAAATAGAAATAAAATACAGAAATTCATTTTAGTGCGAAGTATCTAACCTTTGATAGCAATCCCTCGAGTTAAACAAGGCTTTCGTTTATACAAAATCACATCACTTGATCAATGAAACTAAAAGCTATCAAAAATAACCCATTAAGTCCACTGCTCTACTGATTGAAAAGTGAAGCAAGGAGAAGGAAAAGTCATGTTCAAGTATTAACTTACTGTGACCAGAATTATTAACTTTGGCATTGTGTTGCAAATAATCATTATTCAACCAGAGTTTGAATCAAGCTAAACTGAAGTCTCTTGAGCATAAAATTTAAGATAGGCCTTTTCAATGTAGATTTTATCGCTCTTCATGAATCTAGTTATCCCTTTTTATCCATAACACTACACGTTTGAAGATATATAATTTAAGTTGTCGGTAATATATTTATCCAATACAAAAGAAGTCCATGCATGCGTCGAACACCCATTCTTATCTCCAGAGGCATCTTCCTTTAAAAGTAGAAGAAATGTAAACTAAATTGTTTCCAATTCGGCTTTCATTTGATAATGGTCAACCACGAACCTCAGCGCCACACGTGTGAAAAGAAAATCAACAACTTGATGACGCTAGAACCCAATCTCCTATATATAGTGCAGTAAGAACATTCTTAAGTAATCTGAAATTTAAAAAGGAATTCAAATTAAAAGAATTATATATTCCTAAAGCATTTTACATCATGAAACAATCCCCTTTTTTACGTCAGGCTGGGTTTGGTTGGGTAGGTCAAAAGAGTCTAAGGGTCAGTATTAAGGCAAGACTAAGAAATCTCTTCTTCCACCCAAACATTTCAAAGATAATAATATAATCATAAATAAATATGTAAAAAGAAACAGAGAAGAAAACTTAAGAAGAATGTTTAGATGCAAAAATCCTATGTAACATCTTAGGAAAAAACCCAAAGCAGGAAAACTCTCATAACGAAGGGATGTGTGAAAAATCTGCACAAATCTGCTGGCATTACAAGCTAAAAGATGTGGATGAAACTGCGTATATGGAAATCACTTGAGCAGCAATAGAATAAAATTAACGAAAAAAAAATTCGCTAGAACAATAAAAACCGAAAAATATAGCGTTTAAAATTCACAGACATTGTCGAAGTTTTACGAAAATACTCCATGTTTGAAGAAAGAGAGACTTCGTACTTTTTTCAAAGTACTTTGAGAACTCACACAAACAAGACTTTGTATTAAAATCCTATGGAAAAAGTAGTATTTTCTCCTTAAAAATAGCATTCTAAGCAACAGCATCCGAAAATTAAAATCGCTTGAAATTTAAAGCATGAATTTTGGTAGTTGAAGTAGGAAATGGAAGGCAGATCATGTAAATAATTTCATTATTTCCCTGATTCCAACAAACTACTATATTTCCCAAAACATAAAAATAAGTGAAACATCTTCCTTATTTTGAATTGGGTTGGAAAGGTCGGGTTCACGTTCTCACGTCTGCTCTGGGCACGTTCATGATTTCATTATATTCCTAACACAAACAGTACATTCTTAGAATTACTAATGTGCACCTAACGTAATTAACATATATTAAAACCTATTTCTGCAATTCAATTCCAGCAGATTTTTTTCTTTAATACAAAGAAGTCCCCTTCTATCAATTTCGCATCTGAGGTTCTCACGCAAATTCTTCGTTAAATTATTTATACCTCAAATTCCGCATCCACAACAATAACGCATTAAGTTATTGCCCTCCGGTTCCGCTGTAAAACGCTCCCTTTACTTATCTCTTGCATTTAAGCCCTACGAATAGGACCCTTCCCTCACCCATTTTGCGTCTCTTCATCCAGACGTGATCCCTTTTGTCCTAACCCTTCCCCAAACTCACACTCCCGTTAAATCTTCGCCAGCATTTAGATATCTTGCCCACACATAGAAATGCAGTCCCTTCATGGGCTGAGTGAAGGGAATCCAATTATACGCCTCCTTCTGAGTCATTTGCGGCGGTGGCTTACGTTCATGGGGTCTCCGCTCGGGGGCGCTGTGCACGACAATGACGTCACCCCGGCTAATTAAATCTCGCCGTAGTCGGAATTGGGGTTCTTTCGCCCGCCACATAATTTCGGCCACAGTGTAAGTGCCGTTGTTCCTATTTGTACAAGATATTTGCCTCTGTATTAATCAAAGGGGTGACAATGAAAGAGGTTTCGGGCTTCTTTTCTCGCTACGACAAACGGAGTTACGCCCTCAGGGGTGGCCTTTTAAATTTATCCAAGAGATTCTCTCTTCCCTTTGAATAATCCCACTATGTTTCAACGAGATGAAGAGTTTAATAAAGGGGAAGAGTAAATTGGCTTGCTCGAGATCCCTGTTAATTTCAGACGGAAGTTGAAAAATTATTTGAGAGTCGCACTTACAATGTGGCACTTGAAAGATAAAAGGAAAGTGAAAGATGACATTTCCCGGATTTGCACCCGTTTTAACGGTTCTATGACGTTTCAACCAAAGGCAGATCATCAAAGAAAATGTTAGTCCGGGTACGGTTCACCGAGTGGCATTTCACCCTAGACTTTTTGCCCATGTATTTTCCATCCAAGATTTGGTCACCCAAGAGATATTTCACCCTAATAATATTTCACGCAAGAAGTTTTCACCAAAGAGATATTTCACACAAATAATATTTTACTCGAGGGATATTTTACCCATGAGATATTTTACCAATTCCTATTTCGAAATTTTTTCCCAAAAGCGTGAAGAAAATAATGCCGAATAGGGTAATAACGATAATTAGGAACAATGTTATAAAACTAACTATCATTGACTCTCATCGCCGAGGGCACTGGCAACATACTCCTAGGTTACAAACACAAAATTTCGTTCCGGTGGATGTTGTGGAAGCAAAAGAAAAAATTGTATTTTCATTTTTCATAAGTATAATCAACGTTCTAAGTATTACATTTATAGGTTACTCAGTTTTCAAATACCAAATGGGGAAATAGCCTTTGGACGAAAAACCCTACGTGAGAAAAATCTAACGTGCGAACCGACTCTTGGGTGAAAAGTTTTGGATTGTCTTTTGGTGAAAATTACTCTGGGTAAACCGTTCCCAGGCGAACTTTCTTTTGGGTGAATTACACAATTTTGAATACGAAAGAATCCTCATTTCGCATAACTTCTACATCTCAATCGACTATAAATCTGGGTCTCGCGAAAGCTACCTGCAGCAGTATTGTTAACAGTGCTTCGATAGCTGTGAGGTCATTTCGCACGTGGGCTCCCACCGAGAATCGAACCGGGGACCGCTTTCACCGAAGTCGAACGCGTTGCCCACTTGGCTATCCCGGAGCCTCGAAAGCTTCCTAAAAGACAAATCAGTAATAACCCAAAATAAAACAACATTCAGTCTTCATTTTAGATAACCTAGGAAACAAATTTACTGTAAACACATAACTTAGATACTGATTTCGTCCACCGCTACTTAGTTTGTGATATTCGTAAAGTTACACCAAGTTAAAATTTACTGCCTGATTACCTTTAAATTAGTATCCACCCCCAAAATTCAAACCAAAGGAAAATTTCGCGATATTGCCGACAAAAATATATCTCTTCCCTCATTCCTTTATTTTTCACCATCATCCTTTTTCTCCCTCTTTTTCCCACCGTTTTCTCCACCTCTCCTCCTACAGCCCTGATTCTTTTACATCATACGTTTCTTCGTACAGACTCATATCTCTTCTTCTCTTCCATAGGCTTATTTAACTTTACCTTTTTCCCTTTTCTTCCCTTTTTCTTCCTCAATGTTTCTTCTATCTCCCTATTGTCACGGTTCTTTTCCACCATCACTAATCTTCTTACGGTTACTTTTCTGTCTTTACCCTATTTCGCTTTTTCAATTTCATCTATTCCCTTTCTTGTANGTTAAATACAATGAAACATAACAGAATATATTATACAGAGAGTACAAAAATATACAAATAAACCTTTACATGGGTATTATAAGTAAAAACTGCTATTATATATACAAAGGATTTAGGTACTATAGACTTTGATTTTCTTTTTGAAATCTTTTTTATTTTACCGAATTACCGATAAATTTATCGATGCGTTCCAAAGGAACTGTTATTTCGGTGTTATTACGCTAAAAATTTCAATCACCGACATTTTGTAGTGAAGCTGTTTCTACTGAAATTCGGCAAATACTTTCCTCAGGTACTATATGAGTTTTCACGCTTACTTAATGTATGAAACTGCCGTATGTGCCCATTATGCCGTAAGTATACCCTTATCATGTTGCTTCTTAGATATTACAGAATGAAACAAAATAGTTTATTAAGCAAGCTGCAAGAAACTATAGAAATGCAAAATATATCAATCTCAAACCGATTTTAAAGTCGTCAATTTCCAAGAAAAACTATTCCTCAAAAATACGCGTCCTATCTCGAACAGTTTTGGAAAAGCTGCTACTTTATGATTTAATACTATGTACCACACGATATTGGAAACTTCTTTAATGCGTTCAGCTCCGAAATGTCCTCGTTCTATTCATCAAATAGGTTGCGTTGAGTAGATTACAGTTTCATCGGTAAGAGAGATTAAGTAAACCGTTACCTTTGATACGCAAATACCTAATCATGCAAACTTAAATCAGGTTCAATGTGAATAAATTGATGTTCCGTGTTTCGAACGCACTGGCCTATCACGCAACGATGAATCCAATTAGAGCCCACTGAAATGTCAAAAGAAATCTAAGAGTGAACTCAAAGAAGGCTGGAAGAAAATGTCAAGGGTAAGGCACTAAATATGGCAAATCGGTTTATAAAAGTGACTCAACAAAGAGAATTGGGTATATATTTCTGCGATGCTAATACGATGCCATACAAAAAAACTTGATCGCCTTCCTTGGCTATTATTAAACTCTAAATAAAGGATGTGATTAAACCACAAATATCATTAATTGCATATTAAGGAATCCTAATTAATAGAAAATGCTAAACTAATAATTTAATGCTAATTAATCAACGGAGAGTTAAATACCATAATACGTATTAACTATTGGTTGATGAATTTTTGTTCATATCATATATGTAAAAAGCAAATTTCCGTTCGTCCGTCCGTCCGCCCGTCCGTCTGACCGTCCCCCTATCTATCTCAGAAACGGTCAGACTTAGAGATCTGAAACAAACTGCATTGTGTTTCTACGATGCTGAAAACACCAGGAAAACTATTTTCACCTATGTAAAGGCCCGGGTTCGAACCCAGGAGCAGAAAATACGTTTCCATGACTTGCAGAGGTCGTTTATTTTACAGAATTAAATTAGAAACAATGGTCCTACGAAATTGAGACAAATGTCACAAGAAAGGAAAATCATCTTATAATCTTATTTTAGTCGTGAATCATTCATATAATTTCTAAATTGCGAGAACTTTTATAAAATACACGGAAGATTCGTAATTTTTTTCGGAAATAAACAACCCATTCCTTTGACGACCAAGGCAATTGTTGAACATTGATTTCATGAGTTTTCCCATATAAATGCACGGGGATAATCAGTTAGTGAACTTTTCCATAAGAAATGTACGTAAAATAGGTTTTCGTTACCTGCAGAGGTTGTTTCTTCTACAAAATTAAATTAGAAACAATGCTCCAACAAAATCAAGAGAAGTGCCATAAGAAAGGAAAATTACCATAGATTCTTATATTATATATAACTTTCGAATATTTTGGTTAAACATGGAAATTTCCTAAAATATTTGGGAAATAAACAACCCATCACTTTGACGACTAAGGCCATTGTTTAATGTTGATTTCATGAATTCTCCCATATAAGTGCACGGGAATAATCAGTTCTTATAACTTATATAAAACATTTACGAAAACAAGACTTTCATTACTTTAAATTACTCGGCAGGCATCTTCATGGTTGTGTGTCGCAAAACCAGTAAGATTAAGTACGAATAAGTGGGTTACTGCGTTTGCATACAATTCAACTCCGTATTTTCAAACTAAATTAGTCCCGTCATGCTTCACGGGGACGCTTACTAGTCGAATAATATTATATTTACATCAATAAGATTCTCAGGCTCTACTTATCGTTATGCGAGATTATAATCTCGAATTTTAGTATCGTAGCTATTATGCCAGTAACTAAGCCCTATAAAACTTGCTTTAAATTGACGAAAGTTTAAAATGATACATCCTACATACATAATTAAAATTGAACTCCACTGCTATTTACGATATCAGATGATTTAAGGACAGAAATTGATGAAAGTCTTATTTAAAGCACATAAAAAATGGAAAAATGCCTTATTACGTTATTTGTTTACGTTTACGTAAATTACGTTACAATTTGCACACGTTCTCCTTCCTATGTGTCGGTTATTGAGTCCTAGCTGAATCCAATGGTCAGTTCAGATATTGATGACGCATACGTGTATTTAATAATGGATAACGGTCACAACATTTTGCAAAAAAATTGAGCGTTTAACAGTTTCGGCGTACATCAGCAAGCAAACCCAATAACGCCCACTAACGCCTAAATCGGGAATCTCCAGCGGCGTTTGTGTAACATAATTGCGATAGGCCATCCTCTTGTATGATTTCGTTTATTGTTGACCCTGTTCTCATGGTGGGAGAGAGGGTTGTACCCCGAAAACCACTCCATTGGCAACGTCTATGGTTCTTATGTTAGTATAAGTCCTCCTTAATCTTTATCCAGAACACCTATCAACGAAAACGAAGGCCTTACGCCTCTCATCGATACGGTTTCTGAATATATCGCTGAACGCTCGTGCGTTTCTTTTAATCTAATAATTACTAATGAATCTCTAAGAATTCACTCCTATCGTTGCGTTTTTCGAAAAATATCAAGAGCAAGACCAAGTTACAACGTTATTCCATTCAAGGAGGCGCCAGAAATAGGAGAAAAGTATTGCCTTGACTTGATAATCACTTTCAACAACTCAATCCGATCGCAACTCATTCACGCAAAAGGAACAAGCCACTTTTCCAAGGAAGCTGAGCCTTGAATTAGAAAAAATTAATGGAAATCAGATTAGACTGTTTTCCTTAAAGACTTCCTCTTGCTGCTGGAGGAATTTGAGAAAATAATATCCTTATCAATTAAGATAAATTTGCGCAGAATCTAACATCAAATTTCCCGAAAGTATGACATTTCTTTCACAAATCTTGAAAATAAAGTGAAAAAGAATAGATTTTATGAACCAGTACTTTTTGGTTCATGTTCTTTATTTGGTTAAGCCTACAAAACAATGAAAGACAATTTCCTCAACAGTTCTTAGAAATATTTAAAAATTTAAATATATATTCGCTAATAACTCATACCTTCCCTTCTAATTAAGCGTCATAAATTTACAATAAGAAATCAGAAACACGAAGCATGATTTAAATTGATGTCCATTATTGAAAAATGTCAGGCTAACTGATTAAATCAGAATCAAGGATAAGCCCGATCCATAGAGAACATTGCAAAGATATAAAGCTACCGCTTATATTTTCTGTTTCGATCATATTCAAGCGAAAAAGGAAGACCGTGCCTATGTTATTTGGGCCGGATAATGACGGATGTAGGTTCTAAGAGCTATTACAAAATGAAGGGATTGGCAAAAAGATGAAAGGAGAGGAGATTTGTAACAAATCAAACTACTGACTCAAGATTAAAGAAAAAGAGACATGCAAACAAAATGACGATCTCCTTTGTAATTTTAAGATACATTAATTGTACACTATTATCACAAAAACACCTGACTGTGATTCCAATGCTCATACTATGAACTAAATTTCAGTGCATTTTATGGTAAACATTCATTGACAAAGAATACTTACGTTCTGACATAGGTATATCGTAATATCGTACACATAAATAACTTTTATAATGTTCAGTATCCTTTCCGTAATTTAAGTATGTTAATCTCTCTGTTCTTTCAATTTTACAAGAATTAAGAAGAAGTACTTGATGAGGCTATTGAAAATAAAAATGGGAAGGAAGGCAAAATATAATAGGTGATACAAATAAAAGAAAAGCACAATGACATACTGTTACGTAAGTTATGAATTCACATTCGTCACCACCACTTGACCCAAAAATACGATCAAATTCATGCAATAACTTTATAATACCTTATCTGAGGAAAAAATTAATTAAATAAAAAATAAATCAGAAAGTATCTTACAGAATGCTATACTTGATATTGATAACTATTTAAAGTGCAGTTTAAAATGTAAAGGCAATATTGGATAAAATTTTACTGATGACTCCACTTGCACACTCGAAGAAAGTACATATGTACTCTATAGCCATTAATCGAGACTGGGAAAGCCGAAAAGTTTTTTTGCGATGTATGATTGTTTTTCAGGACACACTCGTACTTTAAAATATTTTGGTCTACATAATGAAACCATCTTTTGAAAATGCTAACTTTTTCCTTATAAAGGGTGAATTTTCCTTAGAAATGAGAAAGTCGCTCATGAATATGTCCCATCGGCGTTCTTCATATATGAGGGTGACAGTATTTATAGAATAACATTCGCTTGATTTTTCGATAATATTAATGAAAAAATATGTAGTCGAAGATTTTTCCAGGTTTGCCAGCAGGCAATGTCCGGTTGGTGGACCGATAGAAGATGCCTAGGGGTTGAAGCTTCCTTCTGATTCTCCCAACAAAAATAAAAGGACTGATATATGGCATATAAACCCAGGAATTCGAACATACGACACCTCTGACCCTGACGATGACGTTCGCCGTCGAAACGTCGGTCCATCAACCGGACATCACCTGCTTATTAACCCGAGAGAAACTTCGACACGCAATCCAGCAGGAAAGCCTGAGATCTTATTTAAAACATACGCTTTTGAACCAGAGGTCCGTTAAAGCGTAACCTCATTCACGAAGACACATCACGACTGCTTCACGAACCTCAAAACTCGGATTCTCTATCCATCGAATTAATTACCGAAAACATTCCGCGGAATCGATCCGCACTCTCGCGGAGAAGTACGAGAGGGAAATAAAATTTCCATTTACTTGCAAATTAGCGACTCGCAATTACTAGAGCAGTCCAATTTTTACGTTAGAAAAGGAGCGGAAGAGGCAGACTGGGTGAGAAGGGGGAAAGAACGGGAATGAAAGCGATCTTGGTAATGAGGTTGCGGCAAGTGAAGCTGCAAAAACTTGCGAAGAGGATGGGATAGAATGACAGAAGATAGACCCTAATAAGGAGAAGGTTGAGGGATGAAGGGCTTTGGAAGTGAGATCAAAAAGATAATGAGCAGGAGAAGCTGCGAAGAGTGAGAGAGAGAGAAAGAGAGAGAGTCTTGGGACAAAAGGCACAATGGTTGACGCAAGAGGTAGAAATTCACGAGGAGCGGAGGGAAAAAGAAGTTTCCAGAGGATGTCGCCGGAAGCCATGGACTGGTGTTGGAAGGGACAATGGCTCGGGAGAGTGGTCAGGGAGTGCGGGAGGGAGCGGCGCGGTCTACGGGGCATAAAGGTGTCCGGGGGGGGGGGGGGGGGGCGGGGGCGGGGGGGGGGGGGGGGCGTGACGGGCCAGAAAGAAAGGGAAGTTGAGTGGGAAGAAAGGGAAGTTGAGTGGGAAGAAAGGGCTGACCTCTGAAAAGGGAGTGCGGGATTAAGATGGGTGGTGATGTAGAAAGGGATGTTTAAGTGGAATAGGAAGATACAATCCGAAAACTTCGGGACAAGTTAACTTTTAATCACCTGATGTATTTTTCTCGCGCGATTTCTCCACTAACGAGATAGCGTATTGTTTTTGCGTGAAGAGGATGCAGAAGTTCCTGGAAAAGAAACTGTTCCGTCTCCGGCGTGAAAATGTTGATTCCCACACGAATAACCATTTGACTCTAAGGATAGGAATTTATGAACGAGTATGCGCCTGCAAAAACTGGAGAATTACACGGGAGGGAAAAGATTGTCTGTGACTGGGACTAGAACACAGACCTTCCTTCTTACATACGGATACTCTAAATCAGAATAGCTATCACGAATAGCAGTCTCACTCCGTTCCTAGGGAAGCTTTACAGGTGTAGCGATTGGTGTCTCCGACATTGTAGCACACAAAATCGCAGGTTTCACGCAATAACGTCATATGCACATTCTGAGATGATACCTCCAGGATATATTGAAACTTTCCAATATTATCAAATCAGAGTTTTAGCGGAACTTATTGGACTGCCGACGTGTGACGCAGCATACACTCCGGCCGTCGTCTAGAGCCATGAGAATTGAGACAAGTTGCAAAAGTTTGCTAAGTTTGCTTTCATTACACGCATAGCACCGGTAACCAAATAAATCAGATTACATTGGTGTAATTAATTACTGTGATGAATTTCATTGATCAATCGATTTAATTCTTTTCAATATTTCATATTAACCAACGGCTTACAGAAAACAGATTAAAATTGATTAATGAAAGCATAACTCATAAATATATTGAAATATTGGCTGAAATGGTTACATATTCTTTGTTTCCCAGCACCTTAATAAATTCGTCTTTATTAATGGGTCATATTGAAGTTATTGAACGTGGATAGAGGAAATGTCTGGGTCAACTGTTGAGAGGAGGGGGATTGCCAAATAATGTAATTGAAAGAAGAATGCAAGGGAAGAGACAAAGGCAAAACTTGTTTAATGATATAAAGGGTGGGATAAGGAACCTGGAAGAGAAGGAAATGATGTTGAGCAGGGAATAGAGCACATGAACCTAACGAAAGGCAGAACACCTACGTAATGTAACGAGGCGTATTTAAGTCATGCTTGATCATTCTTACGATAAAATCGTAACAAATACTCACACAGACACAAACACGTAACCAACCATGCCCTGACCCAAACCGGATTCAAACCTGGGACCTTAGTGGTTAGCACGGTTACCACTACGTTTCCGAGGCCGGTCATTACATAAGTATAGTTATGAAATAAAAATTAAGTTGAATGCATGCTAACTCCATATATTGGATGTTTTCATAATTGGTAAAATAATCTAACTAAACCGATAGTTTAGAAGAATTTAACTTACCAAAGGCTCGTAACGATGATCTCCTCAGAGCTTCTCTCTCAATAGTCCAAATGTTTAAGGTGCCCACGTAATTAGCAGCAATTCCGTAGTTTTCTTGTATTACAATCCAAATAATTCGGGGATTCTCTCAAAAATATTTGCTGAATTGTGAAAAATTTCAAAGGAATTCGTGGAGAATCTCCGTATAGCTTCTATGCATTACTGTACAAAGTAACTCTTATAATTTTACATCAGAAAGCCGCCGACCTTGGAGATTAATTTAGGTATTACAGTCCGCCGGTGATCAGAGCTCAAAGATTTAATAAAATAAGTTTGAAGAGATAAAGAGAAGAGGGGGAAATTTGAGAGGGAATTGGCGGCGAAGTTAAAGAGATGAAGCTTTATCGAGGGGAACGGATTCGAGTAAGTCTTATAAATAGCGAAAGTGATTGTGGAGAGGGAAAGGTTGGCGAAAGTTTCAAGAAGGAAAGTAAATCTATATTAAAAACCAATGAAAGGAGGAATGTATTAAGAAGATTTGAAAGTTCTTCATTCGAGATCCCAATTTATGCTTCGCCGAAAGTTTCGTTCCATTCAATAATGCGTCCCGAAATTGCGGAAGTTAAATTCTTCTTTTGATGCTGTATTTTGTCGCTATGTTTGAAACATGTCTCCCCTTTTATATAAATAATACACCAAAATGGATTATGATGGTCGAATCAAATGGATTTATCTCGGAAATTACGATCATTGGGGGGAATTACTTAGTTTGGACATTTATCGACGCAAAATGAAAAAGATACGCTCGAGTTACATTCTGCCACAAACTTTCTGCTCCAATGACCTTCGAACTGAGCTATATGAAACATGTAAATATTAGTATGTAATTAAGAGAATCGCTTCCATCAAGCTGATTTCGTTGCTTATAGGACATGAAAGGATCAAATGATAAAAAATAAATGCAAAAACACCGCTCTAACTCAGGTTATTTAAGTGTAATCGAGACAGCAATCATTAGTAAAAAATTTCGGAGAGAATCTTTGAACCATTAAAAAGTCTCATATACTCGTAAATAAAAAATGTCCTAGATGGTTCAATTTCGTTGCGTTGATATTAACGATTAATTTCAGCGGTTTATAAATTATACCCATTGTTCATCCGAAAATGGCAATTTCAACTAAATTGATGCGAAGGATAGTTTCTATGGCTCTTTGGAGAAATAATACAATTCAGATTGTTCCCAAACAGGAGCGTGTATAGATTTAGGTACGACTCGATGAAGAGATGTTGATTTTTATCGATAATTGAGAAAGAAAGTTTATTTAACCCCAATTAAAACTAAATAAATAATCAAGAAAGGATAATAACTATCAGAATAATGTTTGTACCCTATGGGATTCTATAATCATAGTATTAAGAATATTCGACGAGTCACCACACCTGATATACACAATGCAGTGAGCGCCAAATGATTTTACAAAATCTAAAATAATAATTAAAAGATTTTAAGAATATAACGAACCATAACATTATTATCACATGCGAATGCAATATTACATATTCCATGGAAATAATATAAACTAAGAAAAGGTGTTTAATAGAATTTTCAGGTTATTACTGAGAATTTTTTACGAATGTTCCTACGAAAATTAACCTTATTAAAATCTACTAGATGCAACTTTCAAATGTATTCGGCAATTCCATTCAATTTGACTCCTTCCGTAAGTAAGACCTAAAATCTCGATAAATTGGAGGTTGTCTTGAGATACAGGTAAATAAAGAACTAAGAAAGTTCTTGCTCTTTTTCCTCCTCACGTGCTTGCTACGCAATTCATTATAGTCACTTGAGTCTGTAGATCGAAGAATAAAGTTACTGATTGCAAACTATATACCTTAGATATGTACCTGATTATCACCCAGTATTTTTAAGGCCACCCTTTTACACGCTCACTGCGGATACCTCCTTTTCCAATGCATTTATCTTCCCAACGATGAAGTCATCCGCAGTGAAAGTGTTAACTTTCTAGAATGCTCAGTACTTTCTGAATACTACTGAAGTTTTCCTTACAGTGTGTTCCTATTCTAAATGTATTTTAAAATGTTACATTAACTATAGGGCATGGTTTTCTAACCAGTGAGACGAGCATGTGTGGTGGGACTCGAACTGGTTCATATTTTTTTCATTTTCTTCGTTTTGCTTTTTATTTTTCTGAAATTTTCCTTAACTAAAGTCTATATTCCACTAGTTTTGCAGCTATATTCCAACAATCAAGTTATTTGTAAAAGTTAAATTACATCAGTCAGTAAAATGAACTCATTGTACGTTACTGGAAATTGGTTACTTTGAGGACACGAAAAGTAGAACTTGAGTCCATCAGGATCGATAAACACTGCAAAAGTGGGGTTTCGAAGTCAAAATTTCTGGTTACAACAGTAAGTCATAGCATTCTGTCTTGAGTATAACCGTTTATATCCTCAATTACAGAGCTAATACTAGCGTTAGTTCCTCCGGAGTAGGTGAGAAATATATCCTGTGATCTACTCTGATATAAAACGTTTCAAACGAGATAATTATGGGGACGTACTAACTATAAAACTGTTCGATATCTTATCACTGATAGCAAACCCGTGTAGTTCTCATTTCCAGGAGTCTGAGGAGTAGGAGAGAAATCTTTTATCGGCTCTTGGATGGGATGTTGAAAGGAAAGGAAAGCTGAGGAGTGGAGACGATAAGTGCGTGGGTTTTGTTCCGTAGGACGGAATTGGAAAGCGGGTCATTTTTAAGGATGACAGTGAGAAACCTAAAGGTCGCTCTCATAACTATATCGCCTAAATCTGGGAATTTCATTAAACATTTAAGAATGAATTAATTTGGTTTAAATTTTTGGTTCGATAAATATTGCAATATTATGTTGAGGGATTAAAAGCCATTAAACACTTCAGTGAAACTTAAATTGCCATAAGAAACCAAGCTTTTGTTTTTAGAGATACCACAAAATCAGGGCGACTTCCGTGAATGATATCAATAAAGTTATTCTGGATTACAAACCATAATCTAGGTAGAGCGTTGGTTTGTTTTCCAAACTTGCGTTCATACGGGTTAAGGCTGTTTTGGGAAGAATACTAATATTGGAGAACGCTACTTATTCTCCGAAAAATCCAAACGAGGGATCATGTCGTGAGGTTTCATAGAATTAACCACCCGTATGATGGTTAAAACTTTTCCAAGGACGAGGCCTGCACCTTTTATCCTCACGATATAGTGGCTACATTCACCCAGAAAAAATCACAGAAAGTTTGAGAGAGAAAGAAAAGGACAGCGCCGTGAGAAAAAAAGTTGGAAAGAAGGTGAAAGGATTAGTTCGAAGGATTAAGTTTTGATCTCTGCCGGGAACAAAATAATGTCGAGGAAACTCGGAAAACCTGGTAAGAGAAATGAGACAAAAGCTATTTTTAAGGGAAAGACAGGTTCTGTGTATAAAAATAAGAGTTAGGGGAGGAATGAAAGGAACGATGTGGGAGGGATGATGAGTGGCGGGGGAGGAAAAAGAAAGTGAAGAAGGGTGTCGAAAATGTGAGGAAGTTAGATGAGTGGCTACGGCCGATTGTTGGAGGAAAGAAAATAGATGAGGAACCGGTGGAGAGGAAACGATCAAGACGAAGGAAGAGATGTTGGGCGGAAGGGAAAAGTTTCCAGTGCGATAGCCTTTGAGAGGGATGAGGGAAGGCGGGGGTGGTGAAGAGAACGAGGGGAAATGTATAGAAGAGAAGAGGAGAAAGTTGTTGCGGAACAGGATGAATGGGGGAGCGAAAATGTACAAATTCTTAGCGAAAGAGATTGAATCAAAAGATTCTTTGTAGAGGAAATACTACTTTAAATGAAATAATGGCCAAGAGTGAGGTAAAGGAGCTGGAGCCTTAATAACATCGAGAATAACAAGGAATAGCTGAGAGCTTTTAAAACTGTTTCCAGAAAGGAAATTTCTCATCATCGCGAACTTCTTTGTTGCTTAATACCGTATTAAAGATACAAAAGAATACAGGAGAGGGAAGAAACTCCGGAGCCTGATTATTCTCCACTGCGAGGTAAAATGGTTAAATAGAATATTAGAATATTTATGGCGTTAAACAGGTATTTTCCTAGCACATCCATAACGCCTCAAACCCTTCTACCTACAAGTCGGTACTATCCGGTGAGCGAAGAATAGAATAATAAAAACTATAATATAATAATAAAACTATAATAGAATAATAGAAACTATCCAAGAATAAAACCGCATCGTACAAAGCAAAATAGTGATAAATCCGTTATTCCAGGATTTTACGTTAATAAACCAAAGAAATTATATAACTCAGTCCCGTAATGTATTGCTAGGATATATTTTCTGTCACATACATTTTCGCAAGAAGTTAAACTGATAGAAAGTAAGCACTGACAGGCAGTTATTGTCCCATGGAAAAAAACGTATTTTTCAATGAAAACATCATTCATCATGGAATTAAAAAGAGAGGAATAAGCGCTGTATCCTTGAAACATTATCGCCAATTTAAACTCTGAATAGTATTATCGCTCCGATTTATACTATCTGAACACAGCTCTTCAGACAACAGTATCTGAATGCGTGCACTTTATGGAATAATTACTCCATCTATGCTGGAGCTTAAAAACCAAACGTCTTCGTTCGCCAGAGTCCTTCGTATTTTCTTAATAGACGAATCAATTACATTAAAACGGACATTTTAATAGCGCTAAACTTCGATTCCACCATGGCAGGATGATCGTCAAATCGATGTCAGATTTTGTCCGCGATTGATTTACATCGCGCTTGAGCATTACTGGGGAAATAGTATCACTTTCATTTGAATACCTTACAAAACAAAAAATGTATAATTCAACACTAGAAATCTGTATATTTCTGTGGCAACTACAAATTTATAAGTTATCGTTTACTGAAGAATATGGAAACTAATACGAAGTGGCCGTACGCCAGCTCTTTTCAATCCCTCGAGATTACCAACGGGTGGGTAGCCCCTTAAATGTTGGCAATTCTTGATTCACTTTCGCATCACAGGTTGCATACGATTGTGGATACGAAATCGAAATAGTACCAGAATCGAAACAGCAAAATTGTTATATTTTCTTCGGTGAAAATTGGTTCTGAACCGGAAAATTAAAATCCTTCAACTTGAAACGATACCGGAAACTGTTATTCCTTCCGTTCTGACTATCGGATCGCATTTTCCTCCACTTTAGAAAGCATAAGTATAAGAATTGTATATATGCAAGGATGACATGTAGCAATATTTCAACTTCAATTACTGAACTAATCCTTTAATATTTTCTCCTTTAAAAATTGTTTATCCTAAGTTAATTAATAATAGTACTATTATCAGTCTCGCAAACCTTTCATAGATACTGTATTATCAGAGCTAAAAATTCGCTTACTGCCAGAGCAAAACCGGAATTGATTTTCATTAAACCGGAGCGAAAAATAACGCGGTTCGATACAAGTATTAATCACAAAGATTAAAAACAATTGCAGATTGCAGGAGCAGACCGTGACTCATAACAGATTTATGAAGAAACGCCTCTTACTGAGAAAATTTTTCTTTGTTCGACAAAATACGTACGTCTCCTGCCTTATTAAATGGCGTTAAATCCGCAAACCAAAGCATAAAATCTCCTTTAAACGAGTTATTAGTCAAAGACGACATTTTGTATGATAAATCATTGCGTATATTTGTTGATTTTAATAACTTATAAATATCGTAAGGAAATAAATATAATAATAATTAATCTATGGTGGACTGAACATGTATCTTCTATTTCAAATAAGGCGAATTCTACAGTACAGAATAGAAGAAGTCGCTAGCGTGAAAATTTTAATATCTCATAATAATCTAGGTAGAGCGTTGGTTTGTTTTCCAAACTTGCGTTCATACGGGTTAAGGCTGCTTTGGGAAGAATACTAATATTGGAGAACGCTACTTATTCTCCGAAAAATCCAAATGAGGGATCATGTCGTGAGGTTTCATAGAATTAACCACCCGTATGATGGTTAAAACTTTTCCAAGGANTTTTTCTGTTATATGCTGTATTTTATACTGCATGCTGCATTATAACATGAAAATCCCATTATACATTAGTAAACTAAAAGTAGACTAGCATATCCGGTTGACAACAAATAATTTAGTAGGTGAAATGATTCTATCAAAAAGAGTCCATACATAATGATCTTTTGCTGATGAGTGCAAAATCCACTTAGAATCATAACGGAAATTAGTCGATAACTAAACATATAGCGACTCCACTCAGGACTTGCCCTCAAACTGATGACAAAACCGATACCTAATATACATCAAAGGATATTGAAGAAAATCAAAAATAATCTCGAATGGCTACCGGATGCTAAATTAACGAAATAAATTAGATGGAGCAATTAATGAAGAAAAAGCGAAAGGAAAGTAATTAAAGAGATAATTGAGAATTGGGTGGAAGGGTAGTAATGAATAAGAACGGGAAAGTAAACGTGGGGAGAAAAGATCGATCTTGGCGAAAATCGAGCTTTTAATAAATGAGAAGGCGAAAGACAAGGAAATTGAGAGGAAAGGGAATAGAAGTGGGAAACTTAAGCAAGCGTGTAATTTAAGAGGTAGAGCTATTGGCGGCGATGGAGAGCGGAAAAGAAAGAAGATAGAAACAACGGAAGTGGTCCTGCGAGGTCAAGAGGTTAGAAAGGCGCAAATTTTCCCCCATCAAATGAGGCGTAAAAAGTTTTTCGTTCACAACGGACCTGGCAGTTGCTGGGTGCTCAGCAATGTAGGGGAACCGCCATTATAAAGACATCAGGGCTGAAATGACTCGGGAAAACTTCGCAAAAATCATATTCAAATTTCAAGCTTACAAATAAATTTCCATTATATCACAAAGTATAATTTAAAACAATATCGGAGATGATTCTTTAATACCTCTTGGGCGCAATTATGGCTCATCTCTAATGAGAAAATTCATGTGCTGCATTACAGTAACACATTAAGTAACAGCATTAGCTATAATTTACTTACAGCGTGTGTATCAGAAAAGTGCTCCCATTAGGCCTATCATGTTCTTTCTTTTCAATACTCCGTCATATTTCATATCCTCAAATATATCTTCCGCTTCAACTCTTCCAGGCATTTTTGCTTTTATCTTTTAAGGTATAGTCCGTATTTTTTCTCCTTAGCGTCTTATTTATCATATATAAGCCTTTTTTGTTTCACTTCCTCTTTGTACCACTCTTATTATTAAAAGACACCAGCTCTGTCATTGTTACCGACCAAGTTTCCACATATCCTAGAAAGCGTCAAATTCCCATTTCATATTGGTCAAATAGGCTTTCTTTTAGTACACTTTTATTCATTTCCAAGCAAACATTATTTGAAATTTGCTACAGTTGTTATGAATACTCCGCATAAAATTCCAATTGAGAAATTTTAAGAGTACGTCGTTAGATACCACTAGAAAAATTGGGTAAAATGAATTAGCTAAAATGAATAACTAGAATTGAAAAATACAACAAAATGTAGTCGAAAAACAAAATAGCTTGCATTAGTTTCTAAAATAGAATAGTTCTGATAGAACACAAAGGAAACGTATAGTACGAATATTATTTAATTTATTAGATAATTTATAATCTGATTTACATTACATTTATAAACTAATTTACATTAATTTAAAGCAACTCAAACGTTAGTGCCCTTATCAGTGACCAGCTGAGGTTCAACGAAACAGAAAAATCTTCATGGAGTACGAGGCCACGCTAAAACAAAAAAATCCACGAGATCTAGGGAAAAAAAACTCTGAATTGGCAACTATATTTCCGACAACTTCTACGCTTCTTTTGGTGCATAACATTTTGTATATTGTACATGGAGGGCTTAATCACATCTCTGTAAAAAGGCATTTTTTTCCTCTTTCAAAGATTACTCACGTGTACAAAATTAATCTTGGTGTTATATTAAAACCGTTGTGGGATAGTACAAATATTATTAATTTGCGTTATTGTACTTACATGTAGTCATCAGCTACTTAATATCCAGTATCAATTACCTCGTGAATCGTGAATTTTTAGTTTTTAAAATGATCGTAAGTAATTTAAGCCCGATCCTCCATTCGTTCCCCTACTAGGTACTAGTAGATTGTATTTCTTTTAGGCTGACAAAAGATTAATATTTCTTATACTCATGGAATCATAAGAGGAGACAGGGTACGTAATACGTGGCTGAGACTGTCTACAGGAGGAACAGACATCGTTGATAAAATAAGGTCCCTAAAATGGATGTGGCCAGAAGAATTCACAACTATCGGGCGTCAGCAGCTCTCAACTGGTCACCCAGAGTTGTGAAGTGGCCGAGGAGAAGATCAAAGAAGCGACGGAAGAGAGACGATTAAAGTACCAAGTAAGAGTAAGTGAAAACAGAGAAAATTGGAAATGCTTGGGGAGACCTACATCCGATGTCGGATTGAAAATGGCTGATGATGATGACAAATGTATGGTAAATAACAGAAAAATAGTATTTAAACTCTATCTTTTCTCGTATTAGTGACTTAGTTAACTAATTACTTGAGCGCGAATATGAAGAACTTATTTTCATCCCACGTTTGTTCGCATTAATTTGTTAAGGCGGGCGTCACCCGTTTATGAATGATAAAGGACTTTTTAAGTCTTCCATATAAAGTGCTTGCTACTGGTGGAAGTTATAATCAGTGATACGATCCTAAAGCCGGTTAAGTTCCGGCGATTATTGTTTGCCCATAACTTCAAGTATTTCTGGAACTTGAGCGTCCCGAATAACCACCGAGCTTACATACATCAAGAGCCTCGTGGGCTAACATTCCCGCAAGAACGACAATCACTGCAGCTCCTCCGGCTGTTAATTAATTAAGCAGTTAAGTTAGTTCAGAAACATTTCATGGCTGCATGAAGGAAATTATTGAAAGAATCTTTGGAAAAGATGCTAGTATGTAGAAAGATAATGCATTTGGCGTAGAATAATAATATTTCCAAAGTAGTACTTAATGCCATATAATGAGTAGAAAATGAATAATGAATATACACAAATTATTTTTTTACATGGATAATAAATTTCTATTATATAATATGGCGCCACTATCCCTAAAAATATTAAAGCCTGCCATGATGTACTGATAAAGAAATTCGAAAAATATTATTAACATACACATTGATTAAATTGTTTGAACTAAAATAGAAGTAAATGGACCAAAAAGTATAAAGATCTTAACTGAACAAAAACTACCCCGGCAGAAAATCGTTAATTATATCTATTTAAGGTTAAGTAGATTAGATTTTCGAAAGATATTGATTTATTTTAGAAGTAAAATATTTCATTGTAAATTAATTTGTCAGCTAAAAAATTTAAAATTCTTGAAATAAATATTTACAACGAAATTAAACTGCCAACGACTTCGACTTGGCAGGATAAGAAATTCATGTTGAACATAAAATTCACACCTTCCCGATTATTCCACACTTCCCCACTAATTCCAAACTTTTGTCTATAAGCTTTCAAAAATAATGAAAAGATATACCTTTAGCATTTATACTAAATATTTATTAAGCTATATTCTATTTGATTACGATAAGTTACTATAGGATGCAACTTAATTAATTAATAAATCTTTTCATTCCTTACTTTATGGACACTTGGAACAAATTCCTAGCGAAAGGAGTTGATATTGTAATCTATCATTTTAAGCATAATCAATAAAATCATTTGAAACAATGTGTAACGCGTAGTATGAGGATTTATAGATAGATAGCACATCAAACCCCACGAATCAAATCCAGGATTGACTTTACTCCCTAAGAAACTCTATTCGTGGAAACAAATATCTCTCCTTCTAACGGAAACAGGAATGCGGAAAATTAATGCACCGAGATTTTCCATCTATTAGAGCGGCAGTACGTCAGAGCATACGGTCGACTTCCCATCATTTGCGACGAGAGACTGAAAATCAGGAGAGACGTCCGAAAAAAACGGAAAAAAATAACTCCTCCCTCCAAAAATTCCCGAAAATGAACCTTTCGAAGCATACGCGAGATCAGAGGCTGAAATGTTGAAAGAGATACGCCAGTAGATGCATCCGTCTCCCGAAAAAAAAGATGCGAGTGAGAAAACGACGGGATGATAACTTCAAGGGCGGATGGAGAATCGCGAAATGAGGGGCGGGAGTCAGAGATAAAGAAGACGAACGATAAAGGGGGAAAATACCAGCCTGTGTGCGTGAGAGGAAGGATAATGGAGATTGGGTGAAGATTAAGGTTGTCAGACTGATTAGAGAGGCTGAAAAGGAGGCGCGGACTCGGAAATGTAAAAGTACGCCGAGAACGACAGACCGAGGGAAGAAGATGTGGAACCCAAGGGGAAGTTGGAAGGAATAGGGTGAAAGAAAGCCGTTGGTACTCCCGAAGATTAAACGGCTGACTTATTGGGTTCGGTGAAGACGCATGCAGTCCTTCCTCGACCATTTTCCACTGAGATATACCCCTACCCGCAAGCACATCTCCTTCCCTATTTTAACCTCAATTTCCACGTTCTATCACTTCCCCATTTCGTTAAAGGCATTCTTTCTCATCCCCTCGAAGGCACTGGAACGTTTCCATTCTAAATTTTTGTTTATTGTGGGGTATGCGCAAGTTACCTTTCTTGTACACAATACCCCTTGGCAATTCGTTAGAGGAAGGCTGTCGATGATCTCCTGGAATCTGGAACTAAACATACTGCTCCATTAAAATTGACACTCGCCATTTAACGAAAACGACGGAAATTTTCCCAGATTGCATTAGATGATAATGCACGTTTTAATGATTGCATTCTGCGAACTAGGATACTTATAACCGACCATGATCTACCCGAAAGACAAAAATTCGTCTATTCTTTCAAACAACGCTGTGATTAAAAATGGTTAAATCTAATTCGAATAAGTTACTAAAAGATTACTTTTAATAAAATATAGATTATTTATCGAAGAACTTCTATTTGACTATTTAAAATCAAAATTAAAAGTACTAAGTGAAATCTGGTGGAATTTCATTAAAAAAAAACGAAGAAGAAATCAAATATTTACTTTCCACAGAATTTATTTATGTGATCATGGTGTCGGTGCAAATTTACACCATCATCAGGCCTGGTTTCTGGCAGTAGCTGTGGGGAAGACACCAAGTTGTGGAAGATATCAGCTTTACCACCGGTACCCTAGTTCTTCTTCGTTTTTTTATTTAAAATCGGATAGATATTAGATAACCTTGGTTGATATATTCCTCGTAATGTGAGAAACTTGTAATAATTTAGGTATTACTGAAGCAAAATATTTTAGCCATTAAACTATATATAAAACCCAAGAAGAAGCCAGAATAAATAGATACTGACCCTAGAAGCAGCAGCTATAAAGAATTTAGCAGTGTTTACGATTGAGTACAGAATGAGCTATAAAACAGAAGATGCACTTAATCCTTTACACATAATTCATTACACTGATTAAGCTAACTGAAGGGATATTCAATTAGCGAAATATCGGTGAATTGTTTCATACTATAAATTCAGTACATGAAATTAGTACAAGATAAGACTAATGAATTTTGAAGGAAAAATCTCTATTTTTTATATTTCATGATTTCAAGACAGCCTAATTAGATAATGAAAGAAATCAATCCCCAAAAGCAGCTCATGTACGTGCTACATAAGAAGATAAAAGATTAACACCAACCAAAATTTACATACAAAGAAAATTTAAGGTAAATAAATAAGTCAGAGTAGTTAATAAAGCGATGATTAATTGTCATATGTTACCGGTCTTAACTATTTTGTAGGCAACAAATTCATTCCATTATATTACAAATAGAATATTTTTAATTTGAAAATCTTCAGTCGCAAAATAATAGCTAAATGAACATACTTATTTAGACAATAAATGCATCTCAATTAAAATATACTGCCAGTACACTTACGCCATTTCGGTTCGCTCTTCTTTACAAATAATTCGGATAAACATATGAAATACATAAACGAATAAATATAGATAAATATACAAATTTATATTCATGTTGAAATTTGTTATCTGTTTTGCTATTGCCAAACATTTTTAAAGAAAAACGGTAACGAATCACTGAATCGATAAAAATAAAATGACAGGATATCGATGGATTCCTCAGAGACCCCTAAATGTACGAGAGAAGAGTACAAGTTGGCGTATCCAAAGCCGGTGACATAACTCGCGGCCCAACGTTGGAAGAATTTAAAACGAATGTCGTGGCAGGAAATCCCATTTGGAACATGGCGTCTCGACTCCGACGAGATACGGACACGGGCTGTAATGCCCCCAACATGGGAACACCGCGGAAGACCAGCACGTAACTATCGCCAGAAGTACCAGTAAATCCATGGAAGACCTTTTCTGCCCCAGAAACTCATACAAACATTCCCTATCTACCCTGACACTTCCATTTCCTCCAAACGCCAACCCTCTATCATCTTACAACCCATCTTGCTAGAGGAGAAAAAGGGAATAATACGCTCGAATCTCTTTGTGAATTCCTTCTCCCAACGCGATGTGAAGCGCAGGGGTCAATCATTTCTCGGTCACTACCCTATCCTCCGCCTTTTTAAACACGTTCCCTCTTCTCCAGCAAGAAAGAGATGGAAGTAAAACGACCGTGAGAGGCACACTTCTCCTACTACATTCACGAACAAATATCAAAACCCCTTTTTCAGCCCATTCCTTCCCATTCTAGCCTCACGTCCTGACGTTCGAATCAAACTGGACGAAAAAATAGTCTATAGGCCCTAGAACGGTCCTTTATGGCACACCCAGATAAGCATTTTTTCCTTTCCTTTCGGCCGCCGAGGGCCATGCGAATTTTTTTCTTTGAGCTAGTTGGGCGATCCGACTTGAATTCCGCGACGTGTTTGAGGTGTGAACGGGAGATATGGAGAGGGGAAAGAAGAGGGTAGGTAAGTTGTAAATACCGACGTCACTGCCCCTTCCTTTTTGTGAAGGTATGAAGGGAAAGGTACTGAGAAAAGGGAATTGAGTGGAGAAAAGATGAATGGTTTGAAGACGCAGAGCGTATTCTTGCTCTCGGAAATCAGCCATAGGAAATAGGAAGTTTTCATGATTTCCTGCAAACACGTCTTATAATAACAGCCTCGGATAAAAATCAACGCATTAAGTTGCGATTGGTAGTAATATTATTATGAATTTGTTTTTATAAATTTAAAATAAAATCATCCTCACTACTTTCTTTCAAATATTCATCCTGGTCACTCCGAACCGAATGCTACGAGATATATAACTGTACTGCTCTGACGCAGATATTTTACACTCTGAACCTTCCTGCTTAAAAAAAAACAAGAGCTACTCCACCCTTCATTGCATCTATTGAACCTAATTCTCTTTCTATAGCTCATAGCTCAAAATAGATACTTCCCAGTTTATTCTTTAACACGGTCAATTAATTCCGAAGCCGAATATATATTTTAGAGCATAATTTTATTTTCAATAACGTATTATTAAGATCAAGGACTAAACTTCCGCAATATTTACTCATTTTAATGGTGGCATGAACACCAGATAATTCCAGAATGGTTTCAGTAACTAGAACAGTTTACCTAATACTTTCGTATAAGAATTCAGTAAAAGCTATTCACGAATATTCTAGAATTATGGAATAATATGAGCTTTTTTTCACGATATAATATCCTAGTTTTTTATTATATATCACGCGCTCTATACTATTTTAGATGAAACATTTTTCCTCCCTCAACAACTTGCGAGGAAAATAAAATTTTAAGTCTTTGATCCAATTTGCAATGAAGAATTTCCCGTAAATAAGGCATCTTAAGTTGAAAAATTTAGAAAATATGTTTTATATGGAGAATAAAGCTCCAAAAATTACTCGGCAAAGAAAATAAATACAGAGAATCTAGAAAACAATTAAGAGGAGTGGCATTCCGACGTCGGGGGGTAAATATCCTTTGTGCCTAGGTTCTCGGAAGGAAGAGCAAGGACTGAGATAATAGAGGAATAAAAAAGTTAGGCGAGGGCTTCGAAAGCGAGGAGAACGGATAAATGCAGAGGTTGGAAGGCCATAAGAGGGCTGAGTGAGATGAAGGCTGAAGTGAATTGGTTGGAAGGTAAGGCAGCATCGAGAGCGAAGTTGTTTAAGGAAGTCGGAAAGTATGGGCGTTGAGTGGAGAGCAAGATAGAAGGCCGTAGAATACTCTCGTGCGATAAAACTTAAGAGAAGGGTCCTGAGAAATTGAGTGTAGGCAGTTAACGTATGTTGCGAGGGAAAATGGACGCTCAATAACTTCGCAGACGTAAACAGGAAAAGATGCACGCCTCCTCAAAATAAGCGCTTACAAGATAACGTACACACGCACAACCTGTGAGAACCCCGGTTTAAGAAGTTTTCGCTCGTGGAAAACTCGAAAACCAGCTTAGCAATTTTATTTGAACTTTGATTTACACGACAAAAGGTATGTATTATTCTCGAGAAACAAAATAATGAAAGACATCTGAATAAAGTATAAAGCAGTAAAGAGAGATTCTTGGTATAAGAGTGTTCCTAGATCAGTGATTAATTGGATTTTAAAAGAATTCGAAAGCTGAAATAATTTAAAGAAGATAGCCTGCATGAAATAATCTGGTAATAATTCAGAAAAAAATGCTTTAACTGGAAAATTGATATATTCGTATTAAAAATTGACTGTTCTCACCTGTATGAAATCGCGCAAATGATTGTGTCCGGTAAAATCTGGTGGAAACTCATTGCATGTGATTTTTAAAAATGATTACTAATTTTTAATAATCCTTTTGAATATAATTATGAAAAACGGATTAGAATAGAAATGCTTAAACAATATATCACGGAAAATAATAAACAATAAATTAAATCGATATAATGATTATATAATTGCGCGTATTGTAACTTAAATGTAATGGAAATCGCTCCAAGAAATCAAAGTTAATACTTCATATTTCTGCTGTTTAAATAAAAAAATAACAGGAAAATGATTGAAGATTTAAAGGATTTACTTCAAATTTACTTAATAAATTCAGAGTAACGAGAAAGTACCAACTTTGAAGATACAGCCAGTATAATGCGCCGTTTATTTTACATAGGCCGTTCTGACGCAGCAAGAAAAATCAGAGAAATAAATGCTAGGACGCCGCTCCGAAAATTTACTTATCCGCATGCGATACGCGAAAGTAAGTTGCATGCATCCCCTGCCTGACACCGAAAAGCTGCTTGCAAGGTACTTCCGTAATCTAATCAATGCGAAGACACAAATGATTATGGAAACATTAATGTTGGTATAACAAAAAATTGGCATTGCTATGCTTAAATACTCTTTAACTAATACTTATACTTTAATATTATACTTACGTAAGAAGAAGATTCACCCAAAGAGAGGCCGGGATACATTAAAATTTAGTGTTTGTGCGTTCATGTAAAAATATTTGAATTTGGAATCTTTAAGGTGCATCGATCGATTAGGGGGGAGGTTCATTATCGATCATTACTTTGAGCCGGAATGCGAAATAACCAATACTTCATTTACAATATCGAAATGATGTCTCTAACTACCGAACAAAACTGTCTAAAAGGAAGAAGTAAGATTTCTAATCGACCTCACAATCCAAAATTAGTAATTTGTTTCCTAAAGCTAATAAATTGCTATCACGAAGATTTATCTAAATTTATGATCGAATAATTTCTGTAATTTTCGTTGATTTACGATTCCTTTAAGCAACCGCAGTTTTGCCAGAATCCCAAATGGCTTCTTCAGATTAACGCTGCCAAGTAAGAACCTTTGACCTGAAGATTTGGACCGAAATCGCATACGGGAGAGCTGACAAAACACTTATGATAAAATGAATTAATACTCCGTAAGGCTTGAAAGCGATCAATAATCACCTTATAATTAAAAGAAACAACTTGTTAGTCAACTCATTCATAGTATTATAAGTAGTACTACTTAAATCTGATATGATCAAGCTCAACTTTGTGGAAGGGAGCCATACTAAATAAGGTAAGGACACTTAGTAACTTCCACAGATATATTTTATTTCACTGAGGCGACTAGTTTCGTCAAATCGACATCTTCAGGCACATCGAAGGAAAAAAGAAATACTGAAAAATTACTTAATTACTTTTTCCAGTTTTTTTTCCGATGTGCCTGAAGATATCGATTTGACGAAACTAGTCGCCTCAGTGAAATAAAATATATATGTGGAAGTTACTAAGTGTTCTTGCCTTATTTAGTAGTATTACTTATGTATTTCTGGGTAGTACTACCATCTTGTGTTTAAGAATTTAGAATTAAAAACCACCATCGGCCTTCGAGATCATTCCTGCGAGTATCACGGCCCCTCCGTTACTCGATTCATATATTTCCCATTAGTTTTTACACACAGACATAAAGATAGTAATGTGTATGCGGAAGGAAGTCGAATAATCGATTTGAAAATACGCGAGACTCGCTGCGTTTTATTTCCAACAGATACTCGTTAAATCAAAGTAGTATATTTTTTGCTTTAAATAATCCCTCGGGATGTAAATTAAATACGATCAAAAGAGAACATTCCAAAGAGTAATTTCCATTAAAATATAGGGCGTAGCCTAAACCGTTCTATTGACCCAAATCTCTTTGCCGATCGCCAAAATAAACGAAATTTAAAATGAGTGTTTGCTTTCCCCGCCAAGGTAAATACTTAAAAATTGATGCTCGGGATCCATATCCTCCATAAATAAGAGGAAAGAAAAGTTGCCTGGCCCCTTCCTGGAAATTCGTTTAGAGTAGCTAAAATGTAAAGCTCAATCATACTAATCCGTGTTTAGGAAGCGCATTGATTTCAAATATCTTCATACTAGAGAAATAATTAATTCTGGATTTGAAAACAGGTTAAATTGAGGGCATCATCCTGGTATAAATACAATGTAAATCCTATGCAAAGGTTATATCTTTGAAATAGACAATTCTCTGGGGAGTCTTCCACACGAAAAAAATTCATCAGCGATAGACTAATTAGATAAGCACGAATCCCAGACATCTACCTCGACAAAGCAATGGTGTTCATAAGCGGAATAAAATTTTACGTCTCCCCGAATCCGTATTCCATCCGTCTCTTTTAATATCCGACGCTCGGAATAGACCAGAGATTATGTTTGCATAAATCCATCCTCGCTCCGAGCGGTGATGAAAACCGCGATTCGTTCTAAATAGGTAAACAATCAAATTCGAAAATAATTTCGAGCTCCGGGGATGAGGAGGATGAGGCGAAACATAAAAAAATAATAAAATAAAATCCGAGAGAAAATTGAAACCGTTGGTTGTTGCGATATGACTCGAATGAGTTTTCAGGGCATTTACTTTGCTCGCATTCATGCTCCGCCGATTTAGTTACGAAACCCCGCGTTGATGGTATCAGGGAAAATGTAAAATTCGAAAAATCCCGCGCTAAAATTCGAAATGTTTGTGCCCGCGGACCTCAAGAATAAAAGAAACCATTCCGTCACAATGAAATGCACTCTCTCTGTGTTAATAGATTGGCGGAGCGGCGATTATATTCACCAAAGAGGGAACGAACTGCTACAGAACCGCGTTCGGGGTAGATTAAAACCTTCGTCCGCCACGGTCTAACAAATGAGTTTTGTATTTCGTTTTTTGTAATTCCCTTGTATAATAACGTTCAATTTATGAGCGTCTCCCCCTCCCTACTTCCCCAGCTGAACCTTTAATTCTGCGGTTCCATTACGGGGAAAGGGAAGGGATGGGGAGGTGATGGAAAACTGTTTAACGATACCGGGCAGGTGGAAAAATTAAACGCATCGCAATAAAAGTAAATAAACTGGCTAGTCATTTTTATTCGATAACGAAACTGTGGTTCACCGATCTGATTCTCTTATTTCTGCGAGACATTTTAAATGCCATTACTATCGAATGGATGCAGTCTTATTGAGTCAATTCTTGGTCACTCCCTCCAGGGGAGCAACTGCAAACAGCCCTGTATAATCTCAACCACATGTAGATTTTTCTTTTATTTAATACTCCTTGTTTCCTCAATTCAGAATAATTAGATAATTGAAAAAGATTTTAATTATTGATAAGTAATAAGCACTGTAAATAAGAATAGTCGATAATATTAGTTAGATAGTTTGAGTTCATTTTTAAGGTTGAATTGAAGAGGTCGACTCACGTGGATAGTACTTCTTCGGTGACAAAATTCACATCTAATCTGGGTCAAAATTTTGATTATCAAAATTCTAATCCATGTGCATACCATTAAGAGCAAAACTATGTGGAACAATGAAGATTTACTTATGATTGTATACTACGAAGCATATCCTGTTAAAAGCTCACTGACGAACCATTATCATGACCTATATACTCTTATAAATAAATAAATAAAACAGATTTTTCCTTGTCTTTGAAAACCTTAAGCATATGTAGTGCATATGTACGTACCGATATTTTGCAATCCATTTCATTTTGTATATGTAATGATATGCTATATTTAACCCCACTTCTCATGACACATGAAAGAATAGGGTCAACTTTAGTAAGAAGTACGTGAAAAATTCTGGATTTTTTATCCGAAATTTATGGGGCGGGCTCTCAATTGAGATTTAACTTACTTGGTTTTATACAGTAGTTAAAACAGAGACCATTAAAGTACTAAAATTATCCTTGATGACAATCATATAGATAAATACAATGGGAAATCGATGAACAGCACGAATAACACATTAAATTCGCAAAAAATGCTGATGATAATAATATATAAAAATTGCATATCGTACACTCAGCTATATGTAAGGCTTCACTTCTATATTATATTTTCCTTTTGCCTTTGAAAAAAATACGGTGAACTACCCAATTTCCCGTTTTCCCGTTAAACTTTGTCACTGTTCTCTTCAAGAATAAATCTACTAGAATTTTTAGTGAGCCACGTATGTTTCTCTACATTAAGCCAGCCTAGAAGGATTTCAAAGTCAGTTTCAAACACGTTTTTAGTTTTTTGAAAATAAATTTCGCACAATCTCATCCGTTATTAAAAATGTCAATAAAATCGTGTGGGAAAAATGACGATGCGTGATCAAATAGAACCCCAATCTTTCTGACTCGACTTCTAAGAGATGCGACCTCTTTCGGCGGTATGTTTACCCCATGATTATTGGATCCAAAGCCTCTTTTCTTTCACTTTTCGGCCAAAATGGACGTATACTCGTTGCGTTGGGTCATTTATCCAAAAAGGGGATCTACTTACTCTTGCCTTATATCGCGGCTGAGATGAAGTTATGGACGAGGACGTCTTCCGCGTCATTTTTCTCGATGATTAATGATACGTGGCTTTCTCCGCAAATCAATATCAGTTTTCCTTTATCAGACCTCCCGCCCTCTTCTTCTGTTCTGTAAGAAAATAACACAAAAAATAACAGGAAGATAAATAAAAATACGTAAAATACAAGCCTTGAATATATTCTCCCGTCGTTTTTAGTTAGCAGGACTATGAATGTGCAATTTCGATATTACTGATCGCAATAAGAATACTTTTATCGATCTAGTTATTCTGAATTCATATGTATAAATTTATTTTTATAGGTCTTTGTTAAAATATCTAAATTAACTCATATCTGTATTTGTTTATTTTTCCTCACAAACCAATTTATTGGACGATTACTGGAGATCTGTAGACAAAAACAAACAGCAAACACCACAATTCACTAAACAGAAAAATTCGATTCCCTAACAAGAAAAACTTCATTAACCGGGACTCGAACCTCGGACCTTTTGGTCTACTAGTTGTAATAATTTACTCAAAATAAGCTTAGTTTGATATGTTTTCATTTCTTTAATTATTGACAATATTCTTAGTAAACTCCAATTATTAGCTTAGTCTTCAGTGTAAATTAATTGATATTGAACAAATTATGTCTTTATTTAGACTAGATTGAGTCCAGAAACTTTCATTTTCCGTCTAGCCTGTAATCAATGAAAGCTAGTCCTTTAGAGCTAATTAGCATTAAGTTAATATTATTAAATAATAGGATTCTTCGTGGGTTAAAGAAATTTCAAGTGAAGATTGGAAAACGTAACCTATAACAAGAAAACAATAGTGGAGAATCGGTGAGTAAGAAATAGGTAAAAATACATACTGTGACCGCTGAATAAGGCCAAAACAGAAATCCTTTAACAAGAATAGACATTGCGATACATGATATTAGTAAAATTCATTGAATAATACTAGTTGAAAAGTATGCGGGCTAGATAATATCTCAAATATAATATATGTGCAATGATCAGCAAAAATAAACCACAATGCAATATTACTTAAGCTGAAGTCTGTTCCGCGCAGTGAGTTATCAAGAAAGCGTAACTTTCAAGGATGAGCTAAACAAGTCTTGAGGAATGTTACACCCTGAGTCACTAAAATACTTTCTTCGAAATTAAAAACTTATTTACCTATATAATATACAGGTGATCCGTTCGGTATCACAATACTTAGAATTATATAAATTGTAATATCATTGCATCATCAATGACGACAAAATGTATTGGGTATTGTAGGTAGTTGCTTTTAGATGAGGAAGAGAAAACCTAAAAATGGATACTTTAATGCTCTGGCACACGCAGAAAGGCTGTTTACAGGGTATTAATGTAGATGTAGATGTAAATTAAGAATGACATGGAAGTAAAACCTTGCGGAAGGGCGTCACATAAAAATTTTAAATTTAGCTCCAGCCCATAAAGTTAGACCACCGTTGTATAATAGACAGTATTAAATCTTAAAAGGCATCCAGCGCTTTCTTTCAAAGCCGACATTCAGTTTCGTGGAATCAGAAGTAATGTAATATTGTTGACACTGTTTATTGGGCCACTTAATTTTTTTGTATCTTATTTTGCAAACATTAGTCAAACAAATTAAGAAATATATAATTAACTGATGGATACTTTTGCAACATTCCATGGTTTAAAATCAGCATATGACTTATCTTGCAGCTTAGTATCAGCATCTGGCTTATTACGCTTCAAAAGCCGGTTGTATTCTGCATTTAATGTCTTTTAGTAAAATTCGTTGCAAAAGTGTTTCTTCCGATACAAGACCTTCTAGCTACGCCTCAGCTAGCGCATGATATACTGGTACGATGGTTGACCTGTTCACCAAGTAATTCGAGCGCATTTTTTTCTCCCTCACAAACGTAATTCCCTCAGAAGGATTCAGTATTTCGTGCATGTGATTTCAACCAGAAGCATTACCCATCACAGCCAGAATAAAAAAATGCCTTTTTAAAATTTAAACACAGCCACTCCTAACGAGCACTTTCCTCAGGAGGACTTCACTGTTAAAATTAAGATCTAGAAAATCTCACAATACACTACAAGATCTCAATTCTGAATAGATATAGGTAAGAGATATTTTGACTGTCAAAATGCATTTTTGTTACAAAGAAATTTAGGTATGTATTGTAACAGTCTTATGTTACTAGGTAATAGATATACAGCAATAATCAAAAATATTGCAATAATGTAATAATAATAATGTCTTTATTAAAGGCGAGATGTAATTAGCATGCCTAAATTTACTATATGATTTTATAATAAATATAACACACGTTTACGTGAATTAGAGCAGGAATATTCTCAGAAACATTAATATTAGTTATGTTCTCTTGTAATGAAAAAAATAAATAAAAATAAAATGAGAAATCACCTTTCAATTTCAATACAACGTTAAAGTGATAAACTTTAATGGTTTTCCCCATGCAGCCATTAGTTACCAAGGAGATAGAAATGCGTAAAGGATCACAATAATGCGAGAGCCATCAAATAAGTCATTCTGTACTCCAATATAAAATCTACTATTGTTCTTTCCTTCTCGTAATATGCTTCCGAGGACGAAAGAATCCTCATCCGCTACGCAACTCATCGAATTTGATTTATCCCTCCGTATTCAATTTACCTCCATGTTTAATTAATTCCGGAGATTCCTCAATGGATCTCGATAAATCTCCGCGCATACGCTCCTCGTGTCCGGTCCGCTTAAAAATTGCACTAACGCCAACCTGGATGAAAATAAGCGTACAGTTAAAACTCTCCGAGTTAAAAAATAATCTCCATTTCCGAAAACAGGGGAATCCGAGCCGTGGAAAACAAAAATTCGAACAGAGGGCAGCTTTGATAAAATTCTAAGCTGCTGAGGGAAAGAATCGGACGCGAAAAAATAATGCGGAAAATACGGCGAATTTTTCGGTCTTCCAGTTTTTCAATGTGAACTTCCACCCCTACTTGGAAGAGGAACACGTTTTCATCTTGCCTTAATAGGATTTACGCGTACTGATTCTGACAGAGAACGAAACCTCACAGGAAAACAGAGATCCGAAAGTCCTTGGAGGATGAGACGTGAATCTTTGGGTAGGACCTTACTTTTCAATACATTCCACGAAATTGACGACAGCTTCACGGTGACACCCCGCTTCTTTCTATAATCACTTCTGATGCTGTACTAAGTTGATGTTTATAGCAATCGAAATCAATAAGTATATTTATGTATTCATATCTTTCCGCTAAACGCATCGACAAAAAGGCTATGTACACTCATGCATATATCTATATATATATAGACGATTCTTTGTATATGATCATAAAATATGAACTATATGAGATGATGAACATAAACTTAAATTAGATTAAGAAAGTAAAGGACCGATGTAGCTAAATATGCAGTTATCGATCGATAAATAAAGGAATTTGTCGCCTGAAATTCGCTTAAACCATTTCCAAAAAATAAAAGAATTTAGAAATAAATGCAACATTTTCATATGAAAATAAAATACCTAGTTTTATTTCCCATTTGTGTCATTAATTCTGTTTATGTTCGGACAACCCTTATTCGATAGGAAACAAAAAAAATTAATGTATTGGATGACTGATGAATTTTCGTAAATATATAGTGTTTTCTAGATATCCTGTTGAAGATTTATATATTCAGAAGCGTGTGAATACATGTAATAATATTTAAGTGAATTACTTAAAGATTGATGTTTATTTTTTGACAACAGGCAGTTAGGGTTGGGAAATTTGAAAAAATTCTTATACCTCATAGTATTGATATTGAATCTAGCTATATTATTATTACAGTTACATGTATTGTAAACCTTGATGTTATTGTAACTGCACTAGACAGGGATACTGCTGTACTGAGATGTATAACTTAGTGAGGGATTTCAACATATAATGAAATTGATGTAATAATATAAATTTAGTTTTGAGTATTGTGAAGGAAGTTTTTAATGATATTTCTGTGAATTTGTACGTATAATACTAAACGTTCTAACGTCTTTTAACCCGTTAAAACCTTCCCACATGGTTTATGGTCTATCTGAAGGGATTTCAACAATAATAATAATAAATATAGTATAAATACTTTTACAGGATATGAATTCAGAGGATAAATGGAAATCATCACCGACCTATCGATCTTTAGGCGTATAGGTGCCGACCATCACACCCCAGGAGAAACAATATATTGATCCTAGGATTCATAGGTTCGATCCTATAAGGCCACAAGAAAGCGACTTTTCCTTTAACAACATATTGCGCATATATTAGGAATATTGTGGCTCTTTTCGCTAAGATAGAAAATTGAAATACGGGATATCGTTAGAAGAAGCGGTTCTTTGCCATATGCTGCAAAGACATCCCAAAATGTCCCTGGGTTCAAAGATATACAAGGAAAAGTATCAGAAGACTAAAATTAAACAACTTTTTGAAACTGCGTAGACACTGAAGAAGGCTTAAATTTCTTAATATTCCGCAAACAAAAATTTAGTCAATGTCCAGGTTTTATTCCGGTTTAATTCACTTCAAAATTTGATGTACCAGTTAAATGCCATCGAAATATGCTAACCCTATACATACATATTCATATAAATAACCCTTTCAGTTAGAAACGTCTAGTCTTAGTTTTTTACAACATTCTCCTATCCTTGAAGAAGCTCTTTGATTCAAAGACCCTTTTAAATTAATTTTTCAACAGCTGAGCTATCTACGTCTCTTCCGTTCAGTATCACATTCAACGTCGTCGGATAGCTATTTTCTGGGCCTTCTACTACCTTTAATAACAATCACACCCTCTTCACAAGCTATACTAATGATTTTGTTTTCAACCATTCTTTCCACTGAACAACAAATACAAAGCACCAACTCTGAACGAGAAGCTACTGCTTTCCCTTCCGTTCATTTTAAATTCTAAGGAATGTTTTAAAACGTCATCTTCCCGTAAAACAAAATAGAGGTTGAAATATTCTATTGATGAAATATATTTGGTGAGTAATCCCCTCTTCTACTGATTTATTCGTGTTAGAAGTCAACACGCTTCAACTTAACAATAAATGATAATTTTAATGTATTTATTGATGAGCGGTTTTGATCGCATAGATTAAACCTGGTTTTAAATAACATTAAATGAGGTGACTTTTGTATATATCTCTACTAAAGTTAAACGGAATCAATAAACTTAAGAGATTTTTGATAAATCAATTTCTTATCCTAAAATCCTGCTTGGTAAGTACATAATGAGTGACATTTTAGCACTATTACAGGAAATGTGACACATAAATGAAGTTCAGTAATGTGTAGGTAATGTCAGTAATTATCTACGAACAAAAAGTTTCTATTTTCTAGGAAAAAATACGTAACCCCCGAGGGAAAAAATAGTTCATCATTCCTGCCAGACTGATCTCAATCTCTGATCGGTTACTCTATTGACCAATCTTACTACAAAAAAATATCAACTCAGCCACACTAACCTCCTTATACTATACTTCAGTTTAATTCCTATAGAGGATAGTCACTGAGGGTACTCTAGAAAACTTAAACTTCATATAATTTCCCCGCTTAAATTTGAATACAGTCCAAAGAGAGCTAATATCCTTACCAAAGGGGCAAATTCACAATTACAAAGAAAAGAGTCGAGAAAATTTTCAAAGAACAAATCTTTAATGTAATCACATCCATTCACTTGATTTACTTTCCGGGAAAATCCAATCAAACCGTATTTGATTATTTCTCTGGATCCACAATTCAAAATGCATCGTAAAAGTGCTGTTAGGGTGTTCAAACCCTTCCATAACTCCTTCGCCCGGCTTAAATCCTTTTCCCAACCAGTTCCTGGCCTGCCACCAGCTTTCCTTTCCCCTGTACTCTTCATTCGTCCGCATAACTTTTTAATTAAGTTTCTCGAGTGGTGGTTGAACTCGGAAGGGTGGCGAAGCCGCTTGTGACTAATTACCCCGCAAAACTAGTGCGAAAGGGAATACACACTTTTTTCAGGATATCAGACCCTTGTTTTAGGGTGACATTCCGACGGCATATTTTGCTTTTTTTCCTTAATCCCGAGCTCATTCTTTTGCCGTAAAAAAAAAGATATTAGGGATGGACCTTTGAAATCTCCTTTCTTTCCCAAAAATGAAACGGTAGGGTTATTTTGAAGACCTGTACACTGCCCTGAAACAGTAAAACCAAATAATAATTTCTCCTTAAATACGAGGAATAGTTATATAAGCGTAAAAGAAGCAGATGTCCAATTTTAAAGCGTCAAGTTTGATTACATTACTCTATCCGTCTTGGAAGTTTAAAACAGCAAAAATGTATTTAAAATCTGATAGTAGGATTGTGGCTGCGAACCATATTTATTACAATTCCAAAATCAGTTCAACTAAAGTTAACACTTTTGAAACCAAATGATAAATTTAAACGATAGAAAATATGCATGCATATTTTCTCATGACTGGCAAAGCGTAGAAAATTCATTTTCGAATAATCTTATATCCCTACCAGCTATGATATTATATAAATTCTTTCATTCAACAACTCCAGTCGAACTAATTAGATACTTTTTGGTATGAAAATAACATATTATGATCCGAAAAAAATATTTCAAAATTTTCGTCGCCCATTTACATTTTGTAATAGATATTTCTCGAGTACGCTCGTGCATACCAATCTCTACGGATTTCTCAGTAATTAGATTGTCCATCTGTTAAGTATATTAAACACCTCTCACCTACAATAATTGGGCAATGACATATTTGAACGTTATTCCAGCTTTAATCTCCTCTTAGCTGTATTTCCCACTCATACGAACAGATATATATTCAACTGATTTAGCCGGCCACTAAATTAATCGTATTTTTAATAAAAAGGCGCACACTTCTTCCCCATGAATATTTTCCTCGTAAACTGACAGCTAAAATGGCTCATAGAAAACGAGTTTAGAGAAAAAACATGGGATAGTGAAGTATAGGGAAAGACTGAATGTTTTAAGAGAATTATTTAAAACCTAAAATGCTCCGATACTAAAAGAGTTTTGCAGGAAAGACATGCCACAAAGCGGAGAAATAATGGCAGCAAAATTAAAGAAAAACATCTCAAAAACGCGATAAAATGCAAATCTCGAGAAAATATATTTATTTCTATTTGGGATCCCATGTTATCAAGAACAAAAGGGCATTTCAGTTCATGCTACTTTTAGTATTGGGGAAATTTAGCCTCCAGTAAAATTACGACAAAAGAAATACCTCGTGAGGCATGGATGTACCCAACGTCAGACGTGTCGAGGTAACAGCGTAGAAGCATTTTATGATACAATTTTATAATCATTATGACAATTTTTTTAATATTCAACGAGGAGAAGTGGGCATCAACTGCAGACTGTAATTTCTAAAAGATTTCGGTGTAGAAATGTCTGAATTCTGAAACTAATCATGCAAAAAATGGCAGAGAAGTTGTATTAATCTAAATTATTGAGTCATCTCCAAAGGTACTTGTTATTTTAAACAATACAGTTACATAATTTATCCTGTATCACATCTCTACTGTTGCTCGAAAGGAATTTTAAAATCGATTCACCATCTTATATGTATTTAAAGTATTTTTCCGTTTTCTCAGCGACCCAGACCTTTTAATATTCAACGAGCAAAAGTGGGCCTTGATGCCGTTCATACTGTAATTTCTAAAAGATTTCGGCGTAGAAATGTCTAAATTCTTATACTAATCATGCAAAAAAAGGCAGAGAAAATTGTATTGATCTAAATTATTGAGTCATCTCCTAAGGAACTTGCTATTTTAAACAATACAGTTACATAATTTATCCTGTATCACACCTCCACTGTTGCTCGAAAGGAATTTGAAAATCCGTTTTCTCAGCGACCCAGATTTAAGATCTCCCATCTAAAAAAATTACGTTCTACCCAGTAAAAAGTATCTACCCAGATACCTTACGTAATAAGCTGAAAACTGTCCACAATTTACCATTTCAGAATATTCTCAGCAACCGTCAGATGAAATCTAAGGAAGCTTACCCTCACCCAAGCAATCCTTCACACTAACCCTCACTAACCTAGTGCACTGGCAGGATATTTTAAGCCAAACGTATTCCGCAGACGTGGGCTAACTGACGCAAAGTAGCATCGATCTCAGACTTTTTCATCGCTGCTATCGACGCTACGTTGGATGAATTCTAATTTTTTACTTCCATTCTCGCTCAACATACGCTGAATGTTTGCCCGACCTCGATATCCGAAGGCGTGCTGTCCCCCTCTCAACCCGTTCCGTCACTACCAAGCGTTCATCTTCTTGCTCTCTTTCCCCTTCTCTTGACGGCCAAGACTATTGCTTCGCTTAATCACGAAAGCGTTGGCATGTTCGAATAAATTTGTGCGGAAATGCAAAAAATCATCGGAGAATCCGGAACGTCACTTTTCAATTCCTTCAAGTCCTTGTAATCGAGCGGTGAAATAAATTTATGATTTTATCTCTGCATAAAGATTGCTCAGTAAGGAAAATTGACAGAAAATCACAGGTTGTGATTAAAACATTGGTAAGTTAAATGAGATTGAGTTTTATCATAATCAGTGAAATCCGAACTAGTTTAAGAATTTTTAATAAAGTTTTCATTTCTTACTTGTTGTGACCGGATGATATAGGTATTTGTTTAGAATAGTAAGGAGGTTGCAAGAGGGAAAAAAGTTCGGCGTGCTCGGCGAAGGTGGTCTTTTGAACAGTTTCCGGTTCTCTGCAATTAAAGTTACTGTGTGCAGAAATCTTCATCCCTCATTTCACATAGAATCCCACTATACGCTTAGACACTTTGATTTTCTATAAAATGCAACGGGTAGCTAAAATTAATAGAAACTTTCTACCGGATTTTAATTGTGCTCACAATTAAAAGTACTAGGTTAATTTACTTAATAGGTTCAGAGAAGGTAGATTCTTAGAAGATGTAGCTGATATTATGCATCCTTCCTATTACATAAGTCTTTCTAAATGATACCGAGGGAAAATCAGAGAAATAACTGCTGGAAATGGTATTTCCAAAATTAATTGTTTTCCGCGAACGATGAACGGAAAAATCGATTGGGGAAGTAGAGTGATGGCGCATGCACCCCCTGCCTCACGCCGTAAGGCGAATACCAGAGTACAGAATTAGGTGCAGAAGTTCACGTTGATTTTCAACGGGGAGAATGACAGAGTCATTATTTAAAAGAGCACTCATATCCGTACAAAAGAGAGTCTAACATCTCTCATTCTATATCTGTACAATCGGACAGGTAGTCGCAAACAAATATTTTCAGTAAAAACTCCAAAATGAGTATCTTAATAAAGTTCTCCTACATTCTATGGTAGTTTTTGACGGTATTCGTTAATTAACACCAAATATTTGGTCGGCAATGAAGCAAGCAGATGAGAGGAGAAAAGCCCAAAAGCTCTTGGGTGATTGAATACATTAATTTTTGAAGACCAATTCGTTATTATAGCACTAATATATGACAAATATTTAGGTATTCAAAAGTTAAGAAATGATTTAAATTTCTTAATCAACTAATTCAATGCCAAAATAATACCTGACAGTTTATGTTTATATTTATATTTTTAGCGGCAAAGATTGTGGGAGTATGATAAAAGTATGTATTTCTATAAAATATTATGAGAAAGGCTCATTTCCACAAAAATAGCGAAAACATTATTTAAATCCTTAAAAATAACATCTACGTATAAAATTATTCGTACAGCTTATTCGTGCAAAATCATCTCCGGGTGAATGTAAAAATAACAATGATAAAATTGACTTCTTTCTCTTTTAATGAGATTCTAATATTTCAGTATTTTTAAGGTAGACGCACGACCCGGGGCCGTTATAACTCTATTAAAAAATACCCCGCAATATTGAACCAACAGCATTTCCCCTACATTGTTATAAAAAAATATCCGTCATTTAAAGCTGTTCTGCATGCTTATCTAGAAAGGGGAAAGTTGAGCGAGCGTTTCAGGATTTAAAACAATAAAAATTTACGGAATAAACTCATCAACACAGGTAGCTGTTTGATTGCCGACGTCAATGTAGACACTTGCCCGGGATAGCGACCGACAGCCGATGAGCCATCACGTGACACGCTGCATACACTCGTAATTATGTGGTTGGATACGTCAAGCAACTTATAAACGTTCCTTAGAACTGCGAGCCTAAGGATCCACTTTCGTTCACCACCTTCCCCTTTGATATATATGGTAATTTGCGGAAACCCTCCCGTACTTATAGGATCCTTCCAAGGAAAAGAATCGAGTTAAAATTTCCGGCCCTCGAGTCTTTGCTCTTTAGTCTACGAATCCGACGACACCTGATACCTAAGTTCCCATCTTTCACGCCCTCCCCCGATTCCCTTCCTATCTTCCTACTCTCTCTACACAACCATTAATCCTTCAGACAACTCCTGCCAAGCGGGGGTGGTCCCGGTCTAATCTCCAGGCTCCCTCCCCCACCCAAAGCCTCCGGTGGGACCTTGTGGAGAGGCTAGGGACGCAGAGAAGGAGTTATAGGGCGATAAGCTTTGATTGAAGAACCTGGAAGAATAGAAGAGGAATTCCCGAGAGATTCTCGCGGCGGAAGAGCCGTGGGAGGGTGAAAAAGTAGAGGGAGCTTTAATTTTCTAATTTTTTTGCCTCGAGTGTGTGAACTCGACGGCATTTGCCATGGAGAGAGAGACTTCGGGTAACTTCAGTTCTGCGGATTTTTTCCCCGCGTTTTTCAACAAAAGGACGAACGGACCCGTGCGTATTATGGAGTAGCGTGTGACGTACGAGGGGTATGAAAATGAGAAAGGGGGTGAGGATTATCTTTCTCCCATTTTTTTCCCTCCCTCCGGAATTAATCTTGCCGGGATGGGGTATGGTGATTCCGTGGTTGAGGTACTGGCCGCTAGATGGCAGCGCCACTGGAGCTTTTAATCCGAAATGATGTCGTTTGAGGTGATTGTGGGAGTGGGAAGAAGAAATCTGAGAGGAAAGGATAGAAAAAAGGAAGGTGAATGGGAAGAAGTGGGATAAAGGGATAACGAGAAAATTGGAGGAGGAGAGGAAGGTAGGAAGAGAGGATATTACGAAACGTTACGGTTGAGCGGATTGAAAAATGGAGTGGAAACGCTCTCCGAAAAAATGTTTTCCGCTGAAAAGCAATGAAAGAGTCTTCGTGGGTAATACATTTTTAAAATAAAACTAGGGCGAACTTTGGAAATTGGAGGGAAATTTTCCGCGATGCGTGCGTCTATGAAAGTGCTCATTTGGTTGGGTTTTTTATATTTCTAAAACTCATTGTTTACGTTCATCCCTTTCAAATGTGTCTGCAATAAATGATGAACATCTATTCGTATAGTTAAGAGTGCGAATTCATGAATTGATACGGATACGGATACTTGGGGATGTTGTGCAGTAAACCATAATATATCCGTTAAAGTTTCTGTTTTACTTATACAATGCGTATATGGATTGCTGAAAATGTGCATTCTTAATATCACGTGAATCTTTTCAATTAGCATACTGTTTTTTTCTTCTTACATACGTACCGTACCCAAGAGTAAAAGGTGGCTCAGGTATGAAACAAAAATTATTTAGTTATGAATGAGTAAAAGGTATCAATTTAGCAGTAATTTGATGGGATAAAATGCACTTATATGTCAGCAAAAGTGATTCTGAGAATCAGAGATATCAGAATGGAATGAGAATGAAAGATTAAGATATTACTCTTAATAATTTTAGGAAAAAAGTCTTAACAACACGTTACAACATTCAACTAATTGATGAAAATTCTTGTGAAGAGGTATTACGATATATTGTATCGAGAAACGAAACTTGTTATAGCATGGTTGCATGAAATCAATAAAAAAAGATTCAATAAAATCAAACTGGTGGTTGCACAATGTTGTAGTAGTAGCACTGTTAAAATTGCTTTGATAGACAATGTCATTTCGCACAAGTCGGTAACTGAACCCAGGACCGCTCTCACCAAGGCAAACTCACCACCCACTTCGGTATCTCTGAACTTGCTGTATCATTTAACTAAAGAACACTCGGCAGGGGACATCTCTGCGGAGTTTAACTAACTGTAATGTTTGAAGGGTGTACAATTTTTTGTTCTAGTGTTTTAGGTGAATGTAAATACATTAAAACACTTTCTACTTTGATTCATAAGATAATTTCTGCCCATAGAGCGGTTAGAAACAAACGCGACCCACTTGTAAAAGACAGGAGAGCCATGACCAAACAGTACGGTTTACAACCTACTGTTGGCCGCATTAGCCCCAATAAATTATCCGCGGGCTTCAGAGAGTACACTTTGCTGTACTTTTACATAATATCAAGTTATCCGAACTCGAAATCTTTTTCTCAGCAGGAATCAGTGAGCCTTATGATTAATGTTAAGGGTAAAATCCAACCAAAACATGCCCTTTTCCACTGCAGTCACACATTTTAGGGCAAAAGATCGTACTAAACTGACAGAAAACTATCAGCTACGGGTCACACAGAATCAGGTAACCCTCAACCCGAGTCTGGCGGGCCTTGAGTTGGACACGCATGATATAGAAGATCCAAAACTACATCATACAGAAAGAGAGAGAGACAACGATTTAAAATGATAGATAGAAAAATTGCTCGGTTTTTTCGAAAGACGAACCCAAATTATGTTAATTAATTGATATTTTCAATGCCCGCAAGAAAATAAGAATTATTTAATCGAAAATAAGAGCATAAGTTACTAAATAAGTTGATTTTAAGAGCATTATTTTCCAGGTTCCAACAAGGGCTAATTACAAAAATGACTTGAACTTCGTGCACGGGACCTAAAATTAACTAACGAAACAATAAAACATATCAAACGATATTTGAAGGAACATCACCATGATTTATTAAATCTTTATTAAAATGAATAATTTACTGTAAAATTAGGGTTTAGTTCGACTTGCCGACGTTCACATGACCTACAGCTCGTTTGACCGACACTTCGGTTGAGCACGGCTTAGTTGGTCGACAGCACGTATTATCGACTGCTCGACCGAACGACATATAAGTTGAACTACATTGTCAATACGGTACACTGCTAATAGTTACTGTACAATTAATCAATTCAAAAATAACATATTGCGAAAAAAGTTCCATGGTAACAACCAAAAGAAAAGAAATTACACAGCCTTGGTTTCATAGCAGAGCTACATCCTCAGGTGTCAGATCAGGGAACAAGCCAAATACATATAAGGAACAAGAATACCTGAGGATGTAGCTTTGCTATGAAACCTTGGTCGTGTGATTTCTTTCTTGGCCATTTAAAAGTTTGTGATGGTGGAATTTTTTTCTGTCAATAACTACCATAAAGTAACACTTACTTCTTTATCGACTACATATTACGACGTTGATTTATCCACGTAAGATTTTAAAAATGGAGATTATAGCCTTTTTTTGAAAATATATTATTCCAGTTCCAAATACCTCTCATAAATAAAAACATTTAGCTTACGGACGGTTAAAGAATAATTCCAAGCTTTGAGGTTTAGCATTTCATTAGTATAATCATAGAGGAATTTGCGCATATTTATGTCCGGAGTCACGAAATTAGACCAGTGAGGCTCACTTTGAATGACTAGCAAAATCGTTCTATCCAAGAGTCTCTCTTCCCCAAATTTGCTCCATTAGTCGGTATTCAAGAACCTACTGGAACCCTTTACGGAAAAAAACTCTCCGTATGAGCGGGAAGATAAGGCATCTCATTCGAGCGATAAACCTCTGACTCACCTCTCTCGGACTGAACCCCAAAATGTAAAAAGACGCAAATGCTGACCTCGATTCCAAACTTTTATTGTCAGCCGTGGCCGAGCTCCCGCGATGAGTGTGCAAACCGTGGCTCTATGAATTGAGACCGTTCCCGGCGCCGTTTACGGAATTATTTTTCCGAAGAAAACAAACACGGGGAAAACAATCTCTTCCGCGCGTTCCGCAGCCCTTTCCGTTGATGAGAATGGACGGGCAAGTTCGGGTGGCGGCTAATTTAAGGTAGAGAGCCCTCCGCGGGATGACGGTGAATTAAAAGAGATGGCTCCGTGGAGGTTACGTGATCCGTCCTCGTATTAGGTAAGAGAGGATTTCTCGAGTCGGATGAATTCCGAACTCGACTTTTATCGATGTGAAGTGGAAGCTCCCGGGCTGAGATGGGAAATTAATTCGCCCTTTCGATCTCCTGCGCTTTTTATATAAGTAAATATTAACCACTTGCCGGAGATTCTCGTCTCCTACCCTCCCGTTGGAGCTTTTAAGGGACTTGAATATCTATGGTGTGGTTCCAAACAAAGGACTCGAATTAAGAGTATATTTGTTCCCCATCAGGTAACTTTTGGAGCAAAGAGTAATTGGCTATTCGGTGCGATGCGAGTTTAAATATATTATGACTGTCGCCGCATCCTAAAAGGCAGTATCAATTATTTAATTTAGCATAAAAATGAACATCATGGAAGAGATTACGGCGGAACATTATTCTATTCCAGCAGTAGTGTTTGAGAATTAATCTAAACTCCGTGAACAATCATCTAAAATAGAGGAACTAAAGGAATTCATAGCAGAAAGAATCTTAGGAAATGTGTACTTTTTCCACAATTTTTATTTCGTCAGTAACTTACATACGACCGGTTTCGACCATTAATCGTCATCTTCTAGCTTATTATATACATTGTTACTGTAATTAATTATATGTCAGTTACTGACGAAATAAAAATTGTGGAAAAAGTACAAATTTCCGAAGATTCTTTCCATTATGGATTTCCACAACACGTCGCGTGATTCTGGGAATTCATAGCAATTCAGAATCAAGGCTGCAAGGAACGTACTTACAACTAAGGAAATCCTATGATGATGAATTGGACTTGAAAAAAGGCTATATTTCATTTATTTTCACGGGAAAATTGAGATTTTTTAATATACTATTATGCAAGATCCTTTTAAAACAGGCATTTTGTGTGCTTCGGTAGATAATATAGTTTTTACATGAGTGTTCTTTTAATATTATATATTCTTTCCCAAGGAAATGTTTCAAGATTTATGTGTAACATTGCAATACTATCGAGAGAATTCCTTAAAAATGTTAGCTCACTCTAAACCAGATAACTGAAAAAACACACATGGTCAAACATTTAAAAAAAGCTAGAGCTTTAATGTGAACGAGAAAAATAGCACAATGCTAAATTGTAACAGAGATGTAAAATGCCGTTGAGTCGATTCCCCAGAGCTTCGACGGTGACCAAATCAAGGAAACCGACAACGTCTGGAAGAAAACACCGTACCCAGATGGCCTTTTACGCTTTCGAATAGCTTCAGGGGCTACAAAAATACTCTGAAATAATTTCTAATACTGAGAATCATACCTTCCGGTTCTCACCCGGGTATGCTAAACGGTACGTAATTCTCGAAAATATATTTTTATAGCTCCTGAAGGGAACAGAGCAGATATTGAAAAACGTATTGGCATTCTCTTAAAACGGTGTTTTCTTCCAGAGATTGCCGGTTTCCTTGATCTGTTAACCACAAGAAGACTAAATAATCCAACAAGCTGCTTAAGGTCCATTTTCGTAGATATATCTACAAAGGCTTTCGGTAAATCAAACAAAGATTCCAATTAAAGAGTCGGATGTAACATCGTTTTGGTGAAAGTGAATTATATCAAACGTAGTTAAGTACAATCAAAATTTTAATTTTGTATGAAAGGTTGCAAATATAATTACTCACTTGAGTTAAAAATATAATTCTATAATAAAATAAGATCCCATGTTTTCCTGCTGTATGACACGGCGAAGTTATTCTCGAGTAATCACGCAGGCGATGTCTGGCTGGAGGACCGACCTTTCAACGGCGAATGCAAACATTTCCTCAGTTGTGTAAACACAAGCCCACTATAACACGCCCGAAACTTGTTTTTAAATACGCAATCATATTCCCTAAAGACAGCACCAATAGTGCTTAACAAGAAACATAAAAAGCCAATTAGATGATTCTGATAAATTTAGTATTTTTCCGTCTAGTTTGATGTTAAAAGTTTCATATTCCCCAAATGTTACAGCTGTTCACTCAAACAGAAGCATGCAACATCAATGGGAAGAGCGTGTGCGTTATGATTAACGGTAAAATTTATTCGCACTACTAAATTATGATAATAAATATATTAAAGCTAAAACTACTGTAATTCTCTTATATTAAATGTTCACAATATCAATATCCCTGCAGTGTCACATACTTATATAGAAATAAACTGACAAAAATTAGTTGTGCTGCCAAAAAACATTATTGATCTATCTTTATTAAAAATACTACAACTTTTTTTTCATCCAAAATTTTTGTTTCGGTAAAAATAGATTGTGAAGAATACGGAATTTAAATATTTGCAATAAAGTTCGCTATTCAAAAATGACGACATTTGAAAACTTTTTTTCAAAAATTGTCATAACATTACGAACCATTGCCAAAATGTTCAACGTTGTTTACATTTTAATGCTGACGCAAATATAGCCGAATAAAGTCCACCGTGCAGCAATGCAATCACCAGATTTCCGCAAAAGGCCATTCTTTAGCTGGATATTTAATTAACCTCCGGGATCACATAACTCGATGACTGGAGAGAGGGAATTCCTATGAGGAATTGAATTTTACTCTCGACGGTTTTCGAATAACCCTCGATTGTGTCCTCAAATTACGGCTTAACGGGATTATTTATCATATTTACACGTATTTTCCTCTCTGCAAAGCTAATTAGAGACCGATTTCGTGTAACTAGAAAATTTTGTCAGAGATCATTCGGTAGTATTGGTGATAACCATATTTCGAAACTTACTGTGTTAGTAAAGTACAGAATGACCACGTAAATCAAAACATAAAGAAACCAATAAAAAACGTGCTGGCTGATAATTTTATCACCGATTGAAAATACCGCATATAATAGTTCCTTTATTTGTTTTCCACCTCAATTTGGTTATATGTAGTATGGTCCTGATAAATAGGAATTAAAAGATAAAATTTCCAAAGAAGGCAGTTTTCATGCATCATAAGATTCAGGTGAGAATATACGATTTAGTAGTTTTCCGTAGGTTTACAAGCCACATATTTTTCATAATTTATAGCCCCCTTCATTCATTAGGTATTTAATTATAGATTTACATCCTAACTTTTACTTGCACTCCTGTTTCTCCAGTGATTGACTATTGTTCCCTTGTGTACAGTAATTTAACGGTTTTAAGCCTTCGAAATTCGGTTGTAGCTACAAAAATCTCATTGGCAACAAATCATAAAATTTACAATCAGTTTAGTACATAAGATCTTCCATAGCAGTAGAAAGTTCGTATGAAAAATTTAGTCTTCCATAAAGGCACCTTCCCTGAATCTAAAGAGTCCAGAGCTACTGTTACAGCAAACTACATCTTACTCACCGTAATGTGGCTAATTATGAACAATTATATACTTATACATGATTAAGGGATTCCTACTACGAAATGTTTCAACAAATGTGTGTTACATTACAATACTATCGAGAGAATCTCTTAAAGATTTTAGGTCATTCTAAACCGGAATATTGAAAGAAACATACTAGGTCGTTTAAAAAAAAAAGAAAGGGCTTTGATGCGTACGAGAAAAATTGTACAATGCTGTATTATAAGCAAGATATAAAATGACGTCAGGTCGACCCTCCAGAGCTTCAGCTGAGACCAACTGAGACCAAATCAAGGAAACCGACAGCATCTGGATTATGAACAATTATACACTAATACATGATTAGAAGATTCCTAAAGTCTCAAGGCTCAGCGAGTATAAGCTTAAATTTCGGATTGCTACGTCTGCACTACGCAAGGAAAAATCATCCCATTTTTCGCTTGAGGCGTGCTAAAAGAACACGTTTCCCTTTCTCCTTCGCGGGGAAAGTTGGCCTTAGGGGAGAAAAGTGGGTTAACCCAGGCGAGCGTTCGCCACGTGGGGTGCCCAGGATTACGGCGGGAGTGCCCTTATTCCGAAACCATTGAATGATACCCGACAACGATCCCTCACATACTCTCCAGCGGCCAGACCACCCCTGCCAAAAAACGACCCAATTGCCTCCATTCTCTTCCCATTCTACCCTCCCATACCTTTTACTTTTGAATCTTTCCTCTCTTATCCTTTTCTTTCATTCCCATCTCTTTCAAAAGAGCCTTGTCCATTCAGCCTCCCGCTTCAATCATCTACGATGCACCCCCTTGTTATTCACTCAATGAGTCTACAAACGAATGCGATTGATTTACGACAATTACGCTTCATTTTATTTATGAATGAATGTTCTACGGGAGAAAGAATTTTTGTATGGTCAGAAAAAAACTGGTCTATTTAATTGGCTTTCATTTATGTTTTCGTGCATACTAGCAGAATGACAAAGGTGACGTATGATAAATGTGATAATTGATAGATTAAACAATTCATTTCTGTCAAGATATCCGCAATTGATTAAAACGTCAGTGAGGTGAGTTGTGACAACGGCAGAGGAGGCAGTAAACCTGGAATGACCTNACAAAGAAATTAAACATTCTCCAATATTGAAATCAGGCCTTTTTGATGGTAATCACCGGCGAAAACGATGCATATTTTTCTATAGAAATTTTATGTATGATAAAAACAGACAGTAAGAGGTAAAATAAGTAATGTACTGTTTTTTGTTTTTATTTGCCTTAACACTATATTAATTCATATTCACATTTATGAAGAAGAGTAAATGTACGTTATATAAAAAGCTTTAGATTGTAATTACGAGCTCTCATCATCCAATCCTCCCCATATTCCTCCATACCTTATCTCCTTATTCTTTCTACTCACTTTATTTATTTAATTATGATTGTAATCACGCTGACTTTTGTCTAAATGTGAGAGAAAATAGTAAAAAAATAATGAATTGCCATTGAATGATTTTAAATTGATGGTGGTTGATATTCCACAGAAAATAAAGCAGAACGACAAGAATTCAAAAGGTAGCCAATGACAATATACAAGGGCATGTATTCTGATTTAGAGATAATCTAAAGAGAGACGAAAACCGAGAAAATCATGGCTAACGAGGAAAAAGAGTTATTACAGAAAGGGAAGGTCTTTCAGCAAATCTAAAGAGTTAAATGTCAAGTGTGAAAAATGCAAGGATAAACATGAAACGAAAGATATACACAAAAGCATTGAGGTTCTGAGGAAACCACCAGAAAAGTTATTCTCCAGTCAATCTCACTCATTGACTACGAGTACAAAATGTGAGAGCATATCCAAAAACAGAATGGACTCATAAATCATTTTGAGGATATGTCAGATTTTGATTGGTTGCTTACATAGATTACTATTCTCCTTTGAATAAAATTCTTTCATTTTCACGTAAACTTTGGATTCTTACGGGATTTTTGACAATAACGGAATGTTTACTAGGTAAATAATATGTAATTTATTTGTATATAAGGCATACGAAGCGATTTTTATCATGTATACATGTATTAGTTCCACGCAATCGATTTAACTAGCTATGGGGAAATAACCATATAATACTAACGTTCACCTTTTCCGCTGATACCAGAGAGGGCAAAATTTATTTTATCACCAAAGAAAAGAGAGATATTGTAAATTAGCTATTTCCACTTCTATATTAATACCCTGCCTTTCGGCAGGTTGTGCAAACACTGAGCCTTCGAGCTATTTCATATGCTTATTGTTGTTGCGTATCATTCGCGGAAAGAATGAGCCCCTCGTCCTCGAATCCATTTCTCATATTTTACGCTCATTGTCAGATCGGCCGAAGTAGCGGAGTCGTATAACACTGATTACATCTTCCGCAAAAGTACTTTCTCTAAATGTATTAAGCAATAGCAGCCTAGCTTCTAAACTCCTTTCTTTCAATGAATACCATTCGGAGTCTGAGAGAATTATCGTAACGCTTTCTTTTACTTACAATCATTTTTAACAGAACATATTAATCGTATCGCATTTCGCTGCACCGTTTAGAGTCCAAGGGTGTACGTTTCTGACCAAAATGAAATAACATTTCCCCTCAACTTCTCATCGCATTCACCCACAATGAGCTTCATTAGCTAATTGTAGCGTTCTACATGTATAGAGCTTGCTACAATGCACTTTATATTAAATAGTGTTTTCTATATTTTAGAAAATAGTCCAGGAATGTGACTCATTCATCTCTTTAAACCAAAGAATAGAAATAATCAATACAAGAGACAAGACGAAATGAAAGTGAACTGAGAGAATATTTGGAAAGAAGAATAGAAATATTTGAGAAGTGGTGACCTAGTACAAACACGCTGCTAAGAGATTACTAGATAGGATTCGGAGTTCTTGCAAGTACATGTTGACGAGTTATATAGTTGAAACTGATAACACAAATTAGTAATTACAGATTTTGTAAGTATTTCCTAAATTCAGAGGATCGAAGAATACAGATTAACAATAAGTATGGCAATAGTGGTAGAAATTATTACAGAATATCCTCTTAAAAGTTTCGGAAATATCCCTTCTAAAATTCCGGAGAGAATCGATTACGTGCGACATTGAGTTTCGTCTGCTATTGACGAGTAGTTCTTATTAAGTATATTAAAATACTCAAAGTGCATAATAAAATATTAGAATATATAAAACACTACGAATTTATTGTCGCAAAATATTTAGTTTTTAACATATATTTGAGATCATCTTGACTATTTTAAGTGCTATGCCATACGAGTACAACGCTCTCCATTTAAGTTTCGAATAAGAATAGAATTTAATTCCATCTGTAACTAACTAAAGAACGAAACGTCCGTGTCCCTTTGTAAGTTTATCGTAAAAGTATTATAAATCAGACGAAAGAGACCGAGAATAGGCTAGAAAAGCTTAAAAGAATACCAGACGGTAGGATATATTTCTATTTTCGCTAGACTCATTTAACAATGTATCGAACAAATGTACTTCGTATCCAAGTGAAGAGAGTTTCTCCGCAGCGATTTCTTTTTGTATCGAGTCGAGTTGTTCTATTCCTTTGAAATTCTCTATTCCAGCGAAGTTATGCGATACACCCCTTGCTTTGATAAAGTAGGCTCACGTAATATATCGGCGCGACTGAAATATGAGAAAGTTTTTCCCATTTTTTACACCATTTTCCCGCTATGGCTTCTTCCAAAGCGTCAGACCTCGAGCTTTATATTATTTCCTCCCATTTCATCTTTTTCCATCACTTCTCCTCTTTTCCCCATCTCTACTCCTGGGATATCTTCAGCTTTCCTTTACTCTTCATAATCCTCTTTTATTCACCACTTTTATTCTCTCTACCTCCGCTTCTTCGTTTTCTGTTTCCCGTCTCCCTTTATTTGTCCTAACATTCCTCAAACTAACCCTCAGATACGAAAAAATCTTATCTATTATCCTCCTTGAAGTATTCGGTATAGAAACTCTGTGCACCTAAGTCAATCATTAAAATAAAATTCACGGGGAGGGCGTTAGGGAACTTGGTTCGAGTCTCAGTCGAAGTCATGTCGATTTTTCCACATCAGTTTCTCGTACAGCATAAGATTCACGATTTTCCTTGGAATTGAGAATATAGTAGTATAGTATAGTAAAATATTAATAGAAAGCGATCGCCATTACACTACATACGTTTTAGATAATAGAAGTTCTACATTTCATTTGCATTAAATTCAATAGCCGTTCGTTTCCTTGTCAATAATTTACGACTGAATATCAATAACACGATTTCATGCTTAAATATTGTAATTAATATTTACGAACAATTTACGAAAGTATTATCAAAATATATTTCCCTTCACCCAACACTTTCAACTACGGCAACTAGTTCTTTGGAAGCTACTTATTTGTAAGTCCGAAAGTTATACGATTATACAAAGTAATAATTATCGTTGTTATCGTTTAAGATTTACAGTTGGTAATATACTGCCTTACTTTCAGCGTAAATTGAGGTATACTGAGCCATGCTAAGGGAAATAAAGCACTATACAAGTAGATGTCTCCCATTTTTATACTTAATTTTGTTTACCATGCAAAGTTTAAAGTACGCCTAACAGTTTTCATATTAGTTTCAAGCACTTATTAGTTACGTTCCTCCAAATTCTGGCAATCTACTTCCCTAAAACGTTTCAACTCCATTCTTTTTGTCCTATCCAAGATCATCCAATCCTCCCCATATTCCTCCATACCTTATCTCCTTATTCTTTCTACTCACTTTCATCCCGTTACTTTCCTTCCAATCTTTCCAGCACCTATTCCATTCCACTATCGCGGTGCTCCTCAACAGTTTCCCTAACTCCGAGCTCTGATCGGAAAACTCCCAATAGAGGCCTCTAGAGAGGGACTGGAGCCTCCATTGCCCCGAGTTCTTGGGCACGCACGAAGAGGGAAGTGACCTCGAAGAGAGGGAAGAGTGTGAAGACGAGCAAAGGATCGCAAGAGGCCGTCCGAGACAAGAGGGAGGAAAAATGAAAGGCGGGGATCAGTCGCAGAGGTTGGATAGCAAAGGCAGTCACCGGTTAATTGGGACGCGGTGAGTGGGCCCTTTAAATTAAGTGGATCGGTCCAAGTTTTGATTGCGGAGTTGCTTTCATTTTTCTCTCTCTCTTTCTCTCCCAGAGTGCCTCAAATGAGGCGGACGCTGATGAGTTTAGAAGTTATCGGTTCCTCGAAGTGTCCGGCCTCAAGCGAGCGATGTATATCCAAGAGGATGGGTAGAATGCGGCATGACTAATTTATTCCAATATGAATCCACTATAAACGCTGAGATCGCATTGGTTGCACACATATATATTTAAGTCCACCCCGATAATAAATCGTGATTGAGGAAGTATTTTCCTGACTTTTGCCCCGGAATGCAGTCAAATGTATATTCAACTACGCGAAAGCTATCAATTACGAAAGTAATGTTATATGCAACCCCTGCCACACAGCTTGCAGGGTACATGCTACGATGCTGAATTACTTCATTGAACTTGGTTTCTCCTCACTGAATTCTTTGAAGAGCCTTATTCATAAGGTCAATAAATTTTGCTTTTGCGGACTTAGTCCTTTTTCAAGACAAGAGTTATATAAGATACATTTCCCTAGACACCAGGCTTAAACTGGAAAAAATTTCACCCATCAATATATGTAATTCAGTATTCCTTTATTGATAGATAGATAGTAGCAGGGACTTATCTCATCATGATCAGCAAAATCCATCAGCTCAACACTATTTCTAAAATAAAACATTCCTCGCCAAAGGGGTATTTTTTATCATAGGACAAAGTATGAGTACTGTCTAATCAGTAGTGATTTTACTAAAATTTTCCTTCCACCGTCTTACGAAAACCTTCATAATCAGTCGCGCACTGTCTGGGAGGTTGGGATCACATAATTCTCTTTTTAGTCTCACTTAATGCATATACTCGCATGTATATTCCTTGTGAACTTGTAACTACGTTTCTGCGGTGCATGGCTACAAGTTTTTTTAGGAAACACCTAGCCCAACAATTATTCTCATAAATTGTGCTAACTTCGACTCGAGAATGAATCCGTAAAAGATGTGAAAACCATGGACAAAATTTCTAAAAAATGCTTTCCTATCCGTTTCATATGTTTCTCGAGTAGTTCCACGCAATCTATTTAACTAGCTATGGGGAAATAACCATATAATACTAACGTTCACCTTTTCCGCTGATACCAGAGAGGGCAAAATTTATTTTATCACCAAAGAAANCAAAATGGTTGCGTTCAATGAGTTCTCACAGAAAAACTCGAATCATTCAAAGTAGTTCAAAAGAACGGACCAAAACGAATCAAATCGTAGTGGAAATTAATAAAGCGATCGAATGGAATCCGGATTAAACACTATTTTTCGTCCAACGCTAGTTATATATTACTCGATTACTGCTGAAGGTATTCAGAGTCGTTATATATTCAAAATCCAATCATCAGTTCAATTACGGGAATGCATGCGAATATAATATTTGCGCCCGTTCCTCGCAGATGAGCATCAAAATTAACTGCAAATAATTAATAAGCTGTCCCGTCACAAAACTGAGGGAGACAATTTATTGGACGTCGAATTAAGGGATTTTTATTTGAATTTCAAAATATCCCCACGATACAGATATATTCTGCAGGACTTCAAGATCATCCAAGGGCGTAGAAAGCAAACAAATTTGCACTAAAATCAAAGGTTAGTGACAATAATAACTGCAGCAGCCTTACACCCACATGAAATCTTATTTTAAATGGGATTAAAGCTGCTTAAATACTGTCAAGTGAAATTAAAAATAAATTTCAGAAAGTCCCTCAGTGTGCAAAATGCGAATTCAAATTTCGAAATTAAGGAATTCGATAATATATATTCGGAAACCTACCAAACGCTCTTTTTTCTTAATTAGGTGAAACTGTACTTTTTACGTTTATATCTTTCTTCGTAGCAGTAAGTTTCGTTATCTTAAATCTTTTGCATCTAAGTCGTAATATACTGATTTTAGTCAAGTATAACTGAGATTTAATTTAGATGTATCTATTAAAATTAGTGCAAAACTTCTACTATCTACCGTTAGAGAAATAAACCTACCAAAAGATAGAACACTTATGTATAAAATTAAGCGTAGGCAAAAGAAATGGGTGGGTAAAATATCGATGCAGGTGGCTGAAGAATGTAGCTGAAGATAGAATGCAAAGGAAAATACAAATAAAGATAGTGACACGAAAGATGTTAGATGACAAAGGGTGGAGTAAGTTACCAGGAAACGAAAGAAATTGCACTAAAGAGGGAATACATGAACCTACCAAAAGGAACACTTATTTATATACCATTAGAGAGCACAACGCCATTAAATAGCTTATTTGGCTTTCCGCAATGTTACTCCGGAACATATCAATGTGTAATTATAATATGTCGCATTTTTATTTTTGTCACGGTGTTTTAATGCTATATTAAATCATAATTGTGGCATCCTTTAGCAATTACAGCCAGTAGGCTTATAAACAATTTCACCCTTTTTTATCTTAAGGGTGTTTACCTTTTCTTGACTTCTTTTTCATAAGATACAACTTGGGTTTTAATACCAAGAAACTATGCAGATTCCTTTTTAGATATTATAAGTTTAACTTCTTTTCCGTAATGTAATGAATCAAACATGGACAACTGATCAGGTGGTATAAACTTATCATCCCTAACCTCGCTAAAATTAAGACTGTATTCATTCGACCTGTAGGTAGTGCGGACAGGACCAACTTTGATAACTCGGAACAGTTTTCTATGAGCATTATTTACGACAAAAAATGTTTCCTTACCCTTCCATAACTTAATTAGACTTGGCCAAATGAGGGTAATATCTGGCGACCAACGCCGTCGAGCTCCAAACTAGGAAAAAATCCGTATGAAAAAACTGTCCTTAGTATTTTAGACACTCTTGCGCAAATATGAATGGCTAATCATGATAACATGATAAAGGTAAAAGTAAATGTTAAACTGCAGGAAATAAATATGCAAGAGTAAATCGAGTCCTTTTCTAATCCTAATCCGTACTCAAAATACGAGCAGAACATGCTCGTTGTTATGGAGAAAGAACAGTTAGAGAAACAGGTGAACGTGATCGAGACTCGAACCCGGATCTCTCACTTGCTGCAATAAATTGAGCTACCTCGGCAGAAAAATTTCTACTTCGATTCTGTGGCTTGTCATGGGCCCGAGTAAGTAGGAGATACAGGATTCGAGTTCCGGCTATATCACATCGCTTTTTCATTCAATTATATCTCAAAAATTATATACTACTAAGTATTTTCGTATATTTTTAACGGTTAATGTCTTCCAATATGGTAACTTTCTTATACCTCCAGTGTTTTCTTTTCGTTTATTTATTTTTATTGCCAATTTTATCTCTTCAGGTCCCAGAAAATATCTTCTATGGATTTTAAAATTTAGCTACCATCATCAATAGGTTTCGCAGATTTTCCCTGTCCCTTTCTAGAGGGAGTTTCCCTGTAGACTTCCCAAGTACTTGAATTAGGTTCCTTTTTTAAGGAACCTAAGTCATTTCCACAAAAGAGTTTCTCTTCTTCATTACCTTAAATTCCACGATACTGATTTCCTAATATCGCAAAGGGCTAGAGGTAACAGGAAACTTTGTAGTCTCATTTTCGCCCTAAATGCAGCCGTATTCTCTTTTATTCCAAAACGAAGCATAACCGTCATATATAACTGATTGCTATTTCGTTTAAAGTGCTTAAACTGACTTGATAAAACCACAAGAATGCAATTCCGATGGCGGGATACCTCAGTAAATCTGAACTCAGTTAATCACTACTACTATTTACCGCTCAACAACAATACCAATATCACCGAAGACACCACGCCGTAGGCCAGTGTCCAGCACTAAGCTTCCGTATAGATAGTATACATCCCAATCCGTGTTGATCCGCCAATATGGTCAGATGATACCCTCAAACACCCTCAAAGAGGCAGCAAAGGAAGGTGAAAACATCCTTTCCTCTCTGGATAAGGCCTTTCAACTTCGACAGAACAATAACAAACCAACGCACGGCGCTTAGCTCTTTGTTTGCCTTTGGAACGTCATGATCCTCAATATTTGTTCTCCTCGCACACGAAATTGAAGGGATATAGCGTTTCGAGAGCTCCGTTTCGCTCTTGTGGAAAATCGACCGCGGGGAACCCAACAGTCTAAAGGAGACATAATTGGGTCATTTGAAGGTCAAGGGAAATAAATACCACTCTCTAAAGGGATCGCTCCTTTGCTGTCATGGTGTTCTCCTAGAGAAGAAAATATTTATCTGGGCAATACTAGAGATCTTTGTAGTCACAACGAATTCCACTCCATCAAAGAATCGACGGATAGTAGTGGCTGAAATGATAAAAGTTCCCGAAAAATGTAAAAATGGAATCAAAAAGTTACAATGACATCTGTAGTGGGGTTAAACAAGATTTTTCTTCGTCAGAAACACAACGTGGTCAAGGGTTTCTATTTTCAAGACGTTTAACTGAGCGAAAAACAAATTTAAGACCATTTATTGAACACAGGGATTTTTGGAACTTCAGACTAATGATAAACAGTTATATACTCTCCTAAACATGGTAACGTAGTTACCGAAATGCAGAAAAAATAATAATGATACACTACATTGCAAAGCACGGCCACGAAGAGCCCTAACCCCGGCTGGTTGGAATGTCCTAACGGTTGGTGTCCTTGCAAACTACACCTTTATCGAAATTTTCACAAAATTCTAAAGATTTATGTTCCTTTTAAGAAATAAAAAAAGCGTATTCAGTCCCGATAAATTCACCTCTAAAAACAATCTCAATACATCGAAACAGGTGGTATTAGTACCATTAAATTTTGTAATCGTAATTTTTTTAATTCTCTCATTCATTGAATAGAAACTTCACAAAATCACGGCAGTAAAACTGGAACTGGTAATTATCAACATTTCTGCAAAATACCGATGCAAACTGCATCGGTATTTTGCAGAAACACGCCAACTGCAAACTTTGGGAAAACTATGGCTAATGTGATTAACTGCTGACGTTATTAAAACTACGTATTTTCGACTAAAAATTATTAATATGCGTCGCATATAGTTATCCTGAAGAAGTTCAGTTAAGGTGAATCGACCCCTATCATTTACACCGACGAGTGGTTACAATTAAAATGCGATTCAAAAGTATTTCCCCATGGATGTTGTAATGAGCTGGTTAATTCTGTAATGTACATCGATCTTCAAATTCTGCTTTCGATGAACTCGAAGTGCTCTTCCTGATTTACACGTCGGATACAGCTTAATTTTACTTACAAACAGGCTATCATAGTGATAAATTGCTAACCGTACCATATTTACGACTTTTATACGTACTTTTTCAAAAATGGTTTAATTGCAAAGATAATTTCTTATTCGATCGTGTATCCCTATTTCATTCTAAAGCCGAAACATTCAACGTGACTAATATCAGGGCCTAAATCTAGCAAATTGCTCTACGCTCTATATCATTCTCCTCTCCTAGTCAGAAAAAAAGAAACCAGGATTGAGGAAAGGTGTTTTACTTAACACGAAAAAGCCATGAGCCAGCTGAATCCAAAGTACATACATATTAGTGTAAAAACTTCCATTAAACGAATAAACCTCTTAAAATAATCCATATAATATTTGGTAGAATTCATCTGTTAGATCTTCAAATGGTCGATTCAAAAAATTTTTATGGTAAAAACATTCCGAATAAGGAGTGCAACGCATAAAATCTATTGCCGCTAGGTTGTTGGAAATGTGTTCCCTAATTTGGCAAGTAAACACAGCTAGGTAATTGATATTTGATTGCAGCTAGGTAATTGGTAAGGGTAGACTAAAACCATATAAGCTAGTCCTAAAAATTTTAATCGTTCTCGAAGTGAAACGGTGAAGGTGAACGTAAATAATATCACTGATATATCGGCTATATTTCCACAATACACGCCTAGTGGCGGATTGCAGGGTATTTATGTAAATGTAGATGTAGACACATTTCAGTTCGGAAAATAAAATGCACCAATCGTGTACGAATGCACCGAGGCTCTCTCATTAAAATGGGCAAATTTTATCCATCTAAATTTTATCAGAATCACTTGAGAAATTAAATATTAACTTTAGGAAGTGAGAGTTTCAAAAACTTGAGTTTTATAGATAGTCATATCTCTTAAACTTTAGGTAAAGGTAAATTTTAATTTCTTATTAATTAAAATAAAGTATTAGACCACATGAATGCTATACAATGCAGCATATCCGGTTATAATAATGAAATATTTTGTATAGTATATGGATAATGTGTATGTATACGTCCGTACCAATTTCTATTCCCTTACGTGGTGTAAATAATGCCTCGTGTATTCGAAATACATCTTTACAGTTCCCTTTCCTGTATACACGTACATTTCACGCTTCACATACCGTCCATTTAACATTTCATAACATTCATTTTAATCCTTTACTACGCATATCTCTTCAGAACTTAATCAACCGCATTCTCATAAAAGCATTCGCAATGAATATGTTACATCACAGAAATAAATTAAGATTGTAGAGGTTAATGTCGCCTTCGTACATCGAGGGTGGCATTTATTCATACTGGTTTCTGTATTAAGCTAATCAATTCGAATATTAAATTTTTTACTTTTTTGAACCTTTGTCAACTGAACCAGAGAAAAGCTCCCGCACCTCAAAAAAAATCCCTCTCGACTTAATGCGGATTCTAACTCTTAATCCTTTCATTCCACATCCGCTGAGACTTTTCCTAACATTTCGAGGGCTCTCTTTTCTTTTAGAGGATCTAGTAAATCCTCTTTTAACCACGAAGTAGCCTAAGTTACTTTTAATGAGCATTATTATTACAATACTTCTTATTAAGCTCACCTTGGGTCTGTTTGCCCTTAGATTCCCCGTCCTTTTGCTTCGCCAAAGTTTTTCGTCAAAGTTGTCGCAGACGACCTTTTTCATGCTTATTTTGCCATTGAATTCTTGATGTGTAATTAGTTTGACTTTCTTCACAGTGATTCCAAACTATATTATTCCTCTCCCTGAAAACAAACAAATCTTTTTAATACCAACTGCCTTAATTGCTTGAAAATGTTGAGAGTGTAAATTATGAAAATTGTATGAATAAATGTTGAATAGAAGTGTTGTTAAATAGAACTAAATAAAGAAATGCGTAGCGTAACTAATCTCGGTTAACGAAACTTCGCTCTCCTTAGGAGCGATTCATTCCACCAACGAACAGAAAAATCCATCAGATACAGCAAGTCAAAAACTTTGGCATTTAGATCTGCCGTTATCGTGCAACTAAAATTCTATCTCACACATTAAAACTAAACGTTTCAATATACAACAAAGAAATTAAACATTCTCCAATATTGAAATCAGGCCTTTTTGATGGTAATCACCGGCGAAAACGATGCATATTTTTCTATAGAAATTTTATGTATGATAAAAACAGACAGTAAGAGGTAAAATAAGTAATGTACTGTTTTTTGTTTTTATTTGCCTTAACACTATATTAATTCATATTCACATTTATGAAGAAGAGTAAATGTACGTTATATAAAAAGCTTTAGATTGTAATTACGAGCTCTCGATAAAGAACAAAATTCTAGCATACCCGAGCGAAAAATAATTTAACATTCAAAAAATACGAAGCTTAATTAATCAGACGCCAACACATAAGTGCAACAGAGCAAGACTGAAGAAAATACTCCTTTGGTAACCGATAAATGACTCAATTCCTGATACGTTTGATTTAAAATTCTCATAGAGAAAATAATATACTGTCCACTTTTAATTTATTTGAACGACCATGGTTTGGGTGACTGATCACACCGTCATCAGGTGTAGCAGTTTCAAGAGAATTACTTTTGTGCTAAATAAAGGAGGAAGAGAGGGAAGATAAGGTTGCAAAGTAATAAAAATAATGTGCATTCATGCTCAGTCGTTAAATGGAGTGGGAGGAGACAATGAAGGGAAATGGCAGGTTAAGAATATAGGATTGTCGGAAAATGGAATTAATGATAACCTAAGAATTTTCCATAAAACCTCTTCAATTGTTAACCCGCCATTTCCCTTCACTACTCTCAATTCTCCAGTATAAATGCACATTGTTTTCATTACTTTGTAACCTTTTCTTCCATTCCTCCTTTGTTTAGTATGTTACCATTTTACTTGCAGGTTCTGAATCTGAAGATGTTATGGCCAAAAATCGAAAAACCAAGGTCAAAAAAATTATTGCGGACAGTATATTGTTTTCTTTTTGTGAATTTATAGTGATGTTCCACCAAATAAAACTGGAATCCATCAAATATGTTTTATCTAATACTGTGAAGAAACATGTAATGAATTTTTAACGTAGCCCTACCATAATCTGAGGAATGCATGTGCAGGAGAATATATGAACATATCCTCAAATTCTAAAAACCAAGGAAACAACACACAGACCGAGCGTCGTTGTGTGAACAGGCAGTAAATGCCTCATTTTTTGTTTTATCGGTTGATTTAAAAAGATTGATTTAAATAATTACTAATTCACTAAAAATGATAAATTACGGCAACAAAAATAGAATTTGCGACACTGTATTGAAACACCATCAGTTTTAAATGAGCAGACGCTCAAATAACTAAATGGGGATTACAATATGGGAAGCGTTTACATTAATTAATAGAAACACCTGCATTTTTATGAAAATCATACGATAGATTGAATGAATATTATTCACCAATGAAACCTATCCGTAGCTTAAGATAAAAGTTTTAAATCTCCAAAAATGTCAACATCCAAAGTGTTTTCTTATTCTTTTCATCCAAAAATGACGTTTCGTAAATTAAAATATTTTTTCGAAATTTTTGGGAAATTTTTATCGAGATACAGAGATTAATTGGGAATAGCATGTGATCTCTTGGAAATGGCTTGACATGACGCGTATCATACCATAATTACTACTTTGTTTATTTATTTTCTGGCGCAGTTAGACAAATAGAGGTCAATTAGAAGTTAAAAACACTACGTAAGCCGTCTTACGGAGTGTTTTTAAACTCTGTTTTCATTAACAGCCGTTTACCAATCTTATTTTTCTTACAAGGGTTTTCTTACAAGTTAGACAAGTCTGGTATCAATGTTAGCCCTTTCGCTGTGCATTTGGATTAGATACAGCTATAGGACTATGAACGTCATATCAACCGTAGTCGCAGCAAAAGCGTTAAGGCATATTCCTTAATTGATAAAGCATGAATTTAAAAATAGTAATAATAAATTACTTGGAAAGTTCAATAAATAAGAAATATTACAGAATAATTAGCCGAAAGTTATTCAAAATGTTGATTTTAAGCTGAATCACATAATAAAATAATTAATAATTATGAAATGCATTACCCTCACCATTTTCATTTGACCATTATAAATACATGTCAGATTATGCAGGGTTTAGATTGCTGTTATACATTCAGAGGAAAGGTAAATAAGAGGATAATTTTAGCACTACAGCTACCCTTAAATCGCACATCCAAGACAGCAAATTTATTTCAAAATCCATGAATTATAATTCAGTAAGTCCCGCATAAGCTGAACTATCGAAGAAATTATTTGAGAAATGCCTTTAGATTCCTTATCCTTTAACTCCACTTTTCAGCTCGACCTCTATAGTAGGATGTTTCACGGAAGACGAAAACACTCAAACTATTTACCTAAAATTGTCCGCACTCAAACCTAATTGCCTGCTCACGATTTTGCACCACTCGTGCATTCCTTTGTCACGAGATTTCTCAGCTCCTCTCCCATACCGATCTTATCCCTCATCTTCTTCTAACTTCCTTCCTCCCTTTCCCCATTTCCCACCCTCACCTGCTCCCGATCCATCTCCCTCCTTCTTAGAGACTCTTTTTACCCAACAATTTCCCAACAGACTTCCCACACTCTCAAAATCAACCTTACCTTTCAAGTGAAATAAGAAGTCTTCCGGAATCCCAACTTCACTGCTGCTGACTCCCGCCCGCCACCCGCACCCCCAGCCCCGAACTCTATATTTATTTATTTATTTTATTCGAGTGGCCCGTAAAAATATAGAGAGAGAGAGAGACAGGAGCGGAAGAGGAAGTTAAGACGTCCCTTTTCCAGTCTTGCTCTACGGCGCGCCTTACTCCGGCGTCGTGGGACTGCTGTTGAACTCCTTTCGGATGACAAGAGGGAAAGGGATTTTCCAAAAGGGTTGCGATGGAGAAAGTATAGATGTAAGAGGGATGCGGAAAGTGGGGACAAAAAAAGAAAGTCTCGGGGCGCAATCAAAGCTGCACGTCGTTCCGCATCAGATTCCCGTCTTAAAGTTAAGTTGTACTACTTAAGCTGGAACAAATGTAGTCCGCGGAGGGGTAAATACAAGTTGTGTAGTTGGTATCTCAATGTGAGTAAATGTGGATTAATGCCGAAGAGCAGCAGAGATTGCAGTTATATAGGGGTAAATATGAACTTATATACTTATCCGATCGTGGATTACATTTCGGAATAGTAGGATAGAGAGTGTCCTGCTACCACAGTTTGATGGCTGGAATATTTTTCATCTGCCTTTTGATATAGAATAGAGAAAAATGTACTTTTTGTCTCATTTTGTCCTGGTCTTGCTCAAACCTGCGATACGGCAGATAATGTGTAACTGTGGATAACTTCATTGATTAGGTCTCTCCCCTACTAAATGCCACGAAAAGGGTTACTACTACTTCACTTACTAGGACTTGATCCGGAGACTACCTCACTCCTCACCTTGCCTAGGAATCCTCATTCTAGAGGGGATGAGGTTACTACCGGCCTTGGGCTGAATGCTTTTCAAGCGCGACAGTTGCTAGACTCGGGTTAAATATGTTTATGTAACCGGAATTTACAAGTTATTTTGTTCGAAGAATTGTGCTAATGATTTTGGAAGGCGGTAATTTAATTGAGATAACGGGAATTCATAGCTAAAAAAATCAAGATAATAAATTCAAATAAACCGAATAGATTTACATTATTTTTAAAGAATATATACCACAGTACTTCCTTATGTGCATTTATATTACTTTTATAGTGAAAGCTAAAAGTTACGAATGACCTAATCATTATTATCAATTGTAGAGAGAAATAAATTTTTTAATCACGGAAGAGGACGTCACTTTGTGGAATCTTGATTAAATCACGAGGAATTGTTGAATAAAACACGGTTTCGAGCAACGAAGAAAAATCACGTTTACTAATCCACAATATATATAATTCGTTAGGGACTAGTTTCGGCTAGTAATAGCCATCTTCAAGCCACAGATACTTCAAGGACTTAAAGACGGCTATTACTACCCAAAACTAGTCGCCAACGAGCTCTATATATTGTGGATTAGTAAACGTAATTTTTCTTTGTTATATTCAGCAATTCCTCGTGAAATAACTCAAAGGAACTTCGTTGAGGAAAAGAAAAAAAATCCTACAATGGGCGCCTTGGGGGCACAACACAGAACTAATTTTAAATACATCATTTAAAGTAGAAACTTTAAGGTAGTAGAAGAAAAACTTTCACAGTATTCCAAGAATGCTATTCACAAATGAAAATATTTATTGCAAAACAAAAAACGATCCGTAGTGCTGCTTCCAGAGTTAACATGAAAACATTTCCCTTAATTTTTACAATCATGTTATTTAAAGCTTTACAAATTCGCCAGAGATGTAGCTATAAAAATATCTTCGCCACTGCGAAATTTTGGTTTTGAATTCCGTTCCATTTCATCCTTATTAGTCAAATTCTGATACTCCCTGGCAAGCTTCACAACGGATCAACTTTTCTCGTTAAAACGCACTTTCAGCACTTCTCAGTAAGCGAGATCCATTCTCACCAAAACAGCTCCTAATTTTTAAGATTTTATCTACAAACTCGACTAGAAATCTTAGGTCTTAACTTTAAGAAGTTTGCAATTGCTGAATTCCAGTTAGCTTTCCGTTTAAGAAAATCCAAGGAATCAGAAAGTAATGATCCCAGAAAGCGTGAATAAGTTCTTTTTAGAGGTCGAATCAAAAATACACACAAATATGAAGCCATAACGAACCGTGAATTAGAAAATAAAACTATGCGGTTTCCTTGTTTGCACGACTTCATTACTACTTCCACGAAAACATTAAATGAAAGATTACAGACGGGTTTGATTAATTAGCGGCTGCATGTTGTACTTGATTCTGGATGAAAACTCGGAGATTTGTAAAGATTTTCAACGAATTAACAAGTTCCTTTGAAAATTCGTAATTTATTAAGAGGTAATTTTAATAAGGCCATTAATTAACATTCGGAAGATTCATTTGGTCTAAAAGGAAGCCTCCTATTTCTCAGCGTAAGAATTCACATTAATCTATGGATTTCGGTAGTCATTTGAAATTTTCCATGGTAGGACCTATTCGCTATCGTTTTAAGCCTTCCGGAAATAAATCCGAAGAAAATTATTTTTAATACGCATTCTACTCGCATTTGCTGGAAAGAAACAACTTCTCTTCCGTACAAAATTAAGCCCATAATTCTGAATCCATATGCATTGCGTATACTTTTGAAGAAAGTATGAGAGGAGTAAAATAGGAGGAAGGAAGCTAGGAGTCCTGTGATTAGTGAACGAAATGGGAAAACGAAGCCCATCCAAATTCTTGTTCTTTTTGAAGCATATACCGAGTCTCCCGCGGCCCATCCCTTATTTCCTCCTCTGATGAACCGGATTTTCCTCATTCTTTTGTCGTAGGATATCGGAAAATGCCATTTTTTTTAACCAAACCGAAAGAAATTTCTGAGCAAAAGATCAATGCCATTTTTCCTTATTTCCGACATAATATTTTCTTAACTCGAGCAGATAAGAAAATATTCTTTCCGCCTTCAACGTACGTGTAAATATATTGAGATATTCCGTCGATAATGTCTAAAAAAATAAACTTGCAAAATTAGATCCTTTTGGTGAATATTTCGCAATCATGAGCCTTTCGTAAAATGTACACATTTACTGTATGACGAAATCAATCGCGCACAGACATATGCTCTATATACAAATTTAATGATATATTTAAACAAAGACTTGAAATGTTGCTGGATATCTTCATAGCTTTCCTTTCCTGAATTTCTTTAAATAACGATTGTGTCTTAGATTCTACGACGAGTGTGAAAAACCCTAAGAAGAGCTAATAAAAATGAGTTTTTAAGATAGTCTTTCCCGACATTCAATCGAATGTTAAGATACCAAAGTTGTAGATGAATTTTTAAAATTTTATTTTACGATAAACCTTCCAAATCAATGGATATTTTTGGTCCCGAATGATTGTGAATGCGAATGTGTGTTGGCGAATTTAAGGGGTTAAAAACCACACGATAGAGACGAAAACGTCTGCTTTATGTCTATCAAATTCCTATATAATTCTAAAAGAAAATCAATCTCAATATCCGTACGGAAAGTTGAGCAAGTTATCAATTGGATGAGATTAAAAAGTTTTCATAGAAAAACTACATCTTTCCAAGGAAAGAATGGAGATGTGCTTTATGGAAAAAATTGAATATACCGAATTAAATTGTAACAAAATATGAGTGGATGTTGTTCACACTTTGCATACTAAACAGAAAAGAAACAGTACATGCATACAGAACGTAACATCAGAGAAAGATTTCAAACGAAGGAAGAATATTAACTAATTTGATGGCATTCTCTTTTGGTCTTACTACGGCGGTAAACTTGTAAATAAATACTAACAATGACTTTGTTATATTCCAACATTACGTTTTAATTCCCAAGGAGAAGCGGACATAAAAAAGCATATAAAATTGACATAAAAAGACGGAACCGGGACGCAAACCCGGATTCATTTCCGGGTTAAAATTCAGAATTTTTCATGTCCGTTTCTCCTTAGGAATTTTCCTAGGTGCACGCCTTACCTTGCCAAGTTACCACTTTTCCTTGCATTAAAATATAAAATATAATTACCTCTAAGTCTAAACCGTACATTTACATTGTTTTCAGTATGTCTTCCAAACTCTCACTAAAATAAGACGTTTTATTAGCCATTGTCCAAATAAATTTTTATATATTCCGACGTATATAAATGAAATATGAAGAACTTCTTGGAATTTCAAATAATCTTCCTTGATGCCCACACACTATTGATTGGCCACTACTTCCTTCAAGAGCGCCAACGGTGGAATCATACAATATTTGAGACGTTTCTCCATTAACGAGGAAAATTTACATAAAAATATTCATCCTTCCTGTACGACCAGGCGAATCTTGAAATCACAATAAATTTGAGAAAAACAGGCATCCGCAGCCCAACTCTATTATAAAGAAACAGTCCCACTATGTTTACGTCCATGACTAAGAGATTGCTACTTTTCGCTTTTAATGACGATTTCTAAAAAGGAAGAAAATCTCCTCCTTTGAATGTCCTACTTTCCTGTATAGCGAAATCGATATAATGTTAGTCCTCAGAGAAATAAACATCCTGACGTTCGGAGAAGTCTTTACAGCGCTCTTTGTCAATTGTTTAGACAATAAATTTCGATCTTAATTGGGATTCAATATATTTTCATTCATGAGTCATTCAATTCCGAAAATGTAAAACGGAGAATTGGGGTAAGGATTAGATAACCCCAATGTATACGATTATAAACCGATTATTACCTGATTAAACCGATTCTTCTCCATGAAAGTTAATAGCATTATTTTCTTTGTGTAATTTCTTTGATATTACTCTAAATACGAACTAGAAAAAATCTGCGGAAATCTCAAAATTTTAATTCAAATATAGACATAGAACGCAAAGATGTTATTCACCAAGTAAGCAAAAAAACAAAGAAGATTTTACAAGAAAATTACATAACCATTAGTAACGAGTAACCATCAATAACATGAAAATTATATAATCATTAGCAGAGCATCATAACACTTAATGCAATCTACTTAAAAGAAAAGGTGAGGTATCACCAGCCTTTGGGGTGATTACAGATTACCTTAAAGATATTACCTTAATACCATTCTAAACATGACCTAGAATAACTTTGGCGGAGAACTCATGATTTAAATACTGAGCTGAGAATTTATCGCAGTAGCTTACTCCACTCGTCAACTCGTTACCAAAATTTAAAATATTGACGCAAGTTCTGTAACAATTTTCTCGTCTCAAAAGTCCTCAACGAGAGGACAATAAGTGAACATCGGCGAGATTATATCATAAGGAAACCCCCATAAAAACGCTGCTCCCGAGGGCGAAAGATCCGATAAAAATAAAGTTAAGCGAGCATTTGTGTGGGAAGCAAGGAAATTCTCGCCGAGGGCCACTAAAGGGGGCCAATGATTAGCTCCGTGGGCGTTGGGCAGTGCCCTAAGAGGAAAATAAGATCTGAGGGGCAAAAAGAGGCGGCGAAGGCTTTGAACGAAAAAAAGGAAACAAAGCGAATGAGAAAAGGTTCGCCTCTTAATTTCTTTCTTCGAAATTAAGAGAGGTCGGTCGTATTAGCGATTCCTGGGAAATGCGGGATTCGGCGATTGAAGTAGTCCCCGATAATCCGCAGTACAGCAAAAATCTTTTCAGCGGACCGAGTTGCTTCGGAGGTCTTAAGTATGTAAATTAGGAGAGGAACTCGCTAGACTGGCGGCATGAAAAATTTCTCGATTATTCTCTGTGTAGAGTGCGCTCGTATTTTTTCACGGCTCCGATAATAATTAGAGGGTTGAGGAACGAAATTATTCCTTTGGATGGGATAAGGCGAGAATTAAATCGCGGGAGAACTTCATTACTTAACAGAAGAGCATTTAAAACCAGCCGGATCCTTATAATACATTGGCTTTGTAAAAAGCTGAACGCAGCGATTACGTATAAAAATGGGATGTACTAAAGAAAGATAAAAAAAGTAAATAATCGAAAGATGCGTAGAGGGAAATGAGACTGGCTGTAATAACGATCTGGTACAGAATAAAAATTAGAAAAAGGAAATAAATTAGAATATCCTGGGAATGCAAAAGTGAGTTAACAAAAAGAGAACTAAAAATCTCAACCTCAAAGAACAAAGAGAAGGGAGATCAAAGACTTACATCCCAAGTAATTAAACTACAGAAAAACTGTCCACCTTTTGCGAATGAAAAAAAAAACATTATAAAACGTTAATTTATAACCATAATCAGCCAAGGTGAAACATACTGATATTTCTCTGAAAATTATTTTTTATCTCACCTTAATGTAGTTTAATGTTGATTTTAAGCTGAATCACATTTGTGGCATTAATATTTTCGATAGTTGCTTAGCGAAAGAGATTTATATTTTCAATCAAATGATACTCGTTGCAAACGAAAATATTCCGTACTTCCGTACAGAGTAATTAATAATAATAATAATA
>KZ308400.1:825616-852094 GCA_000376725.2 Ladona fulva | reverse complement strand
AGTTATATCTTTATAATTTTTTAAAAATAAAAAATTCAGGTTAAGTAACTATCAGATTTAACTATCGATTGTAATACCGGGCCTTAGTGATTTTTATGGAATATATAATCAAAGATTACTTTGTACATGCATACCATAGCAGTTTTATGGTGCTTTTATGCGGTTACTAGTTACTTCGATTGGCCTTGAAATTGCAGTTTGGCACACTGCCGGTGTATAGCTTAAGTTTGACATAGGAGACTATGGAACCGTCGATCCCATTGATTTAGGGCCAAAATAGTTAATACGTGGCTATGGTAACCGGAGGTAGGAGACGGGTTTGAGCTAATGATAATCCCTCGAGAGCGCCGATGTGGGGTGCTATTAGGGAGGGGGAGGACAAGGTCTCAACGGTCGTAATAGCAGGAAGTGCAATGATGACAGAGACGATAGTCCCTCACAGTGAAGAAGAGGCGTTTTGGAAGATCGTACAACTAAATTTGATAAAAGAACGACTTAATACACGTCACAGACAAATATCACAAGAAGATAAGAGAAATGAGAAATAAAGGCTACATCAGTAGGAACATGGGAACCTTTTAAAACGTATTTTCAGATTGACGCTTTCCGCATTTAATGCTTTGACTCAGAATATATGAGTGTCACGCAAACTAACATTTTCTAAATGTTTGTTTCTCATATCAACCGATAAATATTAACGAAAGATTTATTTTGTAAAAAGTTGTGAACTTTGAAAGTGTTAGACCCTAGGCGATAACAATTTAGAACGACTCTTGGCATTAGTATGATGAAAACATTTTTTTAATTAGAGAAGCAAAAAACAGAATTTTCATAAAACAAATGCATCAATACTTGCATAATAGAAGATTATATTCAATCGCTGATCTAAGCCAATCTCCGATTTCTTTTTGGCTGATCCAATATGCCTCCTCGTAGTACTGCACAAAGTATTTTCTGCTTTAATTTATTTTGATGTCCGCAGATTCATAGGAGTTTCACTCAATTGTAGAATTTCTGCTTCTAACCAACTTCTCAGATCAATGAATTACAAAATTATAAAAATATTGCAGAAAAATTGGCAACTGTTTATACAGCGATGAAAGTAAGAAATGAATAAATTTAAAATTTCCTATCGGGCTCCGAAATTTTCAGGATATGAGCAAAGCAGACGTTTGAAAACCTGGTTTCTTCTCCCTAAGATGCTAATAAGCCACATTTTAACTAAATAAAACGTATCCTGACATCTGAATGCAAACTTAATAGTGACAACGCTAGATTACCTCATATTTCAGTTTACAGAATGCCGATTCAAATTACGAGTATTTGGTGTATTGAGGCTTAATTGGAACGATAACGAGTTAGCTGACAAGTAATGACTTCTTACGATACAACTCTAAGGATAAGACCGCGAGCACGAGGTTGCCGAGGGATGAATGCCGACGCACAAGGCGAACAGGGCCGTAAATTGGCCACCCCATGCCGCATTCGACGTAAACCTCCCCGTGCCCCATTCGCCCGACGCCAGCGCTGTCTCCCGGTGGCTACCCACAATTCCCATGCTCGTCCTTATCGCGTATGGGGTGGAGATGATTGCCTGGTATGCAAGGGGCTGTGAGAATGACATAGCTGCCTTCGGGGAAGCCGTTGGAGGAAGGAGCTGGGTCTTCACCATCGCTTATTGTACCCTAGGTGTAAGGGTAACGGAATTCGCTGGAGACGTAGCCTTCCTCCTTGGTGACAGGAACAGGAGCGAACTGGGAAGGTTAAAGGGGTAAATTGGGAAGGAGTGAGGAATGTGAGAGGGCAGACGACGGCGCCTTGTTACCGGCAGCTCACGGATAAACCCCTCTCTCCATCAGACGGAAACGAAGAGAGACAATGGTTTCATTGAGAAGCCCATTCTCTGAAGCTCCCGATTTCCATTTAGCGACAGAAAGTTATTACCAAGCCGTTGATGGAACCGCTGTGACGCGATGGGAAAATGGATCAAATTTTTTCGTCCTCTCACGTAGATCGAGGATTAAGAGAAAAAAGCATGGTCCCGTGATTGTTGTTGATGGAATATAAAGCACGGCAATCTATATGGAAAATAGGTGAAAAAATTATCTCTCCAGGTTCTTGTTCTCGCGTTCTTGATTATGACTCAATTTTCACCGAAATTTAACGCTAGATATTTTCTGATGATAGAGTGCATAACACAATGAAGGTGTAATGAATCGAAATTTAGTATTAACCTCTGGGCTTGAATTTAAGCAACGCGCAATTTTTTATGCTACAAAGTGTTACCACAACCAGATTTTTGCGATTGTCCATGGTTTTAACAGTTCAAGATTTATCCTTAATCCTGATTTATGATAGATATTTTGTTAGTAAGTAAGTAGTAGGTTTAAAGAAGAACAACCAGGGACCTATCAGCTTTCAGGAACGGAATTTGAAATGGATTTTTAAAAACAGCTGTAAAGCGATAAAGCTAATTTTCAAATGTGAACATTTCAAGTATTTGCGGCACTTAGTACATTTTTTATATATCACGCTTAAAATAAAATCCATTTAACCGGAAAAAAAGCTAAACTTTACCAATTCAAAGGGATTTAAGGGTATTAGTTTTGCTCCGCACAACATTTTAGAATTACGAATAATACTGAGGTATAATCCCGATATAATATAACCTTAATTACTAAAAACCGCTACAAGGGAAAATTTTTCACAAGAGTCACTTCTAACGTAGGTACTGAAAATTCGTTGTGAAACTGAAGTTAAAATTAACGAAGGCTGTGGAGACCCAATTCTTTGTCCACCGAACCTTTAATCTCCATCAAGACCGAACGGTTCCCCTACCATTTACCTCCGGCGACCTCACGCCAGGCAGATAAACCGGCGCTAAGAGACGCACTAGAACAATTTACAGCCAATTCCGGTCGTCCCTCCGACGTGTAGGATATTAAACGCGAATCGATGGAACCGCGGTCGCCCGGTGGCAGTCGCCGCCCCTAAACCGTAAACCTCTGCTCTGATGAAAATCTCGTCGGTTAATTCATTCCCTGCATTAAGCCACGAGTCGCTACCGTGTTCCGCAGGAAAAAAACTCTAATTGCTCGGACGATAAACAAGGAAGAGGTTCGTAAGCGACCAAAAAGCGTTCACGACTCCGCCAACATCATCCGTTTCTCCATGAATTATTCACGAGTGATCTCCGGAATGGTTTACGGCTGACGAAATTAATATCGTTTTCCTTCCGACCACATAGTGCCATCTTCCTTCTTTTCATGCGGGGGACTCTTTAGGGATCAAAGGTCGGGGAAAGTTCCCTTGCGTGTATCGAAGTCCCTTTCCGTTCTCCATTACTGTCGCTCGATAGACTCCGCAAGGAAAATAAGCAGCTTCTTTTATTCGGGAGGTCTTCGGAAGGACTTGGGTCGTGCAGCTAACTCCACCGCCCTTTCACCATGAACCGCTCTCTCCTGCAGTTGATCCCGTTCTGAAGGATGCCGGGAAGTTATATCTTTATAATTTTTTAAAAATAAAAAAAAAAAATTGCTCTGGTGCATTGGACCGGGGGTGGCACCATTCTTCTTTAAAGGACTTCACGCCCGATTGGCTACGCTTACTTCAAACTGCGGAGAGCAGTTTTGGCCCTTTATTTTTTCGTAAAAAAGAAGCGTGAGTGAGGGCGAAGAGGGGTGCTTTTGGAAGGATTTGAATCTGGACGTGATCGGAATCCTCGAAGGCGATGTTAAGGGCGTGGTTCGATTTTTCGCCGTCGGAGGGTATGGGGGCGGAAGGGTCGAAGCGACGACGCCATCGGAAATGGGTGCGGAGGGGGGATTTTATAGAGAGTAAGAAAACAATGGAATTTCTATGTTGCTCTTCCTCTCGCTAACCCCCTCACCGATCCCAAAACTTCTCCTTGTCTTTCCTGTCCGACGGACAAGACATTGGAATCGCATCAGGTCGGTTGAGAGCATCAAACGGGTTTGATGGAGTGATTCTTCAGTCTTCGGATCGTTACACGATGAAAAAAGAAGGGATTTTTTTGCGGTGACCGCTTTTTTGCTTTTATTTTCTCAAGGGATTCGATTGGGTATTTGTTGGCTGGAAAGGACATTAATGATGGAGAGCCTAGTCGTAAATCAGAGGTAACTGAGCGTATTGGTTTACTTCGGTTTTCGAGTAAGATTGTGACCCCGGATGGTTAACCTTGGCTATTGTTGATGGAAAATTATGCAAGTTTAAGTCTATTTCACATAAATTATCCAACTGTCGACATATGCCTGTCAATATCGTAAAGGTGAACTTGAAGTTTTGCGTTCCACTGAACTCAATAATTTATTTGGGGGTCGAAAAACATTCTGAAATTCACTAGTGAGACTAAACTACAAGGGAAGAATGTAATAGCATATAATGAATGCTGATTTAATTTTACGAAACAATTAGATTTTAATATTTACAAAACGATACTAAAATTAATCCTCCTTCAATTGACCTTGAAATCAAAAATACAGGTAAGCCGTTGGAGGAAGGAGCTGGGTCTTCACCATCGCTTATTGTACCCTAGGAGGGTGTAAGGGTAACGGAATTCGCTGGAGACGTAGCCTTCCTCCTTGGTGACAGGAACAGGAGCGAACTGGGAAGGTTAAAGGGGTAAATTGGGAAGGAGTGAGGAATGTGAGAGGGCAGACGACGGCGCCTTGTTACCGGCAGCTCACGGATAAACTCCTCTCTCCATCAGACGGAAACGAAGAGAGACAATGGTTTCATTGAGAAGCCCATTCTCTGAAGCTCCCGATTTCCATTTAGCGACAGAAAGTTATTACCAAGCCGTTGATGGAGCCGCTGTGACGCGATGGGAAAATGGATCAAATTTTTTCGTCCTCTCACGTAGATCGAGGATTAAGAGAAAAAAGCATGGTCCCGTGATTGTTGTTGATGGAATATAAAGCACGGCAATCTATATGGAAAATAGGTGAAAAAATTATCTCTCCAGGTTCTTGTTCTCGCGTTCTTGATTATGACTCAATTTTCACCGAAATTTAACGCTAGATATTTTCTGATGATAGAGTGCATAACACAATGAAGGTGTAATGAATCGAAATTTAGTATTAACCTCTGGGCTTGAATTTAAGCAACGCGCAATTTTTTATGCTACAAAGTGTTACCACAACCAGATTTTTGCGATTGTCCATGGTTTTAACAGTTCAAGATTTATCCTTAATCCTGATTTATGATAGATATTTTGTTAGTAAGTAAGTAGTAGGTTTAAAGAAGAACAACCAGGGACCTATCAGCTTTCAGGAACGGAATTTGAAATGGATTTTTAAAAACAGCTGTAAAGCGATAAAGCTAATTTTCAAACGTGAACATTTCAAGTATTTGCGGCACTTAGTACATTTTTTATATCAAACTTAAAATAAAATCCATTTAACCGGAAAAAAGCTAAACTTTACCAATTCAAAGGGATTTAAGGGTATTAGTTTTGCTCCGCACAACATTTTAGAATTACGAATAATACTGAGGTATAATCCCGATATAATATAACCTTAATTACTAAAAACCGCTACAAGGGAAAATTTTTCACAAGAGTCACTTCTAACGTAGGTACTGAAAATTCGTTGTGAAACTGAAGTTAAAATTAACGAAGGCTGTGGAGACCCAATTCTTTGTCCACCGAACCTTTAATCTCCATCAAGACCGAACGGTTCCCCTACCATTTACCTCCGGCGACCTCACGCCAGGCAGATAAACCGGCGCTAAGAGACGCACTAGAACAATTTACAGCCAATTCCGGTCGTCCCTCCGACGTGTAGGATATTAAACGCGAATCGATGGAACCGCGGTCGCCCGGTGGCAGTCGCCGCCCCTAAACCGTAAACCTCTGCTCTGATGAAAATCTCGTCGGTTAATTCATTCCCTGCATTAAGCCACGAGTCGCTACCGTGTTCCGCAGGAAAAAAACTCTAATTGCTCGGACGATAAACAAGGAAGAGGTTCGTAAGCGACCAAAAAGCGTTCACGACTCCGCCAACATCATCCGTTTCTCCATGAATTATTCACGAGTGATCTCCGGAATGGTTTACGGCTGACGAAATTAATATCGTTTTCCTTCCGACCACATAGTGCCATCTTCCTTCTTTTCATGCGGGGGACTCTTTAGGGATCAAAGGTCGGGGAAAGTTCCCTTGCGTGTATCGAAGTCCCTTTCCGTTCTCCATTACTGTCGCTCGATAGACTCCGCAAGGAAAATAAGCAGCTTCTTTTATTCGGGAGGTCTTCGGAAGGACTTGGGTCGTGCAGCTAACTCCACCGCCCTTTCACCATGAACCGCTCTCTCCTGCAGTTGATCCCGTTCTGAAGGATGCCGGGAAGTTATATCTTTATAATTTTTTAAAAATAAAAAAAAAAAATTGCTCTGGTGCATTGGACCGGGNAAACAACACTGAAGGTCAAAGAGATAATTTATTCTATCAATATATGTATAAATATGTATTATATAAATTGTTTGTGCGAAGAAAAATAAGTCAGAGTCGCATATAAACCGCTAAGCGGGATAAAAGAGGATGAGCAGATTGTCAAGATCGGAATCTGTGGTGCTATGATATCGGATGGTGCCGTGTATCAAATCCGGACGAGTTTAAAGACGGGTCGGAAATGAGCCGGAAGAGAGTTCCTCTCGGCACTTTTCAGGAGGTGAGATCTGCTCGAGATGGAATTTTTCGGAGATGAGTTAGGAAATATAAAGGGAAACGTGGAAGGGTTCTTTGACGGCTTGAGAGATCTCCAGTGGGGAACGGTTAGGTTGATGTTTGGAGTTGAGAGCGGAAGCGGTTTGCAGCCGGAGTTCAGCTCCGAGTTTAGTCGGATGCTGCAGAGATGGAGGCGGATATTTGAAAGGAATTCCGCATAAATTAAAAGGTGAGGTGACCCGATGTATTATATCAGAAGAGCACGAGTTCTTCCGTCTCCAGTTTTTGGAATATGAAAATCACGTAAAAAACTTTTCGTTTAGGTTTCCCTTTTCCGCTAAGATAATTAAAAAACTGTGAACTAGGACGTTATGGAAGAAAGTACTCGAGGAATCTATCACTTAGCCATAGAAAGTCTGCATTGAATTTGTGACAATTCAGACTGACGGTTTTGAAGAACCAAAATTGGAAAACCTTTGCACTATGGAGATTGAAAATTTCCCATAGTTGATAAATTAAATCAAAGAAATAAAAATAAAATGATCTATAATTAAGGTTAGTTTCTTCATTTTAAATTGATTAAATACTCCTAATTGGTGCACACGTTTTATTCTTACATACAGAATAAAAAGAGGGAAAAATAAGGGATAAACTCTCAGAAACGCTCTTATTTTGTTTTTTTTTTCTGCGATTTAAAGTAATACTTCAATACGAATTGTTGCCAAGTCACATAATTGAGTATTTCTGAAAAATATATCATTTAGGGGAATCTTAGTAACGACCCTACAACGACCATGCTACTTCATAATTTCTACATTATTTCTAGGCGATTTACCCTATTTTCCATATTTTTCAAGAAAAAAAGAGATTATGTGATAATGCATAAAGAAAAGAGCCGTTAGATTTTTAATGCTTCTTACCGCCACTCATAATTATAAAAAGCATTTTATATCGTGCATTAAAAGGTCTTTTAGAATGTACAGCTTCATGATATAGTTTTGCGACTTCCTTACAATCCTGTTATTTATGGGTTCTTACGACACACAAACGAAAAGTCGCAAATTATTCTTCTGCGGCCAGAAATATGAAGCAATACAAAGTGCATTTTTTGAAGTGTTTTCCTGTATATTTTTCCTTGAAAGGTTGGCTCATCAGTAGATATTAGATTACAATGGAGAACTAACACAGACGCTTCCCATTTTACTCAAGCTCTATTCTTTGGTCCAGTGAAACGCTCTTTGTGAGAATTTTCTTTCACTTTCTCCGCACAGCTCTCTCCATCCTCTTTCCAACGTTGTGTCATTGGGAGGCAATACGTGTCTATAACACTTGCGCTTGTCTGCACTCTTGGACATTATGGTTTTATACTAGGATCATCGAAATCTCAACCTCTCTCCCGTAGGCATAATTTGTCCGTAGTCATGAACATGTTTAAAAACTTAGCACTGGTCGTCTGCTTAGTTGCCTCATATAAAGGAGGTAATGTTTAGAATAGTCTGAAAACCATAGACCTAAAACTTTAGAAAAGTTATGCATGCGTTTTTTTTTCTTAGATGACGCACGATACAGAATCAAAGTATTTTAAGTAAAATGACCTGAAACAGCAAAAACATGAGAAAGTATATAAAACATCGCAGATATTACCATCTGTAAATATAACTTACATGCAAAAATAAAGCATGATCCTAATCCTTCCAAGTACCTAACCAATCACATTGGCCCTTCACTTTTATTACATCAATTCTGTTCTTATTTTTTCATTCCGAGTCACACTTATCAGCATCTGGTCAATGTATTACATCCATTATTTATTAGTTAAAGCTGCATTTTAACTCACTAGTCGATCGTAGAGAGACGACTGGTAGATTGACAGCCGCAATGGTGAAGTGGTTAGTGTCTAAGCGCACCCAGCCCAGGGTCCGGGGTTCGAGGGCTGGCTAATCGGATTTATATCCCTGGATAGGGAATAGTTGAGCATATTCGTGAGTGATAAGAATTATTAAAATGGATGCCTTTACGATCATCTTCCTGTTTCCATACAAGAATTTATTATCACTATCATCAACGTCGATGCATTACCTCAATAAAAATAATTCTTGAACACGCAAAGGAAATTATTAACGAACATCAAATGAGACCAATTCTATATAATTATTACCTTATCCTTAGATAGATCAAAGGATTCATATTCAAGGAACAAAGGTAAAAAGCTTTATCCTTAAAAATCATTTCCAAAGCCAACATTGCTTATCATTTTCATTGTATCCATCCCTCTGACGACGCGTTTCTCTCTATCAAGAACTAATTTCATTAAACGTGTGCCTTCTCTTTTGTGACACGGAAAGTATATCTCAAGACTCTTATCTCGGCGAATTAATTTACGGCCTCGTAAACAGCGCCGCGAGACGGGAATCCGGTGAACCGTAAGAATTCGGCCTTAATCCCTCCCCACCAATCCAAGGGGCACAAAGAAACGTTGCAAGACCTCTAGAGATAAGATGGGGTGCAGGCATCTCACCTGTACGTCACCCTGGTGATTCGCCGAAGCTGAGGAAAATCTTAATTTTTTCCCGTTCCTTTGTTTGAATCCAGATTCCATTAACGAAACAATAGATTCGCGGATGCGGAAACGACGGTGGGGGATTCGTGAGATCGCGGAATTAGAGCAGACACCTTGATAATATCTACGCTCCAACGGTTCCTCATCTCCGGATCTGTTCTCGTACGGATTGCATGTTTTAGCATTGGCGAAGGAAGCGCCTCTAGGAGCGGTCGGTTGGAACAGCGACACCTTTCACCCTGACGTTCGAGAAGCGTTTCTCTCGGCATCTCTTTTCGCGTCTTGTCACCCGCAGAGGAAGGCGAGGAGGCGTCATCTGTCATGTCTGGAGGGTAGGAAACCCCCTTCTCCGATGAGAAAACGAAAGAGAGGGCCCTAAGGGAGGAGAGGTCTCAAAGAGACGATATAAAGGATCAAACTGCGACTGAAGTGTTCTCTTCGTCGTTGATGCTGTTGTTCCTACTGTCCACTTTTTCAGAAAAAAACTCGCAATTCCAGGGCTTTAATGAACGTCTAAATTATTCAGGGCACCAACATCAATCCCCATATATATCGATAACGCCATCTATCTTTGTACTATCTGTGCTAAAGTTTTTAACGAATAAATTTGTTCATGTTGAGTTAAGTGATTAAAAAGAGTTTACTGGCTAACGTCAGCGTTCACAGTCAACATCGTTGGAAAATATTTACTGGAAGTTCATACCAAAATCATTCAACAATTATAAAAAAAACATCAAACTAAAGGAGAACTTACTGCTGCTATATAAATATTTTCGAATTAATTCAATAATTTTCTTTACAGTATTAGCAACAATGAGCGGAAAAATAATGCAACTGTATTTCCATGAATGAGATATATTTCCTATAAACCGATTAATAACTATCTTCTTTTGGTTTTTAGATGGAATTTCACGCAAAAGAAGTTATATTATAATTATAACGAAAAGAGCAATTGAATCAATGCCCACGCAAAAACCACCATTTAAAATAAACTTTCCAAGCATTATTATCGGAAGAATTTAGTTTGATATTCATGAGTTTAAAAACCTCGCAAAAGAGAGGTTAGTTAAATCAATGGCTTTTTACATTTGACGAGCTTTACTCGAAAGAATCTTACGTCAGATAGCGACTGAATCTTTCCAACTTATTTCGTTTGCGAGAGGAACGTAACGTCCGCTATTATAATTTATCAAGGCTTATCTCGTTCCATATCCACCTGCGAAACTCCTTCACAAAAATAGCCAAGGGGAAGAAGGAATCGAAGATTTTACAAAATGAGCAAATTTTTTCATTAGAATTTCAGATTGGGCTGGTCGAGTTGGGAAAACTAATGGAAAATCTCAATTCACCTCCACTATGTCTCAATTCAGCATCTCCTCAATTAAATTTATAGAATGGAAAATTCGCATAATTTTGAAGCATCTCTAGAAGTTAGCCCTACTCAGAAAGGACCTTTCAATGCGTCGCCTCGGGCTATTTTAAGTTCGAAAACCACCAGGACGGGCGTTCATGTCCTCATTCATTCCTCCGCAGACCTCCATTTTTCCTTCATTCTTCGCCAACTGCCCATTCATCTCTTGTTATTACTCTTCCATGAAATCTCCCACTAACTTATTATTTGCTTTATCATTTTAATCAGCTTCCAAGATCCACCACACAGAACCTGAATTATTTATAGCAGACGCTAGCCTACCCTACTAAAAACATAAATTAACTCAGTACAATTTATTCTTTCCGCCTCAAAATTGAAGTTTTGAAATAAGCAAGAAGCCATGATATCGGAAGAGGTTTTCCTTCGCGGAAAATTATGTTCAACTTTTATAACGGATATTCGGATCAACTTATAATTGCGGGAAATTTTCCTTAGATAATTATCAAGGTTGTATAAAAATAAAAACTACTAAGTTCTTAGACATTTTTCCCTTCACTTTTCCTAGGGTCTCTAATAATTATGACATTTAAGATGTTGAAGGTATCGATTCTTCCAAATATATTAAATGGAAGCTTAAACTACATTTAGGAAGAGATTTACTTGTATCATTAGTAAGGGGTAACTCTAAAAGTTTTTTTTTCTTAGATGACGCACGATACAAAATCAAAGTATTTTAAGTAAAATGACCTGAAACAGCAAAAACATGAGAAAGTATATAAAACATCGCAGATATTACCATCTGTAAATATAACTTACATGCAAAAATAAAGCATGATCCTAATCCTTCCAAGTACCTAACCAATCACATTGGCCCTTCACTTTTATTACATCAATTCTGTTCTTATTTTTTCATTCCGAGTCACACTTATCAGCATCTGGTCAATGTATTACATCCATTATTTATTAGTTAAAGCTGCATTTTAACTCACTAGTCGATCGTAGAGAGACGACTGGTAGATTGACAGCCGCAATGGTGAAGTGGTTAGTGTCTAAGCGCACCCAGCCCAGGGTCCGGGGTTCGAGGGCTGGCTAATCGGATTTATATCCCTGGATAGGGAATAGTTGAGCATATTCGTGAGTGATAAGAATTATTAAAATGGATGCCTTTACGATCATCTTCCTGTTTCCANAATGCAGAGGAATAAAATTTAGCGAAACTTAATAATTATATCTGTTTTCTGTATCTGTCTGCTGAGATATTTGCATTTCAACGACTTATTTTCTTAAAATATTACACGTTACACTTTAAATAATAGCCTATGTTCCTTGTTTGAATATCACAGTAAAGTGAAACAGTGCCCCATGAAATTCCATTCCATAGATTATATATACCCCAGCTTTAGCTAGTTTCACAAAGAGGCCACAAAAATTTCCCTTCTCTCGGTCGACCATTCTTTAGCTATTTTAGTCCAGAAAATTTTCCACTAAATATGTTTTCCTTTATATAAATATTTTCTTGAACTTAGTGCATACACTCGTGCTTTTTGTCCTAAGCAGCGTATTATCACCAGTAAGGTCGATTTTACGAGAGGATGCTCGTAATATTCTAGTCGTGGAGGTTATGTATGAGCTAGAAGGATGAGGGGTTACCGCAAGGCACCTTTCGCTGCCCCGCACTCTTCTCCCTTCCGATCCTACAAACACACATGCATAGGCGTATACATGCACAAGCCTGTAAACTAAAACTGCCCTCTCCAACAACCTCTAACCCTAAAAGGCGCCTCATCCTCCCTCATCGATATGCAGACGCTAAGCCTGGCGCCATCTCCCGTTCCGTTACACAACCTCATTCTTTCTTTCACGACACGGTGTATCCAGTATACAGCGTTCGGTCATCTGGGCGAGATTAGCCTTGCATCACACAACTACCGGAGATACCTGAACTTATCGCCCTTTGCATCATGGCTCCGTAATGTAAATCTAAGAGTCTAAGGCACCGGTACCACTTTACTTTCGTTCTCGTGCTTTTATCCCAGTGTGAACGTCTGATAATTCACTATTTTCAATAAAGGAAAGATTTCCAAGCCTTTAGATCATTCGTGAACATTGTGGCAGCTCATTGTCTCTAATTGAATTTTCTGGAAGTCATTCTTGTGTTATGTTTTTTGTCCATTAAAAATTCTAGAAAACCCACAATTGATGGTTTACAAATAAATGGTAACAAGGATGGTGAATACTGAATGCAAGGATCTAATCTAATAATGTATGAGGTAAGGACAATGTATCATATTTTGTGAGTTCATGAAGAACAATACTGAAATCAAAATTGACAATGAGATTTAAATCCCCAGAAATAACGAAAAATCTCATATTATGCTTAATAGATATTCAAAGATTTCCGAAAACCATATTGTTAACAAATTTAAATAAATTTGTGCAATTAAAGATTTATGGTTTGTATTTATATATAAAATTGAATTTATATTAATAATTTAATTTAAGCAAGCAATCATTTTTTAAGGTTTTATCCCATTAACGAGGTAGCTTTTTATTGATTACATCATTGCTCTAATCAGTTAAATTATTTCGTCTTATGGTGTTAGCAGTTTAAGGTTGCTACCCTCATTCCATTCTTACAGAAATGTCTTTATTATAATACTCGACGATTTATGTCCTTTTTATGATGGCAATCTCAAATTTTCTTTCAAAACTTCGTTTCGCCGAAAATAGAAAGACTGGAGCTAAAGACGAAATAAAATTCCGAAACCTCAGCAACAGAATGAAACGATTCGTCCATTCCCCTATATTTCCAAAAAAGAAAGAGGAAGCTAACCAATATCGGCATCGTAGCATTCAAAGAAAAGATATTACTGAAAAAAGACGTAATATCTCCCCTGATGAAAGTATAATTTCATAACTTCGTTGAGCCTCCCGCCTATGCCATGGAAGGTCATCCAGAGAACAAAGGATCCCTCAAAGGACGGATTTTTCAAAATTAAACGTGCGACAAAGGGATATTGAATCCTTCGCTCGAGTTTCTTTGGCCATAAAGCGAAGCCAATTGTGCGAGAGGACCGCCAAAGCCGAATTCTGCCGATTTCGAAAATGTTCACGTATTGGAGAAGCGAGCTGAAATACACATCATCGCCCTGACCTTCGGAGCATCTCCGAGGTACAACGGAACCACACCTTCCTCTCTCCCCTCGTCTGTACCGCTCTTTACAAACGACTTCCTTTCCTTCCAAAGCAACTCCACCTCGTATATGTGTGTATTTAACCGTTCCTTCAGAATCCCTATATAAAACAGCGTCCCCACCCTTACTCGTCCACTCTAACCACTCCGAACGGTACACCCATGGCTGGGACATTACCCACTCCATCTTTTCCTTAACCCCTATCAATGGAGCATTGTCTATCGACCTATATCAATCTCAATCGCTAAGAATCCACACCCATGTGTCATCCACTCCTGTTCCTTCTCCTACTCCTCCCTTTTTTACCTTTACATCACTTTAATTTTGCCTGGAAACTTCCTCCCCCGTACGAGCTACCGCCACCCCTGACTCGTTCATGAGTTCTGAGTATCTGAACATAATGAAGAAATTTTCTGTATAAAAGATGTCTTCATTAAATGATGCCACTCGAAATACAACCAGTTAATATAAAGACAGCTCCGCTGCTCTGTGATACGTTAGGTTTGGAAATGATACCATATAAAGGGCTCAACTTCCCCTCACAGCTAAGGAGCTTCAATACTAGTTTGCTATTATCTACGCAATAAATATTGGCAATTCTTCTAATCTCTTGGTATTGTAAATGTATAAAATCAGCCCACTAGTAAAGCAGATTTTTAAATTTATATTTATAGAGGAAGAATAATTTCTGTGTGAAAATTCTTTTACAATAATGATACAAATCTGGGGGTTTTAAATTTCTATGATTTTTGTATTCCGCGGATAAAGATGGCATCATCTACGAGTTCTCGTAGTTCTAACCGCTGACTCCGTATGAAGACGGAAATTGAACAACTTTTATACTTAAGCGTAGTAATTTCTTTAACATTTCACCCTTTTTTATTAATCATTATTTCATTTTCGTCCTTTGAGTTAGCATCGCAAAATTTCGATCTTGAAATGTTTCCGTCTTTTCTAAATATACCTATTGTCTCTTTTGAATCATTATTATCCATTTCACCAAAGTAAAACTATTTTAACCCTGCTCACTTTCACCTCCAATTTCTTTCTCATTTATTCAGATGAACTATTTTTGAATTTGTCTTTTAATTTCGAATGTATTTTTGAGTACTTTCAGTTGGTAACCCTTGCGAGCTCATTCCATTCTTTTTTCCAGCAGACTTGATGTCACTATGTTACCGTCTAATATGCCTCCCTTCGACCCACCTTCCCTTTTCTGCTCTCTCCCTTTATCACTCTCTCTCTTTTATAGTCCTAGCCCGCAGCTTGTTTGCTTCGAAGCCCCGTTTTCTCATTGGTCCGAATTCCTTACGGGCTAAGGACTTCGGACTGAAAACCACGTGAATGCGAGGGGATGAAAAAAGACGGGGTGAGAGGAAATGTTGAAAGGGAAGAGAAAAGGCGGGAGTAAAATTGAGGTTGAAGGAAGAAGAAAGGAGATGAGTGAAAGGAGAAGGTAGAGAATGACAGACATGATGACGGAGAAAAGGGTTAAGGAGCTGAAAGGAAGCTATCTTTTCTTTTCCTCTTTGGGGCAAAGTGGTTACTTTTTAATGGATCGAAGATCGCCGTGGGAGGAATTTTTGTTGAGTATTAGCGGCAAAGAAAGACGAAACGGGAGGCGAAGCGCTGGTCGTTATAAAACAACGATAGCGAATAAACGTGCCACCAATCGATTGAAATACGCCCTGACACGTATTTCCGGCTCCCGGGGATGTTTACGCACTCGTGTATTTTTCGATCGAGGATGATAAAACATTCCTTTGCTTCGGGTTGTTTTTTTACCTTCAACTCAACGAACTTCTCGTTATAACGTGCCATCGTAGCGAAAGCAAGTACCTCTGGAAAAGTTCATTTTGTTAAGCAAGACCTTCGCGGAAAAGTTATCTGCCAAAACCTCCCGTAAATTGGCAACTAATATACGACTACGCAAAAAGAACTATTAACCCTTGTGTAAGTGCATTACAGATAGAAGCACGACACTATTGGATAGCATAAGAACGTATTTGTTAACATAGAGTTCTACGAAGACTCATTCGCTTACTTGTATACATACATGTGTATAAAGGAATGTAATAAATGTAGAGAAAGTACTAGAGGAGGGAGAGTATGAGATGGAAGGACAGCGATGAAGCCCTTTTGATCCGCCTGAGTAGACAAAGGGCATGGGTAAGGCAGTGGGGCCTTTATTTGACGCTCCAGGGCAGGCAGCGCTTCCCAAGGACACCAAACCTTGTCGTCGTTGTCTGCCATGAAGAAGGGAAGATAGTGGGGGGGAAACGCAGTATAAGGGCCGACGAGGGAGGAAAGACTCACGGGTGGACAAACGAGGTTATGTCATCGTCTTGCAAATCGTCCCGGTTTAACAAAACAGAGATATTGTGTGTGTGACGACATTGGAATCGAGAATTTCGAGAAATCATCAAATCGATGAACTGAAAGGATGGAAAATTATATAAATATTTGAGAATAGAACAAAGAAGAGGAAAAAGGGAATATGGAAATGGTGGGTGAGTTACCGACAGATTGGTGCTGGAGGAATGGTAGAGATTTCTCGGACTCGGGGCTCCTGCTATTCACAAAGGATTCGCGCATGGATGAGTTTATAACATTAGGAGAGTATATAGGGGAAGAAGACGCAGGAGTGAGTCCATGAGAAAAGAGGAATCAGGCAAGAGAGTGGGAAGATTGAGTCATATGGAAGAGGGACTCAAGTATGCGAGCATCGGAAGGTCCCCTCCCCGGAGAAGCATTTCTTGAGAGACAGGTAAAAGCATAAAGGTGTACTTACACATTCCTTTGCTATTTCATATCTTTCGGGGGACGAAAGTAAAGCGGGGCGCGTGGGTGATAGCGATTGTTTCAGCGGAGGTCATGGAAATGGAGGCATTGTTCCGAGACAAGCCTTATGAGAGACGATGCCTTTGCAGATATTTCGAGTGAAGATAAAAAAAGCGCTGAAGTTTCACACTTTGACGAGACGGATGCTAGCGATTCGTTTCATGTGTAAGGATTCCTTTGAATGAGAGCTGCCTCTCAGCGCTACAATGGCGCATTTCCTCACACCTCTGCAACACGCTTATTATATCGCCTCTAAAATAGAGGAAGCGTTATGCGACGCATACTCAAGTGTTAGTACCTCGTCATAAAACGTAATCGGCGTGATAAATAATACCTGCGCGAGATCACGCCTGTATTGCAGCAAAGATGACATATGCACTAATTGGAATGAACATTAATGATATCTGATGTCATGCACGGTATTGGAGACGTTAAATTAATACTCTTTAATATTATACGACAAAAATAATTTAATGAATATTTTAGTTAATATTTCTCACAGCTCTTCAGATTTTGAGCCAAATTGTCATGCGAATTTCCCTACTAATAGATAATTAGAATGTGATAAATAAAATCACTGATTAATTTATACGAGCAAAATTTTCTTAAGCAGCAGTCTGCAAAGCCTTGAAGTAGAACTCCTACGAAATCTTCGTCATAATATTCTACGATTTATGTTTTGTTTGAACTTGAATTGATTCCTATGTTTTAGTTCCTATAATTAATAAGACGCTAAAACATTTTTACAAATAAATATACAGCGAATTTTGAGACATACCTTTACACTGTTTGAATCTCGCCATGCGATAGAAATTTAGAAATATACATAGAAAAAAAAGCGAAAAATATTGGTTAATGTAGAATGAGGATTAAAGGTTGTAATGTGTCGAAAAAAGCATTAAATAGAAATTTCTTTAAGAAAATAGTGGACGAAACAAAATATGACTTTTATGTAAACAACGCGAAACATTCAAACAAAATATTTTATTTTCCTCCGCAATACCAAAAATAATGCGTGCTTTGGATGGGTACGTCGATCGATTCTCACCTTGCAATGACGCAACACTGCAATGTGAGTGTATTTTTTTGAAACAGTCCTAATGCGCAGGAAAAATAACCTCGCTTGAAGAGCGATGATAAACACAAACCTACACTGATCTCTATCTTCCCGTTGAGAAATGAAACAGCAAAAAAAGAAGCCATTTGCAAGTGATGTATTTTTTCAATTGGGGAAGCAAAAAAAATACGAGGAAAGGTGGAAAAACAGCAGCAGCGTGTGCCTTTCGGTGAGAATGGGCCGAAAAATAAACGATAAAATACGCAAGAGAAGTGGAGAAAGGGTTTATAAGTGAAACAGGAACGAACAAAGGAAAAGTAATGAAAACCTTTCTCTCTTCAACAGGATTTTAGCTAGCATCTAATTTGCGCATTACTTTTGCAGGTACCGATACTTTTAACGTGAAATTGCAGGACAAAGAATTATATTGGGATAATCCAGAAAAATTTCCTAAGAATTTAGTGACATTTTTGGAAACAAAGGATAGTTGTTTTCGTTTAGAATTTAATTAAGTTTTTATCTTATTTTCTACTGTTAATAAAAATAAAGGAAATAAAATTCTTCAATATACCATTACGTGCGGTATAGATGATTAGAAATATGTTAGATATTAGATGCAGATAATTAGAAAAGAGCAAAGGAACACTTTAAGAGAAGAAATGTTCCATAGAGACAACAGTAGAGATAAAATTGGAGCAAAGAAGGTTTTAGCAGGAATGGAATTGGACAAGAATACCCTGAATTCTGACACCAAAAGTGCCACAGCAAAGTTAATTCTTCTCTATCTTAATTATTAGAAACAGAATAATCTGATAATTGAATAATGAAAAGCAACGAAAAGGCTGCAACTGTATAACAACAAGCAGTTTAAAACGGAATTTGAAGAGAATGTGATCACATAGTATGTGAGGTATGGATTCATACGAGAGGAAGTAAATACTCCCTCTGGGTGTACTGTAATCAGCAATTACAATTCCAATGTTAACACAAATACGTGCCTGGGGTGAAATAGATGGAGAGAAGAACCACTTTCGGAGTGCACGACCATATTATTTTTCCACGTTAAAACGGAACGGTTATGGCGATAGTCCGGGTGCGTTACTCAATTTAATACCGGAGTGGAGCCATTTTTTGCTCTAGAAAGCCCGTTTAAAAAAATCCGTTATTGGGCGTTTCGAAAGACCAAAACAACGCGGGAAAACTCTCGCGTGGGTGAATGCAGATACGATGTACTCTCTATTCCGAAATTGCCAATTATACTAGAGGTAAAGAAAGAACGCTGCTTTGCGTGACGGGTAGTAAAGGTAAAAAACTTTGCTATCGAATGAAAGCGGAGGGAAATATCGTTATTCATTTACATTTTTCCGAACTGCGGGATGTAAATAAAAAATGAAAGTCGCTGTTGCATGGCGCGAAAACAACTGTTTACGCAGATATGAGAACCTGGTGCGCTCCACTGAAAAGATAAATGAACGCTTTTTCAGTTGGTTTGAATCTTTTTAATCCTGTCTTCCTATGCAAAATTGATCGTTCAGTAGAAGAGACAACTGAAAACAAAGACCGAACAGAATATTCTCTATTCACACGCAGTAAGGAAGTGTTTAACTAACAACTTATTTATGAAACTAAATTAGAGAATTGTTATTTTAATAAACGAATATTTGTGAGAAGTTATTATAAATGAACTCAGCTATTGTTGTAATGTAAAGATGATATCGATTGATGAATTAATACATTTACAATGTAGGGGAACTATATTTCTTAAAGCTGTAGTTACTTTGAAAGTCTCTTTGAAGAAAATTATACATTTTTACTAATCGTGAACATTTAAAAGTACTATATTTGTCGATATAATTGAATTAATTATTGCATTTATTTGGAAGTAGTTGGAAACCATTTATAAGCAAAATATTGTTAGCCTTCCTAAAATCCACTATTTGAATATGTCCCTTCACATAAATACGTTTTGCTCCAAGAAGACTGTGTACATTTTTCTTTGTTTTTTTCAAGAATAACCACAGTGAATAAGCAATATAATTTCTCGAGTAGCAAATTGTTTCTCATTTTGGGGTACAGTGATATGGACGACTGCATACCTCTTTCTTTCATAGGGTAAGAGAAAGGTATTTGTATTTAGACATTAGCTCAGCCTTCAGGCATCATAACAAAATCCCTAACCCATCATCTTATCACATTACGAGGAATTACTCGATAATGGGAAATCATACCCATGAAGCCGAGAAACGGATAAGGGGATTTGTGGGCGTGGAAATTCCCACGAATGTAGTAGTTTGTTTCACATGGATTCAGATTACACTTGCTCTACATTTAGGCTCTTAAAGGATAACTCTTCTCCGAAGAAATTGAATAGAAAAGAATTGGTTACAATACTTGACGTTGGTCAGAAAAATATGTGAATTACAAAAATAAACACTTTGCTCATGCCGTTGGATAAATGGTTATAAATTTCCAGTTCACGTATCTCTGATCTATACTTTAAAAAACATACTTCACTCTTTAGCATCTATTATGATATATCTATTATTACCTCTCCAAATATTTTACTCAGTACTAACGCAAACTTTTGAAGTTTCTCTTACCTGTTGAATCCTATCTGCATACTCACGATGCGTGGAATCTCAATTCTCCTTTTACGAATAAATTATCTTTCTGTGGGTCACCCTGAGCAAACGCAATAAGGGATTATTCACAGCTCCCGGGTTAGTATTGAGTTTCTTGCCTTGTTGGGAACGGGACCGCAAAAACATAATTGCGATCCTATGAATTAATCTGGCTTTATTACACACACATGAGGAAATTGGATGACTAGGTCAATTATTCTTTCATACGTCGTGATCAGCAATGGATACCGAGATAAGACCTTCCTTAATATGTAAAACGGAAAGTAATAAGATAATAATGATAAATACTTTATTGGGAAAATTTTAGTTGTCCAATGAGACAACTGAGCAACAACTGAGACAACTCTTACAATTAGTCCTTTTCGAAATGCACAAAAATTCATTATCTAAGCAATATACGAGTCCTCAGGTTAGCACTCTAATCCAAAATGAGGCCGGCAATATGGGATTAATAAACAAAGAGTTGAATTAAAAACAAAGAAAATAAAATTAGAGTGTCGATTTTCGTTATCAACTGATCTACGATATTTATTTCAGCTAAGAAGGTTCTCATAACTCCAACGAAATTCCTCTGCCGTTTACTTTTTTTTACAGCAACACCGAGGTGAAACACGACGAAAATCTCGTTCTCATTTTATTGAGAACTTCATTCTCCATGTATGTTCCTTCTTTTTAAATGCCTCGGCGAAAAAAATAACATAAATAAATGCGGACGTTTCACTCCACCTACCTGAGCATTTCATCTCCGCCTCATGGAGGTCCACAATGTTGTGTCCGCGTAGGTGGTTGGGCGAGGCGCACTTGGGTGTCGCCCATGGCGACCCCGAGGAAGAGGGCGCGACAGACGGGGCGCCGATGGTGGTGAGGGCCGCGGCGGCGGGAGGGGGCCTCGAGGCCGCAGCCGGGGACCTTCGGAGGAACCGTGGAAGCCAAGAGAGGCGGCAGTCGCAGGCGAAACTATTTTCGCCTAACCTCAGCACTCGTAGGCGGTACATGTGCTCGAAAAGCTCTCGCCCCAACCAGGTGAGGTTGTTGTTGTTTAGTGTCCTGGGAAAGGCATAAAAAAGGTAACGAATCATTTAGGACCAACGAAACGGAAACCAAGTCTTATCTCATTGAGTGAAATTATACCTGCTGCAAAATGAATGGTTGGGATTGATTTTCAGACATTTAAAGCATATTCAACTCACTTTATTACTTCCCAGTATTTAGTTTAGTGATATAGTACTTCAGAAAGAATTATAGACTCATATTTGTCAGAATAAATTATTTTGAATATATTTTTGGTTTAATAATAAGTTAATTTCTATTTTTCTTCTTCATTCTTAGATTTTATTTCGAACTGTATAAAAAAAATAGTAAAATCTAGCCACTCTGGGAGATTCACATTTCCTTTTGGTTTGAGTCCTCTCTTAATATAGAAATGCTAAAAGTGATTCAGATTATACTTGAAGTTAAATTGTACTTAATTACTTATAATTCATCTCATTTCAATAAAAAGTAATTGGATCCTGTGGTCAAGCAATTTGAAAATGCCGTTGCGACTACGAAGAAGGAAGAACATCAAAGTTTGATTTCTTCTGGTTTCCAAGGTGAAATCAGATAAAGGTATGAATTATGCTTTCCAGACTACACCCAGTACTTCGAGCGCAGGAATAAGTGAAAATTTACGGCGATTCCTTCCTTTATACTTGAAAACGGAATGACAAATACGAATGTTCCGTGCGTGTACGTAGTGAGGGAGTTGAATTACAGTGAGAGAGACCTCTGAATAACTCGCTCCGTTGGCTTATGTTAGTAGTCTGGAAAACGGCTTTCCCATTTTGAGCAGTCATTGAACAACGAGAGTGGGTTATTTCACTATATTATATTCACAAGCAAAAAGGAAGGTTCATTTGTTTTGGAATAAATGGGGGAAGTTTATTTATTTCGTACATAAATTCGGGTACGTGTCTATTTTTGGCAACAAAATAAGGATCGAAAGATTTGTAGAGGTATGTCATAAGGTAGAGACAAAATTAAGTTTTCTTACAAGACTTCCAGATCCTTCAAGCCTCGGATAGCAGCTTCATCTATACAGGTCAGCTGATTATTGTCCAATTGTCTGAAAAATACAAAAGAAGCCATAATTGTATGTATTAAGTTATACAAAAATGTCATGTATAGTTGAAAACGAAATAAATTTACAAGATGCGCTTGACAGGATATTAAAAATGTATAATAAACGTTCCGAGAGTAAATGATATAGAAAATAAAATGTGTATATGTTGCAATAAGAAAATTTCAAGGCAATTAAATTTAATTGATTTTCCAGCGAATGTATTTATAATAGTAATTTTTATGATATTATCTTTGAATCTGGAAAATTTTCAAAACAAACAAATTGAACTTACAGGTTTTTCAGCGCAGACACCCCTCGAAGCGTCTTCCGTGCGATCACCACTAATTCGTTGTGGCTTATGTCTCTGAAAATATACAAATAAAAACAATAATTAGTATTTGCAAGATAAACAGTTTAATTACATGCATAGTACGCCGTATATGCCATACTAACAACTATTAATTAATAACAGTATTCTTTAAATTAAGCACACATTCGGTTAAAATTTAATAACTTTCATACATATGTATTTAAAGCAGAAATAAGCAAAACGTTTTATTATTACCAAACACGTGTGCCGCCACGACATTTCGTTCAAAAGTGCGCAGCATTTAAGATTCAGGGAAGTAATTTTTTTCATATCATTACGAGCATTTGTACGAAAAAGTAAAGAGGAAAATCTGACTTTCTTTCCACATAATGTAATATTATAATCACCTCCAGCCCTCGACAGAAGTGTGTTTACCAGAAGCTAACTAGATCCCTTATATAGTGCCATGAATACGCAAAAACTTCTAAATGATTAATGAGAAAGTTATCGCCGGAATATCAAATTACCTCTTAGATCATTCGCTGAATGATAATGATAAGAGAAGCAAAGGAAAATCGTGATTTTCCCTACAAAACGAACTGAAAAGCATCAAGTTGTTGGTATGTTTCACGCCGGTGTTTACTCTCTATCTTATCGCCCTTTTCTTGGATTCTTCATCGCTCTCTCTCTTCTCATTCACTCCCGGGAAACACATTTCAGTTCCAAAAAGAGGATTCCGAGAGAGCGGAAAAAATCAAGGGGGCATGGAGGAATCCTATAAGTGCGCGCCGGATTGGATTACGTGCGTTAATTAGCGTGGCGGTTGAATGTAAAGCAGCGACCGCTCTCCTGTGCCCCTCACTCTCTTGACCCTTCTTCCACTCCGAATACACCTCTCGTTCCTTACCAGAGTTTCATGGAACAGAGATGTTGGTTGTAAGAGTGCTGCCGGGCAGACACACGTACACACATACAGAGGTGGTTAAACGTATTAGACATCATGCGCATAGAAGTTGCCTTTCGAGAAGAGTGTGAAACGAGATTCCAGCTGCTTTGGCTCTCTCGGAGTGCATACAAAGGTCAAGGGAGATAAGTGTACGGGGAGAGGGTTATAATTTTCGCGGCGGAATCCCATTTCTTCGCTGTCAAATTCATAAAGCGGGGAATACAGTTTTGGACGTACGAAACGGGGACGAGAGAGGCCTCGACAGACGTGTCTTTATTAGGCAGAAGGAAGTGAGAAAGAATTTCCCCCTGGAATTAAGACGTCTTGGATGGTATCAAATTATAAGTTGCATAGTCACGTTTGATTCAAAAGACGGGGATGGCTTAACGGCTGTCGAACCGAAGCTATTCCAGAAACTATAATTAGCAGAAGAAGATGATGGTTTTGGTGATAGCCTTGTAAATCGTCTCCGGTCTTATTAAAATTCAAAATGCGCCAATGTGAAAATTCACGCACAGTTCGGAGATGGAACGAGTAAGGCGATCAGAGTTTTTTCAAAGGTATGATAAATAAAACAAAAATCTTGAAATATAACTTAAAAGTTAGAAAATGGGAAATTACATATAACTGAAGCTCGTGGAATGTAAAAGATAAACTCAAGAACTCCTTTTATTAAAGTTTTATAAAGTAACTTTAACTGTATTTACCCAGAGTACTTGTTGCTTTAACGAAGTTTCACATTTCCAACGAATCAAAGTTTTTAAGATAGATGGAAATTTAAAGCGTAAACATTTCTCTCAATCTCTTTATATGGGGTGTACAAATGAATATCTACGCATCAAGCATTTTTACACCATTAAATAATTTTAAAGTTAAACAAGGAACTGTTTTACTTTGGTCTACTGGAATCAATTAAAAAAAATTACGATAAATTAGTTAAGTCTTTATATTTAATGAAACAGCAACCTTGAATGCAGCATATAACTCACAAATATGGGAGGCCACAGTTGATTTTCAAAGAATTATTTGAGTTTAAAAGGATTTAGTCGATCACCCTTTCCCAATGTAACGGCGCATGACAGATTAGTTCGAAAGGAGTTTAAAGATTATGGAAAACTATGGAGCGATCTCTGATGTCGAATATAGCTTACGATAAGCCTCTTCTCTTCTCGTGATCGTAAATTTCATTACATCCATAAAACTCGCCCTCGCACTACAGATCAAGCCGAAGATCGCGAGCCTTAAATCCACATTTCCATTCATCGTACAGGGGCTAAAAGGAGAAATATCCGAAACATATCCTTTCCATCCCGATTTGTATCTGCGCGTCCCAATAAAAATAATCCATCAGGGCGGAAGACTTGTTCCGCACCCGACCTATAGATTACACTCCGCTAATTACGGGTTCCCATGGTAACGTCTCATCATGCGAAAGGAGTGGACGGACACGTAGCGGTTCCCTCGAAAAAGGAAAAAGAATCGTGGGGGCGCAATGGGTGGCTTCGCAGGCCACTCTGAATAAGTTGCACGCATCGCGGGGCAATGGAAGCCAACGGATCGAGGGAAAAGGGGCTTCGACAAGGACAGAAAAAGGCGAACGGGGTTGAAAGGGGATGTGGGCGTTGGCCTGTCGGAGGTCACCGTGGACGACACGCTTGACGGACCCGATGAGAAACAAAAAGGTCAAACAGAGGAATCCGTAGCGAAAAGGGCCTCCAGCCAGGCGACATTTCCGTGGTTTTTGAAATCGAGTGGCTTTTTGTCGAGTGCTTTCCATAGGCCTCTCTTCTCATTTCTATCCACGTCCTTCTCTCCGATCCATCCCTCAGCCCAAAGTCACCTCAGTATTTGTTTCCCTTTTCCCAACCCTTAGAAATTTCCTTCTCCTGAAAGAGAAGATAGGGATACATTTCGACAACAGAATTTGGGCTCGGCCACGCGCAACTATTTTATTAGAAAAGCTTTGTAGCAAGGGAAATTGGAGATCATTTTGGGGAAGAGGGCTTCCACCCGTGACAAACTGTTGTTTAGACAATGCCCCCGCAACCATTAGGAATGCGAATATTTAAATTAGTTAGTATTACTAAGATCAGAAATGAGCCTTCTCAACAATACTCAAGAATATTACATCTTAAGGTCATATATAACTTTTTGGAGGAACAGCGATTATAAGGGAATCATACTTCAAAATTTTCTCAAACTCTTTTCTGTTAAGTAACAAAAGAACTTCGGAAAATCAATGTGAAAATAATACGACAAATACTTAAGCAAAATGTTTCGAAGATTAAATGTATATGATAGGAAAAATAGGTCATGAATTCTCCCACATATGCTTTCGAGTAATCATTATTTTCGAATAACCATTATTCGAGGAGATAAATTTAACACGGCTTATAAAAACGACTACGCAACCTCATGATGATCGTAATAAAATTTATTGGAGTCACAGAAATCTACTTAAGTAGTAAAATTTGAATTATAGAAAAAAAAATGTACCTTAAGGGGGATGATATTGTAATTTAAAATTAAATAATTGGATTAAAGGAAAGGAAGGTGTCTTTGTAGATTGAAAACCTACGGAAAATCCCAAAGGAATAACAAGTGTGAAAAATTGCGACACGACTGGGACTCGAACCCAGGTCTCCCACTTTCCGGGCAGGTATTCTAACCACTGAACTACCGTGCCGCGTCTCTCTCACACTGTTAAGGGAATGCTTTGTGAGCAAGACTGGCAGTCTCCACATAGTGGCACAACCTGCCGTCCGAGGTCCTCAC
>KZ308400.1:678116-825610 GCA_000376725.2 Ladona fulva | reverse complement strand
TTCATAATATAATGGAGGAATTATACCAATTTACTAAGACAGTATGTTTCAAATGAAAAATTTTCTAGGTTTAAATTTAATTATGATAGAGACAGATTTGTTTACGAGTACCTACCTTACATTTCCAAATCTAATATTTTGGAAATAAAATCAATTCTGTTTTAATAAATTATAACTGAGAAACACTGAGCTGAAGAAAATGAATGCAGAAGCAACCATTTTTCGCTGCTTTATAAGATTAGCGGAAAGGTTAGGCAAAACATCAACAAAAGCAATCAGCGCCTCGAGAGTAACAAGTGAGTATTTTTCGTAACGAACGAATCATTCGAAGTCTAACGATACCTTTCACAAAAATCCAACAAACTTAAACTTGCTTGAATTTTTTTCCGAAGTGTGACACGTGTGACGAAAATCCCGGAACGTGAAAATGAACGCCGGAAACGGCAAACAATTAGCGTGACGGGATTAAACAACCGCTAACGCGCCCCCATAAAAACTACTGCGACTGGATTCTGACGAAAACAAAAAAATTAACGACGAATCGAAAATACTACTCATCTGACTAGCCATTCCAGCTAAAAAAATAAAATAATAAGTGATTACGTTGGCGATTCAAGCGAGGGTGTAAAAAGGCGTTAACATTGGATTACGGGAAACAAGAATAATGAAAACACAATCTTCTTTTCTGGCTGTGAATTCAAAGTATTCAACGGTATCGCAGCAAAAAACTGCTGAAAATTTACAGCCAAGATCGGTTTATAGAGCATCACGCTCCGTTCGAAAATTTAGCATACTTAAAAAAGGGAGACATCGCTTTTCGCGTTCCGTACAAATACGATACTCGTTAAAAGAAGATTATCATACTCCGTTACCTTTGTTATTTGAGCTGGAAACATGCGATAAAATACGAACATTTAATAATTGCGTGCTGCTCTTATATCTATCACGAACCAATACATTCACATCAAAATTCACATTGAACTCTCTTCAAGAGCTTGCTTAAAAAATTCTCGGAAAATAGTTAACAAGATATTTAGAACATTTTTAAGAAAAAAACATCGATTTATGATCATCCGTTAGCCTATTAAATTAATGAAATAATAACGTGAATAAAGTAACTGTGCCAGAGCCAGGGGGAGATTAACGAAAGAGTAATATCAACAAAATTTAACTGCAATACCATAGCTCTTATTTGTTTCATTAAACGCTCATTTGCCTTCCCAACGTAGTATATTAAGGCCCATTATTATAATAAATATAAAATGGACTTAAACTAATGTTCACTATAGGACCCAGTATTATAATAGTTTGTTAGTATTAAGGTAATCTTCGCTTTGACTGCAACAAACCATTATAATACCGGGCCTAAAGCGAACATTAGAGCAAGTCTATTTTTAAAATACACAATAATACCGGGCTTAAGCCAGTAATAAAAATATCATCATAATAGAGTAATGTTGCCATGTCATGCAATTCAAACGTTTATCCAATCTTTGCAAATACATGAGCTGTGCGCAAAATGAACAATCAAGAAAATTCCTTTTGACTACAAAATAACATATTTCCAGAATAGAAAACATTTCAAGTACACACTTCAATGCCCAGTCGCGCTCTGATTAAAATCACGAAACTGCCGCCAGAAAGGTAAAGTAGGCAACGCTCCCCGTTTTTTAAAACTCATTTCCTTTGAGAGGAATTTTGATTCCTTGCCTCCGATGGCAATATTATTCAAAGAAGATATTTTCCCGGTTTCATTACCGTTTGTTCGTTAACCGTCCCCGAAATATTTCGCGCATTTTTTTCCGCGACTTCGCCTTCTCTGCAATCAAGCACTCCAAAAGGCCAACGCATTCTGATATTAACGCCAGTCCAACGGCTGCAACAACCGAAACGCATCTCAACGTCCCGCTTTGCAAAAGTTGCTCTTTGGCGGGGGAATGAACTCTTGGGTGACCTTTACACAAAGTTCGGGAATTGTAACCCTCGCCCGCGCTGCGGGGGCAATATAAGCTGTTTTTCGCACTTCGAGTTAAATAAAACAAGAGACGGCGCATATTGCGCTCGGAGAGGAGAAATATTCCACCTGTTCCTTTCCGCAGTTTTATTTTGGTCCTTTTTCGATTTCCTCCTCGGTTTCCGCGCTTCTTTCCCTTCCGATGAAAGACAAAGCGGAAGAGGTTGTTTTGTGTTAGAGGCTTCGGAAAGAAAAATCCCCTTTCCGCCGCTGAAGGCAAAGGTTTATGAGAAATTTGTCGCAAAATTTGAACTCTTCCGGACAAGACTCGAATCGTGGAAGGAATTTAGACTGATTCATTGTCGAAGGTACCTTAAGGGTAGATATACATAAAGAAAGTGTAAACCTGCGATTCTGATATCTCAGCCATACATCGCTTCAAGGGAAGTTCTGAATGGATAATTTTCACACGGAAGGATTTTGGTCCCGCAGCCAAAGATGTATACAAATATTTTTATTCGAACGATGGACTTTGATTTTACAGAAAAGACTATGAAATTCATTAGACCAATGTGCCTATATATTTTATTCGTTTCCGCATTATTATTGATATAAAATAGTAAAATATGACAAAGCACTCAGCTCAAAAGAAAATCTATATCTCTTCAGGGAACGGAGAAAATGATACCAAATTATATATTTTACTTCCGAAGACTTTCTATCCTGTAATTCACATGAAAGGAATTTTTGACAAGTGATAAAATTAAGTAGAGAGAACCATTAACAGCATATAGCATGAGCTACAAAAAATAGACAGATATTTAATTGAATAAATTGACAGAAATGGCGATGTTTTGCGTAAATACTCCGCGTCTGGAGGAAAAGAGACTGCACTTTTTAGCGAAAGATCGCCATCTTCTGGTGATGATGGCTATCAATCGCTGAGACCTGATGGTGTCTGTAACAAAATCCTGTGGAAAAAGTACAAAGTCTCCTTTCCTTTAAACTTTCATTAAACGTTTCTTAGGTTTGAAATGAAACCACCGTTCCTGAAATAAAAAAATACCTAAATATGCGAAAAATCCTAATTTTCCATTATTTTGGAAGCGACAGTATAGGTAGTGGTTTTAAAAGTAAACCAAACCGTGTGTTGAGAAGAGAAGGAAGATTTCTCATACCTTATGCCTTCAGCTAATCATATACAAGACAATATTATAACTTTAAATCTATTTTTACATTCTACAGCTTTAGATGAAAACTACTAAGACTCGAAATCTAGAGGCTTGCCATATTCACCAAGAACTAATTTCGTATTCTCAGGGAGGAAAAATACTGTCTCTTTCAAAGGCAGAATCATAAAGTAAGGAAATGAAAAATCGATACTTTCTTCTTGGCGGTTTAATTTTCATCGTTAGAAATATTCCAGACTCTAAAGACCCGGATAAACTTCTCGGCTCTGGATACAAAATCACACAATTAATCTGCCTCTCTCTCCCTCTTTAGAAGGGTCGGAAGGCGGCACCAGCAGAAAGTAAATGGGAGAGGGGAGTGGAAAAAAGTCGCATACATACTTAATACGGAGAGAGCAAAACTTCGCTGGTAGTTTGCGAACCACTTTGCAACGGAGGCGTGCGGACCCAGAGACGGAGAGTGGGAGAGGCCGTGATTATTGGTTAGCAGCCAAGTTCAGAAAGAAGAGAGATGGTGAGCTCTCTTAATGAGGCCCCAGACCACCCGAGAAAGAAACCCGTGCAGTAATTGAGACACAGCCATGAGTTTCGGGGAAACGACCGCGGCGGCGCGCGCCAACGGTTTGGAGCGCTAGATTTCCGTAATTTTCATCGTGTTATGTTCCTCCTAAGCGAGTGGGCTATGCTCCATATCCGGTGGTATAATACTACTGAATATGGATAATTGCTTGCCGAGGGTTTTTCTTTTCGGTGATTAACAATTTCCTTGATTTGAATCCTTAGAAATCATTAATAAATTTAAGAAAAGCAGGAATCTCCTCGCTTGTAAATGTGGAGAATAAGCACAGACTTCGAGATTTCTCTTATATTGTCGTATAGGGCCTCTTGGCTTTCCTTTCATGATCACTAGAACAGCTGGGATACCTATGCTTTCGATAAACAGTTTGTAAGCTTTCGAATTACTCATGAACCATTTTTCCGCACATTCGATTAAATATAGCAAAATCGCAAATTAAGATTTAATAATAGAAGTCGAGGAGAAACTTAAACGTACATTGTAATTCAGAAATTCCATAACTGGAATCACAGCAATATATACACTTGTTAAATGCGTGAAACGTGTGTTAACTCAATGTAATTGGCGTAACCAAACCTTCACTGAAACTAATAAAGCTAAAAGAACCTAAAATTTGAAACCAGATCAATGAAGGTCGTCGCTGATAATACTCCGCTACTTTTTACCTTACAGCAGTTGCCATTTTCCATCCAAAAACTAGCGGAAAATTCCATTGCTCCTACTTTCTATTGAATTCTCAGCACCAAACCCCAACTCCTTTTCTTTCAGCAATCACAATTACAACCTATTTGGGTTTAATTTTGCTTTCCAGGCAACGACACCACCTGAACGACGTAGACTACATTGACCTAGCCCTCGACGACCTAAGAGCAAACTTTCTTCGCTTAAAATACAAAAAGAACTTTAGATGGAAGGAATTCCTCTCAATTAGGAGAACCACCCCCGAAAAAAGATGTCGAGTATACACGGGGAAAAAATTAAGACGCGAAAGCGAAGGCGAGGCCGAAGACAATGCGATAAAAATGGAGCAAAAATGAAACGAGCTGAAGATGGCTGGGGAGTGAGAGACCTATCTCAATTCCATGCCATTGTTGATTCAGGTCACGAACTCGCCACTGCATTGCACAGGATAGCGGGAGAAAGTAAATGGAAAAAGGCCGCGGAAAAAGTACGCAGAATAAAGGGGAAAAAATGCGAGGGAGTGGAAGGGGGAGATCCCGACAGACAGCAGGCATTCTGGAAGATAGTCGACGGGGCAAGGGATAGAGAAGGAAAGGTAGAGGGTAATGGGCAACGTAGACTTGAATTCGTAACGAAAGAAATGAGAGTGGAAGAGGGGAAGGGCGGCGGAGGCCGAGGAGGCATTGCGAAATTGGAGCTCAAACATGGAAAAGGGAAGAAAAGACGCTTAAATAAGGCTCCTCTCAAATTCGGATTACGTGTAAAAAGGTAGACTGGTCTTTTCCGTCTCGTTCACCCTTCGCCAGTTCGACTTTGCGGATAATCCGATGGGACGGAAATGTCCCGTCCGGCGTTCCGACGTAATCCGAGGATTCCCTGGCTGATGCCAATTATTCTGCTGAGTGAAGAGATTTAAATTAATTTTGCTGTTCCGACACGTTGAATTTTTAAACGAAATAGAGGTGAGTTTACTTTCGAAATTAGTTTGTCAAGCACTTCTTTTTAATCAATAACAGTAACAGTTTGATGTTAATGATATTTTGCTTGCAGTATTAAGTTTGCTAGGTCTTTCTTTTTCTTAAGGTCTTTCTTTCTAGGTTCAAGTCCCGGTTCCGTCAGACTTTTTTCATGTCCGTTTCGCCTTGGCAATTTTCCTAGGTGCACGTCTTATCGTGCCAAGTCATCAAACCCCTCTTCCTTGTTTCTTAAACTACTTGAGTTTATCTGAACATAAACGTAATCAAATTATGCCGGGTTATTGATTTACACCTCTGTAGTTTCCAAGATTAACGTATTTTCATTTTGGTAACAATAAAGGAATTTCTCTTAGTTTATCTTTCGTAGTACTTTAAATCGACCAATTATAATACCGCAAACAATACCACTTATTAAAGATTTCCGTTGTATTCTGGCAAGTGTCCGTATTATATGTATCTTAGATTATTAAACAACAGATACCGAGATAACCTTAAATACCTGATCTATAGACCTGTATGCCTATTTTATATACATTACTATAGTTTAATTTAATCTTGCTATGCAATAAGACAACGCATCTGAACACCTACAATATGAAAATCCGCTGAGAACGTACCCTTTAACAACAAGCAGTAGAAGGTAAATTGTTAAGCGTCGCAGTTAATTGAATCTAAACACATCAAAGGAATCTACAGGCAGCAGCTGTAGCGGAGATAACTAGGGACTTAGTTGCAAACGTTTAGCATCCAACGGATCTTGATTGAGAAAACAAAAGGACTAAAATTTCTCATACAGGCTAAATGGGTAAAGGTAAGAGCATTGCTACGAACGAGATAAAATCGAAAGCTACACTGCTTTGCGAGAATCTCTCTTTCTCTTCACCTGAAAGAGGCGACTTCGTAAACCTTTACGGGCTTTAGTTGCGCGAAAATTGAGAGGCACAAGACATGAGGGCACGAAGAGAGGGGTAGGAGTCTCAAAAGGGAAGGGAGAAACTAGGAGGTAGAAGGGATGAAACACCCATAAAGATTAACTGTGTGGGAGTGGGAGCATCGGCAGAGAATTCTTCGTTCGAGTGAAGAGGCACACGGTATGCGGAGTTGCCTTGGATATGAGGTTTAGTCGTAGACGACCGGTTCAAGTGCGATGCTATGCGGAACTCCTTCTCTACGGAGAAGCTTCTAAAGACTGCGCCGCTGAACGGCAAAGCTAAGGCATAGGGTTAAGGTTCACATGCAGAGGGTTAAAACGCGGGCATAGGGTAGGGAGATACTGGAATAGGGAGACCTAGCGATGAGAGAAAACCCTTTTTTTGAAAGTCTGCGGTCGTGGGGTAGGCACGCAATATAAATTAATCAAACTCCTTGCTTTACTTCCCGCCCTCTCCCTCCTTCCCATGCTTGCTTCTTTATCCTCCCCCTTCGACATTACCCCCAGGATGACTACTTGGACCTATCCTTTCCTCTCTTCATTTTTTCCCTAAATTCCTTCCCCACACATCTCCTTCCTTCCTCATCTGTAACCCTTCCCACTCCAGTCAACACAGGGATACCCCTTACCCTCTCTTGAAACTCTAATATGGGATCCACTCCGGGAGGTCTCTTTAAGCCAATTTTAGTCTCGATATATGAAAAAACGCTCCGGAAATCGTTTTGTAGATAAACAAGTGCGTCTTTCGGTAATTTGCTCTCCCCGATTCTTGTGATGAAAGCCGAATGCTTTCATAACACTCGGAATATATAAGGGCGGGAGTTTCTGTTCTCCTTGTTATCCATGAGTTCCCGTTGCTATGGGAAAATCTGGAGTGGAAACGGGAAAACGAGAATGCGGAGAGTAACAAATTGTTCCAATTCGACCCCAAAAATTTTGAAATCAGAATCAGAAAATAAGGAATGTTACGTAATTAAAATGCTAGAGTGAATAAAATGCAGGGATTAAATAGATATGAAAAAATCGCTTATACGCTCTGTCCCAGCCGTTCTCAAAAGAAAAGAAGAAATAATAATCAGGACTAAGGGCAGAGAGCATGTCTTTGAGTAAATCTTCGTTTCCTATAGGTTTCAACTACACTTTGGTATATATTTTTAATTTTTCGTATTTTATCCACTTAAACAAAATCAGAAATTATTTCTGCTATATTTTAATAAACAATGACAAGGGTTTAATTCTATTAACTCAATAGTACCGTTTACCCCATATATTTGCCGCACTTTGTTGTAAAAAATATGGGATCTAAAAACAGGGTGGGTTTTAAAAATGATAGTGATTTTTCAAATTACTGTTTTAACTTCTATGCATGCCTTAACAGTAGTTCGTTGCCAATAGTTTTTGCGTTTGCTGATTTGGTTCTTTTTGTCCTCGTTTCCATCGTTTCACGATTGATATGTTAGTTTGCATATATTTACATTAGGTATTTTCTTACATTTTGGTCCCCAAAATCAAGGTACACCATTAATATAAAAAATATTAAGTAAATATTGTAATTTGTCGTATTATATAAAATTAGACAAAAATGAAGAGTGAGTTTTCTTTTTTCCTTTTCCCCATCAACTTGCACACACTGATGCATATATTTCACTACTGGTACATTTTTGATATTATGTAGCCAGAAAAGTAAAACAGATTATTAGAAAATTCAAATATTCTTAATAAATAATAAATGTTTACCGGTCAATTTTATAAATTTTAACTGTATGATAGCAATTCAGTATTTTCAACAAAGCCCGACCAATCATTTGTGCATTATGCTCGCGTGATACTTTGGGCAATCGAAGTTAAATACGTTCCTCGTCGTTCTTAGCTTCTTGAATATTTTATCCACCTGTGTGTAAATGCTTTGGGTCTATCAAGTTTCCAGGGTGACATTCTCACTAAACTGATATACTGACTGGAGTCAAGTGTTCTGATTTGGACAAGAATAAAACCTGCTACATTCAGTACGTCAAGAACGCAAATTGCATTATTTGTAAACAATTTGGTAATCTTTATATTATCATTTAATCTCAAAATATGATTGGAGAAACTTAAAAAGTATCAATGCCATTCCGCCCAAAATCACTGAATAAACAGCGTAAATCAGCCCTTTAAGGGTAGGTGCAATTATCTTTCTCTTATGGATTTCCAAGACCGAGTAGATCGTCATCCTGTATCGGAGCAGTTCATCCATAAAATCTCAGCAAAAAAATACGAGCACTGGGACCCTCGAAAGAAACCCTTTCATACGCACGCACAGCCCAACGCCCACTTCTCGCCCTTCACGACCTCTGCCCTCTTTACGCACACAAACGCAGGGACCGGTGCGCTTCAAACCCTATCGGAATGCCTGCTACTAAAACCACACCCTCCTCAGCTCAGCCCTTCGGCATTCCCAAATGTTCCGTTTCCCAACCACTGCCGTCTCCCTTCGCAAATGCCTACTTGTCAATCCCATACGATTCGACCAACCTCTTAACCACACCCGCTGCGCCCTTGCCTCTCTGACCTCTCAGACGTCCGTTGCAACTATCGCCGGATTTATTTTCCCTTATATTTATCTCCCACTTCCTTACCCGAACGTGCTCGTAAAGCGTCCACTTCGAGGATATTTAAGGATCCTGCGTTTACAGATCGTTGCGCGGCAGTCGTTTTTAATAAGCTTTCTGACGAGTTTATATTGTCGTTTTGAGACTCTGGGCTTGATAGATATGAGTTACCGGCTAGTGTTAGTACGTATTTCTGGAATCGAAAAGTTGAAGAGGCCATGAAATTTTCAGCGAATTTTCATCGTCCGCCGATAAAAATATTCAATTTCTCGTCGGTTTGATCTGAGAAGTACTCTCTCAAGTACCCGTAGAAAAAAAGCATGAAATATTCTCGATGGGCGCTTAATTTATATCCTTGATAATCACTGTAAAAATGGCCTTGCTCATATGAACTTTATATTTGTACGTTATGCTCACATTAAGTTACACAGATTTCTCAAGTCATAACTCTTAGTTTTATTTATACTCTAAGCTTTATCTAAATCGATCGTTTTTACCTATTTGGCAAGGATCAGGGAAAGGAAACAACTTTTCATGCGCAAGCGAGAGCCTTAAGTCACAAGGAGTTGGGTTTCAAATACAAACAAACGCTTAGCCTTTTATTTACTTCAAAATATAGGATTTTTTTGTGAAAGTTTTCGTTAGATGCCGTATTCCGTATACATCAGCTTACAATTTGGCTGTAATTAAAATTTGAAATAGGGACATTTTCTCGTAGCTAATAATGGAATAAACTATAAATGTACATATGATATATATCGGTACATTATCGATGATACCTCCTAAAACACTCCCACAACGTAATTTATATCTTATAAATATCTCTTAAATCATAATTATTAATCAAAAAAGAAGTTTCCCAAATCCAGTTTTAATAATCTCAATTAAGATTTTAGTGGATGTCGTGATTATAACGGGAATATGTAAAGCAGTTTATCTCTTTCTTCCTTTCTTCTTCTCATCCACTTCTTTCCATCCCCACCCGGAGCCACTTCTACCCAATGGTCCTCCTCTACTCCTCCCTCTTCACTCTAGAACACACACAAACACTCATTTACGAGATGTTTAATTACCGCCCCGTCTATTCTCCCACCTTCCCTGCCCTTGGTACGCGAGACGGGAGTAAAGTGTGGGACAGGGAGAGAAAATCGTTGAAGGGTATGAGACGGCATACGCGAGTGAGTTCAGCTGGAACGAGAAATGGTGTTGGGGTGGGAAACACAGGGGCGGCAGAACAGTCGACTGGAGGATGAAAATTTCAAGATTAGAGGAGAGCATAAGGATTACCTTTATGTTACCGATATGTGTTTAAATGGAGGGAAAAGGTGCATTTCCAGCGAAAAATGGCGTAGAACTGTAGCTGCTGCGAGTGGTAGAACCTGTTATTAAAATGTCTCGAATACTCAGGTCATTTCACACCTCACCGGGAATTGAACACGACCACTTTGACCAAAAGAGAACGCGTTAATAGCCTAATCTGGGGAATAATTAATTGATGGTTTCAATGAACTTTAAATCGAATAGATGAGAGTTAGTCGAATAAAAATATACAACGCACAGGAAGGTCTACACATATTTCCGTATCTATACACATTTTAGCGAAAATATTGGAAAACAATTCAAGAGGGCTTCTGAAGAATGAAAATATAAAAGCCGACATAAAAATGACGAGCATGAACGAAAAGGAAGTTACATTGCCTAAATTATTCTAAAATAGATGATTGTTTTTCATCAATACGGGTTAGTAATACTTCCGACGAAAATTTTTCCACCAGAGATAGAGCTAAGCAGAAACTACTTTTTGCATTTCTAGTATGTTCTATGCATATCACCTATTTTACGAAACATTTTCGATTATCAATCTCGTAATATTTTATGACAGATTTTATCTCATACAAATTAGAATTTCGAAGATAAATAAAGGGCAATGGAGTTAACGCCGATGAAGAGTAAGAAAAAGACAAAAAGAATAGGGAAAACAATTGGAGAATGAGAGAACGAGTGAGAGAGGGCGATAATGATAAACGACGGACGAAAGAGTATGACATGAATAGCAACGGAACGAAAGGGTACAGAGAGAGGGAGCGAAAAGGGGGAACAAGATGAGGTGAAAAGGTTATTACAGTGTAGAGGCGCTAGAGACAAGTCTGTGATGAGTCGCTTGAAGCTTTGGCAAACAATGAAGCGAAGGGAGAATGGTTGATGGGATGAGGGGACAGTCTGAGTGGGAGGCAAATGAGGGAGAAGTTTGATAAAAGTGTGAAAAAGGAAACGAAAGGGAAAAATGACGAGTGAACGAATGCTACTAAATTATCGAATTCATCGAGAAATGAGAACGGCCGAATTATTTGGATGGGGAGCCTATTTTCCTTCGATGAATAGGATTTTTCACTTCGGGACGATCAAGTCAATAAATCAGAGAAGTTTCACGGCTATTCCAACGTGAAATCGTGAACAGAAGTTTCATCGACAGGGAACAAAGCGAAAACTTTTGTTTGTGTTGCCACATTTTGGAATGAAAAACTCCATTAATGGTGGATTTGAAAAAATATAACACATCGTTCATCGCTTCTCTATATCTACTAAAGTAGGATAACATTTGAAATAATACCTTCATTTTGATACATGTAAAATGAGTTATTAATTAGAAAATAAATGAATCTAATAAAAAGAAGCGGAATTATTGCAATCATGAGTAAAAACGGATTCCGTTAAGAGGTACACCCATAGTGTACGTTTCAATTTTAATCATAGACGTTTCAAGAAGTTGGCGTAAATGATGGTATTAGAATGTGAGGCACGTTCCGCGTATTATTACTCCACGTATACAAAGAGATTATCCTTTTCGCAAAAAATCTCATTTCCAGTCTACGCCAAAGCTTATTATGTAAGTCGACACTCCATCGTACCGTGAAAACTAATTCTCTCTTTTAAACGAATTTAGTTTGAAAGAAATCAATGGAAGAGTCTGAATGGTTTCACTCCATATGAGCCTATGATAACATGATAAGTATGCGCGCATCTATTTTCTGTGCCTTAGCAGGAACCCATTGCGTTTAATTATTGTATTCATTCAAGAGGTTCGTGTTCTTTGCAGGAAATATTAACTGTTAACTGATAATATGCTATTGGTTCTAATAGAAAATGTCTACTGGCACTATCTACCGAAATGCAATAAATACGCCGCATTGAGTGAAGAAGTTACATAGGAATATGGTAAGACGTTCATATTTATTTCATGTTTGACTATCCGCCTAACTTAAGATGTGTATGTTTCAAAGACACCATTAACAACGAAGCGAGTTTTACTTTGAATGCAATACTCGAGTTATTTCCCAAATTATGAGGACGAAACGTTAAGGGTATACGCCTACACTTCAGCCAAGTCACGTAAAAGGATTGAAACAACGTACCACGAGTCTCACAAATACGTTGAACGACGAAACAAGCTGCTGGCGTATTCTGCCATTTCTCATGTTAATGAATTTGGATAAGGAACTGAAATATTCTTCATTTGTTTAACCTTCCACTTTCTCCGTCTCTCTCGGGTGAACTGCGGAAAACTGCGTGCTTTGCAGTGACAACGCAAACCCTCTTGGGACAAAATGAATAGCGCGTGAGAAATTTGACTGTTATCTGCAAGCGGCTTCTATCTAAATCACTGATATAGAGGGGATGTCCGTAACACTTATTTAGAAAATTGTTAGTAGATCTTAGGGGATAATATATTTTATAATGAATGTAATGAAATTAATGAAATGCAATTAATGCAATGAAATGAATCTAATGCAATGGATGTAATGAAATGCAATGAGTATAATGCAATGTATTGTAATGAATGTAATGTAATGAACGTAATGTAATGTAACGAATGTAATGTTTCGAAAATACGGCAATAAATATGTAAAGATTCAGTTTCACGAAATCAAGGAAATAGACACAGACTGCATTTAAATTCACGAAATTATTCCGCAACAGACATTGAAAACGGTGAACGCAACGCATGAATGAAAAAATCTTCCCTTTCCGACCACGTATGTGAGAATTTTAGCCCTGTTTGGNATTATTTAATTTTAAAGCAAAAATTTTATTTTTAATCTTAAACTCTATTTTGAGTTTTGGTGAGTACGGTTGGAGCCAAAGGATTAATTTTATTATTCGAATTTTTTAAACTGCCGTTGGAAAACTCGACGCAAACATATCAAATTCTACAAACGTTTAAGGTACTTATCACGGAATCCGATTTCAGTTCCCTTACAAAAAGGATCACTTTTTTCACTAGTCCCAGAAGAAACTTTTCCCCACCGTTAAATGCGTCTCAGAAAACTTTCATACAGAGAGTTTCAATTCCTCACTTTGTTTCCCCGAAAAAAGATTACATTGTCATATTAAACGCTCTCGGGAATTACGAATGTAAGACTGTCTCCGTGCTTCAGCGCAGGTGAAGCCTTGTTAATTACGCTGACTCTAAGAGGAATGCAGGAAACAAAGGAAGCTCCCATTCTCTCCGGAACGAAATGAAGAAAAGAGAATGCACAGTGACAAAAGCCGATAGAACTAGTGTGACTCTAAGATACACCGCTAAGTGAATGCTTTAACGAAAATGTGTAGAAGGCTTTTTTGCACTATTGCGTCAAAATCGATTCAAGATTGCAAACAGTTAATGACAGAAGTTATTAAAAATAAACACATTTCAGCATGAGCCCAGGGTGGGAACATATTTGATTACTCTTCTTCGAAATACGAGAAGTGAAATTGCATAAAGGCTTCATAACGACGCAAAGTATGTAGATAGGAATAGAGCATTTAGAAGATTTTAAGACTGATATAATTCCTATGGATATAAGAAGGGTTTATGTTTAGGAAGTAGTAAATTCTGAAATTAACATTATGCAAAAGGTTTGTCAAATTGAAAACACTAGAATATATTTAAATTAAAAACTATTAGAGGAAAAGTCTTCAGATTACATGATTTTGTTAAAAATGTAGGAGGTATTAGCTTATAAGTTTATACTTCGTAATGGAAAAATTTCTGCCATAACTAAAGGTGACCACTCTTTTCTCCTTGTTTGGTCCTGATCTAGGAAATTATAATCTCAAAATATAAAATTTGGAGTAGCATGAACATTCTGTACATCTAGGAAAAGGAAAGTAATAGGAAAGGAAAAAATAGTAAATACGAAAGTAATTAAAACTAACACTCTCATCATAGGGAAAGACAAAAGAGAAGGGCATTCCGGAGGATACAAGGAGTTTTCTTAAAAAGAGGCATTAAAAATTGAGTGAGGAAGAAGCATTACGAATGTGGGCTAACTTTCGAAATCAAAAAGAAAGTAGAAATATAGGAAGGAATACGTAAGAATAGAAGAGGAAAGATAAAGGGGGAATATGGTTGAGTTGGATAGAGGGAGTGGGTGGGTTTTCCTTGTCACTACAGATGAAGAAACGGGCGCGGTCTCTGTAGTGACAGTAAAACAGTCTTCGTCCTTTCAGAGAGTGAATTAGCGAGCAGATTGTACTCAGAATGAGGAATAGGGCTAGCATAGAAATATTTCGTCGCCAGTCACTTCAAATAGGAAGCAAGCAAACTTCCACAAGGCACTATCTCACTCCAAACAATACTACATAGAAATAAAATGCGAAATGCATGGAAGATACGTCTTTTTTCAGATATGAAAAGAAACTATTTAATCGGAAAGGAATCATCGATTTCAGACAAATGTCATAACTATACTGACTTTTAGTGTCTTTTTTTTGTTTTTCTTATTGTGTGGCGCTGTGGTGTGAGGTTTTTATAAGTGTAAGTTTTTTGTTCTAATATTTTTTGTGTGTACTTTTTGGGAGTCTCGTGTTTTTGTAATTGTTTTTGATATTAAAAGATGCGGAAGAAATTCATCACAATCTTACGATATATTTAAATACTACCTCCTTGATTATTCAGCTTTATGTAAACATATATCACTTTTTAGCTTAGCTTATACTAGTGACAGATATTTATTGCGGTATAAATTTCTTAAATCTATTCCATTAAATCAACTATACTTACAGGAGAATATTTTTAATTGGAAAATACTCACGACAAATATTTATTAGAGTAATACAGTTACGGTTTCTAAATTTCAAACTCGTTACCAATGAAAGAAGGTTTGCTGATCTCCGTAATATTCATGCAAATAAGTTTTCATGCGATAAAATTCAAGAATTACGAAAATAAAAGCAAACGTGAAATGGCAAAGTAAATAGACGCAGAAAGAGTTTGTGCTCGTCCATTCTAAAATTTAATTTAGACTTGTCGACAAAATCGAACAGCATGAAAAAACAAAAAGGGGTCAGCGAGTCAATCAAATACCTTCACTTCTCTTTTTTTTCGCTTATATATTTGATTTTGACGACTGGAGCCTCCAAAAATACCTCCGGGTGCCGCTCACATCTCCGGTAAAAGTCTGCCGCATCAGCAAATAGAATGTTCGACCTTATTTCTGACGTCGCATCAATAGTATTTCTAAGAAGGAATCGCATCGGAAATAAACAACCCGGGGCGCTTCCTAAGGTTTCAGGGAGTGAAAACGAGCCGAAAGAGAGTGCGGAGGATGAATAAAAAATCGAAAGGAAGAAAGAGGATTCGAACCGGGAGTGGTGGGAGTCGGGGAAAGGAAGGGCAGAAACGGGCGGAGATATCGAGTAACTGTGGGGCGCAGGAATAATGCATCGACGGGGTGGCGAGAAGAAAGATCGAGGTGGATTTGTTCCTTTTATTTTTACTCGGAGATATCTTGGGAGGGAAAAAGCGAAGAGTCGATAGTCAAATCCAAGGTAAGTGCTCCTCCTTGAGAGAGTAGGGAAAGGATGGGAATGGGATTACGAAAATAAAACAAAAGACATCCTTTATCGCGTGTGTTTGAGAGGGGATTACGGGGAAAAGGATCCTCTCGCCAGTGACGTCTTTTATATTTTTCACGGGATGAGACTCTTCGGGAGGTCGTTGGAGATTCTTCGCGATAGGAAAGAGACAAAACTCTCGCATTTTCCCCTTCCGACGATGGAGTTGCTTTGGAGTGAGTGAGGGCAAAGCCGTCTGCTAAGAGATCCCAAGACAATTCTCGAATCGATAGATATTCGCGCGTTGCGATCTCATCTCGAGATATCCAAAGGAATAGATAGAGCCATGCCTAAGTAATCACAGGCAACGTCGGATGATCAAATAAGCTGAACGTTTTTCCCATTAGGACTGGGGTTGGTATCAAACGGGAATTTTTATATGCACTCAGACGCCGCTGTGAATTATTTGAGACGAGAGAAGATGATTTTGGAGGGAAAAGTATTCATGAGATGCAATGAATGTCCTCATCGAAAGGAAATATTTGAGGTAGAAAAGAGACGAAGTTTTAAATCTGACAATATCCACCGCAGTGTATAGAGAAGGTTTACTGAGAAATAATATCTTATTGTTAGATAGGTCAAGGTATCGTGGAAACATTTAGAGAAAAATCAGAATGAGAAATAACGTGAGATGCGTATTAAGGAAGAAAAAACAAGAGACACATGAAAATGTAACTCAGTATCAAGAGAAAAAAAGAACCGAATAATCTGAAGAAAGTCTTTGCCTGAGAACTCAGAAATAAAGGAAGTGAGATCAGAAACAGTCAAAAAGAAATTCATGAAAACTCGTGTTTTATACAAATCATCACCATCACATGATGATGATCGTTAAGTTCAAAACCGGCCACAGTAAATAAAACTTGTGGAAAATAGAAAGAACACAAAGTCAGACCAGATGATAGAGATGCAAAAATCTAATAATTAAAAAATTGTGAAAAATTCTCATTTTCTCCAAAACTCAAATATGCGATAATTAAGGTGCGAAGATCAAGATAATTGCGAGGATAAATCCCGTATAAAGGATACATAAATAAACCCTATGAGTGTTTTTAAACAAATCACCTCGCGATTTCATCGGAGAGCTCTGATTCAAACAATGTCGAGCCTGGTTTTCAAAAATGCAGCCTTCTTCAACCTACGCGATACAGTAATTTTCCGTTCCAAAAAAACGAGATAACTCGAGCTCCTTTTCACTCGCAACCTCTTGAAATTATGACGAAGGCGCGAACGAGCTGCTCGATGCTGCTGCAACGAGATGCGAGAAATTCGAGGCGGAAAAAAAGGGACTCTGTATCACCGGCGGAGGCGAGATAAAGTTTGCCTTCGTCGTTGCATAAGCTTCAGGGGCCGTGTGATGAAAGATGCATAACGTTCACGGGGCAAATAAATAAGCAAGCAAACCTTCCCGAGAGATAAGGAGACTCGGTGCATGGCAGGAAATAATAGGAGACGCGCAGGTGAGTGGGCGAGTATTCTGATGTAAAACATTAATTCCATGGAAAATATTTCGCGCGAACGTTTTTCTCTCCGCATTTCAATCCGAAGGTTCAGCAATAAGAAAACGTACACAACAGAGAACATGAGTAGAAGAATAATGCGGCATTTCGATAGCCACTTAAAGGTGTCGCCAACTGCATGGTCAACTGTTTTGCTGGATACTTCCCTGTATGCTTATCTATTAACCTAAGTAACATCCAATATATACAACCACTTCACATTGTTAGAAATCTATCCTCTTTCGAATCGGTTTCGATCGGTGAGTTTCTTCTTCGATAAATAAATAATATTCCTTTCGGTTCAACAACCCTTCAAACATAGACCAGGAAAGTATTTACATGAAAGTGAACTGTAAATAAACTTCTGTACGAAAAACTTTCAAGTAAGCAAAGAGATCTCTTTTGTCAACCGCGATTCCATTCGGAAAAGAAACAACCAGCCGGTTATGACGGATAAGGTATTGGATAAACAAGGCTCTTTTCATAGACGAAAAAAAATGATACCGTAAAAGAGGAAATACGAAGGAAAGAAGAAGAGAGCTCATAGCTGCAGAACTACAGATAGGAGCTAGTAAAAAAGTAGAAGCAGGAAGTAATTATATTCTGACGGAAAACGTAAAAATACCAGAATTGCAAGAATAATAGACAAAGAGAGTATTAAAGTTACTACTATCCGAAAAGAGGTTAGTGCACTGAAGAGAGGATGACAAGGATCATGAAAGGCAACGCATAGAGTTAAAACCATGTACTCGGATATTATTCGCTCATTTACCCTTGAACTTTTTTCAAGCTACATGCGATACGGTGACACTACGTGACGAGGAATCTGGCACTGATGATGTTGGCAGGGATGCAGATAAGAAGTGAGAATATGGATGTCGTATGTGCATACAGAGAGCGTCATAATAGGAACGAGGGAGGATTTTGGAGCGGTGGCGGACTACGACGACATACGCGAACGAGTGAAGTAAAGCCCAGGCTCAAATTTGGATCTCGCTCGGGGAATGTAAATGGAAGGATGTGAAGGTCATGTGGTATCATTTACGCCACGGCCCTCTTCCTACAGCCTTTTCTGTCTTTTTTAGACGCAAGTCAAACAAAACTTAGCTTTATTTTCGACCTCATCGCTGTTTATCACTAACGACGAGTTTAGGAATTGCTTCCTGGGCGTCGTTTTATCAGCATCAAGAATGCACGTACGTCGTTTCTATCATACTACAGGTAACGTAAACAAAAATGTTAATTTCTTTATTGTAGCAATTTTAATTTTTGATGTTGCTTTAGCTATTCATATAAAATGGAAAAAATAATAATTAAATTACATTTGATGTAACAGAGGGCGCTGAGAAGCAACTTTGAGATCACGTTAATTTCTGCACTTCTCTAATTAATACGCTTTTACACTAACTTGGTATCAACGGTAAATATACCGCAGTTTACAGTGAAAATAAAAATTTTTAAACTGAACTACGGTTATTTTATTATAGCATAAAATTTTCGCATACTACGGCAAAATATGCCCATACCATCCTTTTATGTATAAGTATGCATTTCGCAATGACGATGTAAGAATCAGGTCATGGTAAAAAAACAGAGTTAATAACTCCTTCAGTAATGGGGATCAGTTAAACTCGTTGTTTAAACGAATGCTTTATGAAACATGGCTATTACATAGTTTCCATGGTCATACATACTTATACCTATGAATGTTGACTTTAGTTCAGATTAACGCAAATTCATAATTTAGATGATGAATTATACTACCATTAGAAAACGTCTGACTAAGAGAATCGGAAACAGCTCAAAAAGGGAGCAATCGTTACAGCTGAAAGATCTACTTAGAAGCTTGAAAAATAATTTTTCGGAGGCGATCTAACATGCAGTTGAATGTCCTGTAAATTTCTATAAACACGTTTCAATCTTTTTCCGTCGGGACATAACCTAAATACCCTTGGGGGAGCACAGTCTTCCGAGAATAAGAATGACCTCTTAAGTCATAGCCTCTCCACTCTCTGACGGCCTTCTTCCGGAAAGAAGTTTCACATGACAGCTCGTATGATTCACTGAGACGACAAAGAAACAAGGGGCCGAAATAAACTTTGGAGAAAACAAACCATCCCAAGAAGCAAGGCAAGAATATTTCGAAAACGAAACGCGCCTCTGGGAATACGCTCTACTTCTAAATCTTCAGAATTCGTCAAAGGAAAGAGTTTTTATTCAGCAACTTACTTTATAGCATACATGTCAAATCACGTCTCTTTAAAATCGCCGTTTTAGAAAATTACACTTTAGGCTGCTGTAGTATTGATATAAGTATTAATGATGTATTAAACTCGTTTAATGTGGAACGAGAGGAAAAAATTTAAAATGTTTTAATTAGGAAGATTTGTTTTTACCTAATGAACTTTGGAAACTATTATTTAATTCAATTCTTCCTTCAAAAGCATTCAAAATACCCTCTTAAATATTTGGGCTATTTTACATCCCCTGAACATCCCCTGGACCAATCCCCTGCAAAATCTTGCATCACTATGTTTGATGACCTAACATGGGATATAATGACGGTAAATTGCAATTTTGTTTCATTATTATTTGTTGTAAGTAATTGTAGGATTATTTTGATGTATTGTGTGGCATATCGTAAATATCATTTTGTTTTTGTTTTCTTTTTTAAAGCAATTGTTATGTTTACGCTGCCACCGGACTTGTTCTAACTGCAGCGGACATAAGTAAGTACTTCATCATTATATCTGCATGTATTACTCTCTAAAAGTTAATCATATCATCGTGAACTTCATGGGATTCCATAATTAATTCGTTGGTTTATAGATGCCAAAAAAGGATTATAATACATGCCTTAATTTACTCCAAAACGTTATAGAATTTTACCGTAGTACTTAAATTGTGCTTTTTAAGAGGAATAAATTTACCTTGATATATCAAGTCTATTCCTAAAGAAAAAAGAAGAAGCGTCTTCCCATACATAAATCGTCAAATCGGTCATCCGGAGAATTAAAACAGAGGGATCCGTTACAGAACCAATAACGAGAGAGTAAATAGGTCATCCTCAATCTTGACGAGAAGAGATAGAAACCCGAACCAATCGGGAAAGGATTGGGAGATGGAAGAGATAGACATCATCCTCTTACCCACAATACCCCATCTCCGAAAGGCCACCCTTCTCACGTATCCAGTGTTTTCCCTTCTTATCGAGTGCATTTTTCCAAACCATACCACTTCCGTCCCGCCTTCATTTTCTTCCATTCTTTCCTTCCCTTTTCTCTCTAAGGTGTCCTTTTCCACCCTTGTCCACTCCAATCTTTTCGTATTCTCTCCCAATTCTCTATCTTTTATCCTTTTCTCCCTTTCTTTTAACCTCCGTCCACGTCTCTTTCCTCTTCCTTCCATCTTCGTTTGGCAATCTTCTCTTCATCTCTTACCATTCTCTTCCGAACATTTCCTTCCCGAACACGTGTTCCTTTTCTATACCTCCATCCTTGTCTCGACCTGCTTTTTTGGCTCCGCTTTAAGGGAAATTGGCCGATGAATGGAAGTATCTGAGGAAGACGTGACCACCACGCAAGTAAAGGATACAGGGTTGAGTGGAGATTGGGGTCTGTTGAAAGTGCCCTTTTTTGCTGGGAGAGAAATGAATTTGGGACGAGGTGGTGTGGGAGGAAGAATTCGAAATAATGTCAACGGTACGAAGGTAAAGAAAGATTTCGTGCCCACGATCGACCGATTCGCTCTCCCAAAATGACGAAGTCGACTTTGCAGGATTGAACTGTGGCCATCGTTCTTCTTCTAACCCGGGAACCAATCCATCGGAAGTATAAATATATAACCTTTATTTTTCAATGATCCAAAAGCAGAACCATACCACTGACACTAATCTTGAGCTAACTTAACCGTGAATATTGATCAACTTCCCAATATTCCGAGCGATTTACTTCCTTCCAGCTTCTTTTAGGTAAACTGATTATTTAAAGGAAAATGAAGTGCAAAGGTGGTATGAGAAAATAGTAATAAATAACTTTTATTTATAACATTTCTTTGGATGAGGGATACAACAATGCCCGTTTCCTTTCAGACCTTGAGAGATGATGATTGTAATGTTACAGCAGTAAACTTTCGGGAACCATTCTGTCATTAAAAAATGATTGAATTTTCCTCTCATACTTTAATACGATTCTATTCATTCTCTTTCCTCGTATTGATGACCTATTTAGAGGCTTAAATCAGAATAAGAAAACATCAATTATCATTATCCCCTACAAAGGAACTTCATCAACTCTCTATTATTGATTGTAAGTACGAAATAGTTAGAGATAGATATTCATATACAACAGAATAGCGATTAAATGAAATGACATAATCTCTGAAACCTTTGGATGAAGGGTATATTCGAATCGTTGAAATATGCATATTTTTGGAATATTTTCATCTTCGAAGAACCATGAAATTTCTTCATTTATTTCATAGCCTTTCGATTAATTAAAACACGTTTTTCAAAACTTCCCGATTTCCATAGAAGTATCCTTTATTACAAGTAAAAAGAGAAAAATTCCGAAAATTCTTGTACTGTGAGCAGTTGACAGAAAATTCTCAGAGAAAAACACGCATCATCGACAATAAGTGCCTAATTTTATCCTCTGTATGGCCAATAGCAATTAAAACTTGCCGAGAGATAATTAAAAACTTTTGAACAGCAACGAATTTGATGCCTTCCTCTCCCAAAGATTTAAAAAGAATCGCCGGAGCGTGTATCTGGAGAGTGGGTGAAAAAAGTAAATCAGCTCACACAGAGTCATTAAAGGTTACGGAGCGCATTTTTTACTTTAATAACGGGAGATCCCTCCCGATTTTCCATCAACTCCGCGAAACTTCCGCACAACTTGGCTCTCATCCCTTCCTCGTCCTTTATATGCCTCTCCTTCCCGCAAAAGTTGCCAACTTATTCGTCTTATATCCAACGTTCCTCCACCGAATCCAACCCGTCAACCAAAAATCTCTCGCCTTCAAACCATCCCAGCAATTTCTCCTCCATCCGAAACCTCTCTAAATACTTGGCCAAACTCTTATCATCTCCTCCCCTTTCCCTTCCATTTCCCAACTCCTCTTCCCGACCTTTCTCCGACCCTCCAATCTCACTAAGACCGTTTTTCCATATCCATCTCTCCCTCGGCCCTTAGTTGACGTCATTAGCCACATCGCTTCCGTGGCGCTGCCGTCAGCCCCACATTTTCCCGCCCTTTTCTTCCTCTCTGCGTCTCTTATGCAGCTCACGTATCAACGTTAACTACTTCCGCCAAAGCTTTCCCTTCCTCCCTCAGACTTTCGGAATGGGACGAGGCGGTAGAGTAAGAGATGTAGAGGTATTAAGTAAGTGTCATCGGAGAGAATTCGCGGAAAATTCAAATCGTGCCCGCGTCATGCGGCATTGCGAGAGAGTCTTCCATCAAAACAGTTTTTCCTCATCTCTAGAGTAAAATATCCGCACTGCTGTCTCCCACAGTGTTTTCTTATACGTCTTTGTTAATTGAATGCAACGAGGTCAGGTTTGCTGGAGGAGAGGATTTTTGGAAGGGTAAGAGAAAGATAAATGATGGAACCATAGGGAGAGAAAGGAGGGTAAAGGTGGGATTAGAGTCCTGCTTAGATTGGAAGAAGACGTTTTAAGAGAGGGGTAAGAGTAGGAAGTATTCCTGCTTTTCAGTTGTGGGATGTTCTCAAGAGATTGTACAGCTCGGAGGTTACTTAGCTTTTAGGAACGTCACGTAATATTCCCTTTTTCCGTATCCCTCGTCACCTCTTCTCACGGGTATGGAGATTTCGGAGCGTTTCGGAGATTTATGTCTCGAGGAGTTATCTAATTTCAGGGAGACAGAGAGATGACGGTTTTCGAAGTTCCGCCATTTATGCGTCATGTCTCCTTGCTTCCATAAGGCCCAGGGTGCAAAATTAAATTCTTGGGCGGTCAGAGATGATTAGGGAGAACAAAATTATTATCCTCCCATGTCACCAATTGTATACATTTCCTGATTTTGTTAGGCTGTTCTTGAAGCCAGTTCTCTATTATTTCTATCTTTCAAGTTCACTACAAGATTCAGTTTTATGGAAAGCGAAAGATTTTAATGAAAGTCCACAAGATAAAAAAGAACGAGGTTGTGAAAGAATGTGTGGGATTCTGAAATAAGCGTTAATGCGTAATGAATTACTTTTAGAAAACGCGAAACAAATAAAAGGATATTAAGAAACAATACATTAGTGAATTCAATTAATTTTTAAATATCTTACACATTTTCTAAATAAGAAAAAGCAGATAGTAAGACGATGCATATAATCAATTGCTTGATTTCTTCCCATCATCAAACGGTGAACGATAAGTTTTCGAAATTAATACCAGTGAGAATAAACGATAAAATATAAATATTGTAGTTAATTTTCAATTATTTGTTTTTATAGAAAGACTGAGTAACGCGAGTGTTAAACTTTGAATGATATTTTCCCTGAATGCTATCTATGAGCATTCAAATATACGTATCTCTCTTCCTAATTGAAGAACCCTCCAGAGAACGCTTTCTGTTTGTGGAACAATATTAATCCGAAGAACAAGGAAATAAGGCATTTACAAAACTTCAAACAACAAATCACTGAAGAAACATTCATTAAAAGACTTAAAGATGAAAAACCAAACAAGATGAGGGAATTACGCCATGTATAAACATGCTGTGACTAATTTAGCATGTGGACGGATCTTATGACCCCCGCTCTCCTGTCCAAATATAATATTCCCGAAACTGGAACCACTTCCGCCCCCTGCGAAGGACCCCTTTTGCACTTGCCCCCATCCATACCTCTTCGAACCCTTGGGATGTACAAAAAAGGGCACAAAACCCTCAATTTCCAACATACCCTTGTGTGCGCAAGGCTGCTTCTCTCTCATGTACCGACAGGATGGCATATGAACCAAGGAGGCGGCAACGATAGGATGTTTGCACTTCCAGTGAGTGATAGAGAGAAAGAGGAAGTTGGCACAACCATACCCTTAAGGTATGGCATCTTATAAGAATGGGAGGGTTGGACCAAATTTTGCGGGAATGAGGCATGGAAATATGGCAGCGAAGGAAACGGATGAGTCAAAGAGGGGTTAAAGAAATGAGGAAATATGGGAAGAATAAAGGTGAGAGAGAAAGAAAAGAATTGAGACAGAAAGAATGGAGAAAGGAAGAGGTAGAGGAAGGGAGAGGAAATATATAAAAGTATTGAAAAAGAAACATGAAATACTTAGGCGCTTGAGTTTGATCTTTACTTTAGATTTGTATCTGTCTAGTGAGCTTAGGATATTCACTATATGAATTAATAAACTGATTTACCTGACAAGAAAATCCTATTTAATTACCAAATATTTAAAAAAATTTAACTTCTATCGCATATTATCATTATCCCCTACAAAGGAACTTCATCAACTCTCTATTATTGATTGTAAGGACGAAATAGTTAGAGATAGATATTCATATACAACAGAAATTAATACGCTTTTANAATCGTTCCAGAAATATAATTAACAGCATATTCTAACTAAATTTTATATTAATTCCATAATCATCTTCGTTTGCAAAGATGGTTAGTGAGATAATTCGTATATTTTACTACTACTTAAATAAGCCTTTGGTAATTAACTGCTTGCATTTTCTCGATCAACTACATGTAATAGGTTGAAAGAGAGCGTGCAATGATAATTAATGAATTTCATTGGTTACGAATTATGATTCTATAAAGTTAAAACCTGTTGCTACCTTTCTTATCATTTTCTATACTGAAATGAATAACGATTGACCTTCACATGAGAAAACATTCAAGAAGATATCAATCGGTCCCAAGATTAATGAAGACGGTTGAGATATAAAACAGGCTTAAGAGATCGAACATGAGCATCGTGAGCTAAAGTCGAGAATAATTATGGTAAGACTTTTTAATACCTTAGAAGTTATGATGAATAATTGCGAAATTAATTATGATATGAAAGAATAAAGTAACCGTACAAGAGGAAAACGTGGTATCTATGACAATTTTCCAAGAGTTACTAAATAAATAAAAACAGGGTTGGAATTAAAGAGATAAAACTGGAGGAGAAGATAAGATAGAAAAGAAATGTATAACATAGGGTTAAAAATACGCCCTAGGTGATGCTAATGTGCGTCAAAAACCTCCAAAGGCTTCTCAATTTAGTTTTCTATTATGGGTTCCCTGGAGTAGTGGGAGGAGCAAGCCCATTCCCGTGTGGGACTCCCTCTACCCACACGACCTTCTATATTTTTTTCACCTCCTACGGCTATCCTCTTCATACAAGTCCCTCTTGGCTCGGCATTAGCCTCATTTCCGCATTATTCCTCCTCTATTCTTCTCCACTAAAGAAGCCCTTTTTCTTCTTTGGGGAAATCACGGGGTGGCTCACATCCAAGAATGGACCAGCTAAGGGATTTCTTCAAGGAACTTTTGTTCGCGAATATCATCTCGTCGCGAAGATTATTTGTTGAGAATTTCCTATTCATGAAAGCGAGGATCAAGCCTTAAAGGTTAAGCATGAAAGGGAGATTTGCATTAAAAAGTTGATATTAGTCTTCTGATAGCAATCTCCAGATATGATGAATAAAATTAATTCAATATTCCTGTTTACTTAGTATGATTTCAATGATATTAGACGCGACGTGGTAAAACGTTATTCGTAAGCCTTACGCATTTTGCTCCCTTTTATGACAAACTGTGGGTATTACGTGTGTTTTAAGAAAAGAAATACCAAATGCATTTCATAAAGTTATACGCATTCATTTCACCTACGTTCATATTCATAGAATCTAAAATAATGATGATATCTATACAATACTGGGAGATAAATTTTCCATGAAAGGTAATCTCATCAAATTTTGTTTCATCAATGTATGCGATATTTTCCTAGAATGGTTTTAATTTCTCTCTCGACAAAGGTGGCACTTCCTTTTCGACAGTCTCTTGAGAGAGCGGACAAAATATTCTTTCGTTTTCCTTCCTCTCTGACGGATTTTTAATTGAAATTACGTCATTTGAGGCAAGAGAAACCTCACTTTTTGGAAATGTTTTCTTTTAATATCTTGCCCATTAATTACGGAGACCTTCGATTTGACGGATATTTTCAAAATTCTTTAACGCGAAGTTGAATTCCATTAATGCGAAATTAGTTTCTTACAAATGTCATTCCGGAAAAGGAACTATGTTTGGTAAAATTTTGTAATTTCACCTTGCTTTTTTGGCTGTCTGTACCTCTTGCGTATATTTCCTTAAATCGTACTAAAAGGAAAGTATTACAAATATTTTATCAAATAAGTGTTACTATTTGGTGGATGAATGTTTATTGGATAATGATGTATCCTTCAGGATAAAGGTAAGTGTTTTACTAGATAGTTTTGGTATAATTGTTTGAAATATATCACGTTGTCAATTTCCTTTGTAAATTTCAAGTGATAATCAGCAATGCAAACTGTTCCATGATTTCAAGATATATACATTTATGGAATAAGTTTCAGCCAAAACTTATTTTAATACTCCAATATGACAATGTAAAAGACAAAGATGAATGACAATGTGTGTTCATTTTTTCATAATAGATTCATCAGTAAAAACTTTATGTTCTGCTGATGTTTATATATCAGTACAGATTTTCGTGAAATATATACATATAATCGTGAAAAATTAATTATTGTCAGTATTACCATAAAAGACAATATGTTGATTTTTTCAGAACTTTTCTAATTTTTGAAGTCTGAATGTATTTACTGAATATAAATTACCTTTTCAATTTCGTGACAATTGTTGTGTATTCTGTCCTTTCATAGTACCTACTGAACTACATTGAAGAAAAAATGCGCAGCGCACTCTTTAATAAATAACTTACACCCTTAATAAATAGCGGGTAATCCGTTATGAACATTAGCAAACAAAGTTTTGAGCGGAATTAACACATTTATTAAGACCTTTATCTTATATAAGTTTGCATCGAGTTTATCCCAGTTCATAACATCAAATATTTCGTCCCCAGCACCCGAAATATGCATTCGCAATAAAGACAAAGGCGAATGTTTACGATCTCTTAATTATTCACTCCGATCCTCCCATAAAGACAACAACCTTTCCCTTCTCCTTCCCACCCAATATGCGCTACCCTTTCATTTATAGCCTCTCTCTTTCGAAATCCCTACAAAAGCGATGTAAAACGTTTGTTTATCCTTTTTTAATACCTTAGATATTCCTTTCATCGAGGGGAAAAATCAACCTCTTCTTCAAATATCTTTTGCCACCGTCCCGACCTTCCGATACACGCTTTCATCCTCCGGAGTCTCTTAATCTTCTCCCTCCTCTTCGATACACCCCTTCTCAAATCCATTTCATCGCTCCCCCTTTCTTTCCTTTCCATCCCTACCGAAATTCCCTTCCCAAACCGTATATTCTCTCTCACACTCTCGTTTTGGGGAAAAATAGCGCATCCGGACTAAACTCCACACTCTCGTGCTTCGGCCGTCAATTCAAACACTATCGCATGCACTTGGCCATTCGGAAGGGATGCGTGGGGAATGAAGAGGGAGTGTGAAAGGGAAAAAATGTTGCGGAAACAAGTGAGAACCATGCTTGAGGTCACGAACGCGTGCTCAGGCCGTGCAAAAGAATTTTCAATTGCACGATAATTGCCTGGTGCCTACCTTTCATATAGTTTTATGCACTGCTGTTTTAATCATTGTGTTTAACTCATAAAAACTAATCAATGATGATTTTCTAATATATTATTCATTTTTCATAAAAGTCCATGTTTGCTGATTCTACTCTTGTCTCCTAATCATACACATAAATTGACGATTTCTTTGAAGAAGAATCCAGAAATATATCGACGGTATTTATTAATTTTAACGAAATAAGGTAAAATGGAATTGTAACAGATAGATTATTCCGTAGGTTTAATTTTCCCAGGTGACAAGGTTGTACATATTTTCCGTCAAATTCAAATTTTCACTATTGCTACCAAACAATTTTACAATCTTTGCATTCATTGCCATCTTTCCCATAAGGTTAAAACAGTCTTAAAGTTAAGAAAATCTCCTATCGCCCTTGAAATTCTTACATTTACTCAGTTTTCACTGAAATTACTCAAATCATTTGCAAGGAGGTTGTCTTCGAGAAAAGACTCTAGCTGCAAATATAATTCATATAATTTTACTTCAAATATAATTACATAGGTTAAACTAGTAAAATGTTATGTTTTTGACGTGTCCTATAGATGCTCATGTATGTCTTTAGATAAAGAAATTTATTAATATTACTTATCCTTGGTTCGTACAAAACTTTCGCATGGTCGGGCTCACTTTTTCATATGACGTTCCGTTATCAATATTTGCGCCAGCAGTCTCCACAACTAAATTAACGCTCTTCTCAAACGCAACATAAGAGACGAGCCTAACTGCTGCCCTTGCAGAATGACTTCACCAATTCCTCATTCATCCCCTCAACCCTTTTCCCTCCGACCGCAAAACACCGAGCACGCTTTCCGTGTACTGTGTTGGAGAGAGGGCGTGTCTCTTACACCGGAGGGCGCCCTATATATCCATCTCGCGGCTCGTGTCCATTTCTTTTCTTCCTGTGAACATCCCTTATACATTTCCTTTTCTTGCTATCGCAGTTTCTCCATCTCTCTACACCGTCTTCAACCCTCTCTATGCCCTCTCCAACTCTGCACTACTCTTTCCTCCGATGTATGATACATTGTATAAGGACACAAAAATTCTTAACCCGAATTTCCATTAGATTCAGATACAAAGATAAAATATCATAGTATTTCCATCTATCGATAGGTACAATATTTCATCCCTAAAAATGTTGTTGGCCGCCAAACTCGGCTTGCATACTAAGCATTATATTTTTCAGCGTTCGATTTCGTGAGTTTGTATCACTTTTACATTTTACAAACTGCAGTAGTTAAAGTTATTTCATAGTACTGTATTATTAAGACCTCGGAATACTCCCTCAATTTGTTTTCTTTTACTTCTTTACGAAAAGGGTAGCGCGACAGAAATAAAGCTAGAGTTCGTATCTGTATCTAATTTTTCTATTCAAGGTCAAAACTACAAGGAATTTCGGATAATACCATTTCTGATGAATGTCTTGTATAGGAAAGAAATACAACTGACTCTTAACTAAATTTCCCAAGGCAAAGTCCTAAATATACTTTTATTTTAAAGTATTATCTATATTTCAAATTTTATTTTTTACATCGACTTTTAAATTAAAGTTCTACACGGAAATATCCATTTTCGATATCTAGTTCGTAACTTAAATAACTTTATCGTGCTATTTGGCTCGGCTTATATTCCGTCATATTATGTTTACTCAGCATTCTATCTTCATTTCCAGATGGAGAATTTTTTTCTTGAACCACGGTCTTCTCAGATCTCCTCATCCCCATTCCCTAACCCCTATTCCTCTCTATCCATCCTCTATTTACGCTCTTCTTTCACCCTCATTTCCACTCCCCCCTCGAACTAGTGCGCCCTCACCTGCCCTAGGGCCACACTTTGCCATCCCCATCATCATCTGAACCCTCCCTCTCTCCCCCATGGCCCATTTCATCCCACGACCCCTTCCATCCATACTAACCCTCTTACCTACACTTCTTCCCATTATATTTCGTCTTTTCTCTACTCTCGTTCCTTCCATCTCCGAAATACAATTTTCCGTACTCCGTTCTTCCATCCGAAGACAGGAAATATTAACATCGAACGAAGCGTTTGAGGCTAACGGGAAAGATGTTCGCGTTTCTCTACGGATGGGATTTTACGAATTTAAGTTCACTCGTCGAGGATCTAATAAAAATGAAAATTTCCTGAAAATACTTTTCTCGAGCTTTTCGTGGAGCGAGGTTATTGCTGATTTAAATTGAAAGGGCTGCATAATACTTCCTGGTTTTCTAATACTCCGGTACCACCAATTCTTGGGTACTCGAATGATTTCCATAATATTCTTTCTTATTTTCCTATTCAACTTTCCAGCTTAAGCATTGAGCTAGGATAAAGTCGACTGAAATATTTTGAGATATTCTAACTTCCGTTCAAGGGATTAAAATATTATTATAATTATTAACTCGTAAAATGATTTGATTCAGACAAACAAACTAAGGGTGCATGCTAGGATACATTTTAAAGATATGGATTATCAGTGTTTTGACATCATAACGAAGACAAAAACAGCGAAAATGCCCTCATATCAAAAACTGTTCCTGTAGATCACAATATAATTGTTCTTCTTTACAAAAGTATGAAATGTATATGGAAAGAAAGATTTGGAAGTGCGTAGTTTTCATTACGATAGTTTCCGACTGCATGGGCGACTGGTCCAGTAAATGTTATCAGTGTATAATGTCGTAACATGAAGTAAAGGAAATATAGAATTCAAGGTTCTTGGAGTATGGTATATATCAAATCACGTGATACGGTTGATAAAAGCTGAGATAGTTTACAAAATTTTAGTTCATACACTGCGAATTCAGATATGAGGAGTAAATTAATGCGCATTTTTTATTTCCCCATCATATTTCCATGTAAAGCAATCCTTGCCGAAACCGAAGCAAACCTCATGCGTCGACGTCGAGAGTTTTGTGACGTATTCAAACAGGCATCCTCTCGAGGATATCTTAGAACATCGTTATGGAGTATTTTATTATTTCGTCCAACCCCCTAATGCTTTCCGGGAATCCATTATATCTCCCTCGCCGTATAAATAACTCGGAGGATGTGTCTATCCCCTTCTTTTCATGGCTGCCCAGTGGACGGACTCTCTGTATATACCTCTCCATTAGCGCAGTCCATTCAACATATACAACCCACTCGTCTCATCAACACACGCACTATCTCCGCCACCCACGCACTCTCCCCTTCCCATAACAAGCCCGACCATAGCCATCTCCTGCCGACTCCTTCAAAGGCAACTCTCGCTTTCGCACCTTTTGTCCTGCCTCTGCCTCGCTTTTATCTTCCGCTCCAGGATAAACATCTTAAAACCGTTAGATGGACCACAAGAAAGAAGTAAGAATGATCTTCCTTTCCACTGAGAAAGTAACGATGATGTCTATTTTGCGGCTTTGTTGTTACATCACGAAATCCCCGGAAAATTCATTGAGCTCCGTTTCTTACCTTGTTTACGGCTACCTTCCTATGTGAATACTTATTGGAGCAGGTACTGAGAGTCATCTAATTTTCAATGAAGGAAACCAATTCGAAGTTGCAAAAACGTTTCACGATTATCAAATACCTTTTCTGCTTTTGCTATCCCAGAAGTAATATCGATGCAAAATGTATGTAAGTACTTTTTTTTTATTTTTGAAAGATATAGTAATTTTTACTATTCCGAATTATAATTTTTGGAAATTTGAAGAGATAGAAAGGATTCTAAACTTAGCAAAACGTACGATAATACTTAAATCAAGTGAGTAGTTTCCGTAGTGAAAACCGTAGTTTTGTCGAATGAAAACGTGAGAGATACTTCACATCGATATAACAATAATATTTTACAAAAGTTACAAAATACGATCGCGAAATAAATAATATTCTGTCGTTAATAAAACATTTGGAATTAGAGATTATCAAATTTTTATATTCGACAAATTTATAGAACTTTTACAAAGTAATTCTCTCCTTCAATGCCTGCACATTCATTGCTTGATTAAGTGTACAGCCTAGGCCTCTAAAACGTTGCAAACATTTACTGTGGTAAATATTTTTTGACCAAAATGATCTATCCTCTGATAGAAATTAATCCTGATATATCCGATAAGCAAACTACCAGTCGAAAAACATAAAAATCTCCTCAGAGGATTTCCCAGCGCATAACTCGGCTGATCTCACACAGCACCGGAAGGGATTCGTTTATTGACCATTAGTACACGAGAAAGGAGCGGAAGCGACAACAAGAAAAAGAAAAATTCGAGATGGCAAAAAGAGATGGAAGAAAGGCACACGAAGAGATCTCGCTGGATTGGATCCTTAAGATCGGATTTTTTTATTTTTCCTCCCTTCCTTGCGCCTGCATCCATTTCCTACGCTTCCTCCGCGTGCCAAATTGACCGGAATGAGTCTTCCCCCGAGACAAATGACGGAGAGGTTCCGTCCGCAGAAAGGAAAAAGGAACGAGGATGAGTTGAAGTGGCAATAGAGGGCGAAAGCAAGACCTCAAACATTGACTGCGGACGAGAAAGGGCAAGGAGTGATGCCGCCATGTCCCTTGAGACACTAACCTCCTGGAGGGTCAACGGTTCCAATGGAGGGAAAACCTTTCGCTGATGACCATTGCTCTTTTTTCCGATCTACCCTGCCCCTATCGCCCTCCCCTTCCTCCGTGGGAATGGAGTCCCGCAAGATGGACGCGGCATGGAAGTGCCGTAACGGAGCAATAAAGGGATTTTTTTACTGTCTCCCGCATAATGCGATGCAGCACTTTTGGATGCGGCGTGTTTCTTTCTTAAGGATTGGTCCTTTTTTATTTTTGGGGGAAAGGGTCAGAGGGGCGTGTTGAATGCGCTATGAAATAGTAAAATGGGGCCTGAGGACAAGTCGGCAAGTCTGGTAACGAGGCCATTAAGAGTCTACTCTACTCCTGGTGGTGTCGGATGTCGATCGATGTATTTTTTGTCGAGTACACCATTTCGCTGGTGCTTTGCGGAAATAGCGTGTTGATGTGGGAAACAGAAGTGTGTGGGTGGGAGACAGGGCTTCTTGTGTATGCGGGGCAAATACATGGCAAACCTATTCATTGCAGTATCACAATGTTTTTTCTTCTTCCTTCGGATTAACACATTCGGTTTGAATGTGTTATTCAATAATGTAATTCAGGTGAAACAAAGTAACACCAGCAGTTAGGATTATTGTACCTGCTCTCTTATTGAATATAAATAATTCATAATAATACGATGTCTGATAATCATTTTAAGGAAGTGAAGAATAATTTTGTAATTTTAGCAATATTTTTTGAGTAGACAACCAGTGTGTAATCTTCATTTCCTTATAATGTCGTGCCACGAGGTCTGGTCCAATATGATTGATTATAATGATTTTGTTTATCTCAACAAATTTTTGAAATGTTCCAAGAAGTGAAGTTGAAATAGTTTTCTAAATTATAATGTGGTTAATCCGGTGTTTTAGCTATCTTTACATGGGCTTATAGTAACAAAACGCCTTTACAAATATTTCCGTACTTGTACTTAGACCTTTTCAGGATATTTAGAGGACATATAAACTGAATCTTCCGTTACAACGGAGAAGTAAGTATGTGGTAAAGTGCAACATTGCAGAGCTACATATGGACACTTTTGGAATTCGTTATGGTTTGCAGAATTATTTTATATTAAATTATGATTTAATTATTCAATCATAATTCACTTCCATTCGTTTTCTAATTTTCCTCAATATATCATCAAAAATCCTCCAATATGTTAAAATACTAAAAAATCTTCCAATATGTTAAAATACTAGCAACATAACATGGCCAATTATATTTCTTCTGGCAAACATCCCAAAAAAAACATTGTCGCTTGCTCACAAGCGGCAAAGAAGCACCGCAATCCGACACCGCAACATCCGATGACAATCGATCGACGTCGAAGAAGCCCAAATCAATTGGAAGCGTCTGCACATCCCTAAGGAGGCTGACCAAGATAACAGTGACAGCATTCCTTCTCCCTCTAACAAACACCTAGGCAGACCGTAAGAATATTCTTCTGCCGGGTGCAATATCTTTGCGACACAAAACAAAACGAGCAGGACACCGAAGCAAAAAGAGATAGACGGTCACGCGCTCACGGGGACGCTCTGCAGAAGTGAGGAAGGTGGTCGAAGCAGCAGGATAGGACACTGCCTTTCCGGTCGTCTCACAGACCCTCCGCATTCGCCCACCGCGTCGACGCCGCACACGAGTTACATTTTGCATTATTGAATGCCTTGACTCTTCCTTCACCCTTGGGATATTTCGAAGGCCAAGGGTATTTCTTTCAGGGGAACGGCCCTCCCTCTCACGTATCACCTCTCCCTTTCCTCGTGGGAAGAGAGCTGTAGTAGTCCCTCGTGAAGCTGTATCGAGAGGGGAGTGAAAATGGCGCAGGAGAAAAGCACGCAACGCGGCCTCTTTATTTTCCTTATCGCTTTTTTCATCCGCCAAAGATCAAGGGAATTGAAAAGTAAAGGAGTATTAAGGGAGCGTAAGAAGGTGGGGTAGGGGTTTCCATAGCAACTAGGGTAGGGATGCTCGGTCAACTTGCAATTTTTTGATGCTGTCATCGTTGTGACGGGTGCTTTTTTTGCGAAGAAATTGGGGGATTTGGGGAAATGAAAACTCTGCCGTGGCCGGGAGGAAAACAAATATGTCTCGCAATCTCGTTTTCGTGGAATGGAAATTAATTATTTTTGGGAGTGGAATTAGATTTTTCTTGTTCTTTATCAAAAGCCTGTCCTACAGAATCCTTCTTTTTTCGAAATACGCGACCCGAATTCGATTTAATGTTTGGTTTCCCGAAAATTTGACGCTGAAATATATTCGAGTGAATACGCTGTTGCAAAATTTTCCCGATCATAGAGTAAAGCTCCTTGAGGTGTAAACACTTCAACATACCACACTGATAGACAAAATTAATTCATAATTAAATGTCCGAATCAAGGGATTGTTAATGCTAAAAAAAATCATACATTTCAAATCATTATTACTTATCTACTCACTTAATAATAATTTAAAATTTAATTTTTCGAATCTATATTATTTTAAAAAGATAAACTATTCTAAATTTTATGAGAATTTTTAAGTTTTAGTATTCAATGCTCAGATCTTCGATCAACTCCAATGCTCTGTAACTCAAAATTATCTATTTCTATTCACGACTACAAAACTAAATATTTTCACGACGGAAATGTAAGGCGTTAGCAATTTCTATCACCGGCTTCATTCCCCGATTTGCTGTATCTTAGATGACATTTCGTAAATGCCTGAAAATAGTTCCAGTCTAGTCAGAATTCTTTTTTGAGGCAATCCTACGTTGGAGACAAAGAGCAAAAAATATTTTTCACTGATCAGAAGTCACTATTCTCAGACTTAAAAAATCCACCTCTCCAGTCATGACTTCCTCTTGTAGTCCATACACCTCATATCTCGCATTCATTCAGATCGCCTTCCCCTCTCCATTCTCTTTCCTCCGCATTCCTTCATACGCCACTCCTTCGCCCTCCCTTATCCATCTCTCACGCCCTCATCCATACTATATCGAGGGCGGGATATGGTGCCCTAGGGTACAAGGCAAGTCAAGAGAAGGGTGAGGGGAAGTAAGGGGGAAAGAGGGGTGGATAAGATGTCTGAGAGATGGAGTTAGAGGATGAGAGGAGGAAGGGTTGAGGGAAGAAGAATTGTTCGGACGACGTCGAGGTTTAACGTGAGAATAGAGCGAACACGAAATAGATTGCGGGTTTCTCCGTGAAAGAGATGAAAAAGGACGTAGGACTGGAATTGGATTAGAAGAAAAGAGAAGATGGGGTAAACTTATCAGAAACTTTTCTGGGAAAACGCGAAGAATTTTGGAAGTGGGAAATCTACTTCACCATGAAAATGTGAATTAATTCCACTTATATTTCTGATTTTGTATAAGTTTGTATCTATTTAGTCATAGATGGCGGTATTGTATTTCTTGGGAAAAATATCCCATTTCTTTAAAAAATAAATTAGCAAAAGTCTATTATCTCTTGTTACTGAATTTTATCTCGTGCTATTTATGTTATGTCGTGCACATTTATCATTACGGTACCAAATTATCGTAGCAACAGAAGTCGTTCAGCAGATAAACTATCTACGACTTTATCCGTATCCGTGATTTTGATATCTATGCTTCGAAATCGACTATGACGAGGAATTGAGAACTACATTATACAAACCCATGATAGTAATCTATTTGAAGATATTCCAAAAGATCGGTATAATTTTCCGATAGTTGCTGCGAGAGTTCTACCGAATGAAAAATGCAAACTTAGTCAACTATTTCTTTCGACTTCTTCAATTTACATTCCAGAAGGGACCTCGCAAACAATCGAAACAGGAAACCGAAACAAGAACTGGTAGCATGCACTGGCATATATATGTGTATTTACATGTATCCATGCACGAACGAAATGGGTATGCCTTTATTTTCCAATACACGCCGGTATAAGATGTGAAGGTCGAACAAAGAATCGGAAAAATTGGGAAAGGGAGAGAATAGCATGGAAGGAGAGAGGAGGAGAAGTAATGTTGCGGACTGCGGTAGAAATGCGGGAAAAGAAAGAACCCTTCCTCTAAGGAAAAACAGCATGAACTGAGTAAAGATGGAAACGAACAATAAAAAAACGAATGCGACATAAAGAATTAGAATAGATAGTGTAATGAATAAAATTATATTATTAATGAAAGAATAAGCAGTATCGGTATTATTTAGATTATTATATATTCGGTCTCAGATATATCTCTGGTAGTATCAGATATTCAGGTTGACAACTACGACAACCCTCGTAAGACATACGGCATAAAAGCGAACAAAAATGAGAGTACCACCGGAAGTTAAATGATTCTTCTTGTGAATTACATCAATAGAAAGTTTTATCCCTAAGAACAGATCGGCGTTGAACGAATTATAGAAACGAGAAGTGTATTTCCCCATTTCGAACATAACGTACTCGCGCCTTTTCTTGCAAACTGCTTGCTGAACCAAAATTCGATCTGTTATACTTTACAAACTACCTTCTAACTATCCAATCAACTCTGTACCACTTTTTTACGACCATCAACCATTATAAGTGGTAGTCCTTTCTGCCTAAGAGTGATATCTAAGTGCTGGAATGGATAATGGACACAATCTACGCGACCGCAGAGCTATCAGACGGCTAAGCGCAGAAATAAGAGAAAATACTCAGAAGAAATAACAGAGCAATACAGACTTGTTGCAAGGCAGGGATACTTAGAGATGATAGGGGAAAGAAAGAGAAGAGCTGCATGATTGCCTTCAATTTTGAAAGTGCTGAAATGGAAAGGTTCTGTAAAAGGTACGAGGGAAACTAGCAAGAGACTACTCTTTCCTTTTCGCACAGGAGTATATTTCCATCCATACGGGAAATGAAACTTTATTGCGTGTAAAAACATCCTTAAAAAACACTTGAGATCATTTGCTTATACTTTATAATTTTTTCAAGTTTGTTAAATATTTATAAAATTATGTGAGTAATTTTCTTGGGATGCATACTTTATTAATACAATTTGTTCGTATTCTTTGCTAAATCAATAAAATATATTTCTCTTTTCGTAATATTGTAGCATCCAAACATAAGTAATGACACTGGATCTCATTTTTTTACTAATCGAATCTGTTCGCGCAACTATGGAACAGCAGAAGTTTCACTACTTATATTGCTATCTGAGAAAAAACATATTTTAAGCGGTTTTTACTTACACATGGCAATGTAAAAGAGTGTGAAACCGAAAATGAGATGGTGCTCAAGTGAGATTAGATATACTGTAAATATTCAACCATCAATACCTATAAATCATTTACTCATCCTTTTCATATCGCCCTCAATTTCGTTTGTATTCATTCTAGAAGACGGTCTTAGTCACCACAAAATCAATTTTTAAAATGACAATGGCGGAATGGATATGAGTGTTTCTTGAAAGAATCGACTCTTCATTTTCGAGGAAATATCAGTTCGTGTTGAGTGAGCCGTCCTTGATATCTAGCGGAGAGTTTAGCTGATCAACCTTAAGGGTTTCTCGTAAGTGCTTGCTCATTGTTGTCGAATAGGATCGATGGAAGAATCATCTACTGGCGCCCGCTTTCCCCGAAAATAATCTTAGGCTGTGAGGATTGATGAGTTGAAAGGTGGCCGTAGACAAGAAATCGAATGACTGATTTATGGCAAAAATAGCGAGAAATATTTTGATAAAAGGAGGGGTTACTATAAAATAATACGCAGCCAAAATACTATAGTACAGTAATACTGTACTACTGCAATACTGTAAATACTGCACCTGTTAATATAATATCTCTACGCGGTAATATCTGTATCGCAGTAATAACTAAATGTATACTAAAATTCCTAAATAAGCATAAAATTGATTCAAAAACTTTTCTCACATTAAAGAGGCGTTAAAATGAATTAGGTATTTCCCATGTAACAATATAATAGAATGACTGTCGTTAAAATGACTCCTTTGAAAAGATTTGTTTCCAGCAGTAAAACATTTTACAAATCATACTTTCATTACTTATAGAGCTAATACTAATATTAAAATACTCACATTTTTATTGCCGAGATTGAACCTATATAGCATATTTATGAACTAATGAGAAAAACACGATCGATTGATAATTGTTAAAGCTGTTTAAATTCATCACAAAAATAAAGTAATATATACCAAAAATAAAAGTAATCATTCTACAGTCGGATTCACTCATAGTGGAGGTCGAACAGTATAACATTCTCGTAATGCTTAAATAAGCCCACGAGCGTTATTAACGAATGAATTTAAACTTTAAAAATTTTGATCGATACCAAGAAAGATATAAAATTACTAAAGAGATGTCTTTGATGCAGGAGAGCTCACATTGTTTCTTTGAAAAATGAAAATCTTTCATCTGTAACTCAAAAGCTTTCCAAAATAGAGTACCTACCGAAGGAAACGGATCTTATACAGTAACAACATACAATATCATATGATTCCTCCATGAATGCTATCCTCAAGATAGCAGCCTGTCTCTTGTAGAACAGTCGAGAATTTTATTTCACCCAGGCTATTCCTTTGATCTTACTCTTTTAAATAAGATACTACCTTTCTGAGCTTTGAAGAGAGAGCTTTGGCTATATATTTCTCAAAAGATATCAAGAAAAAGAATGCGAGGTAATACACTCGGCTCCTTGTACGTATTTTTAAGTCTTTGTCATGTCAAGATATCTCCTTAAATAGAAAACTTAAAATATAAAATAATGGGCAGATGAATTCATATTACCTTAACAATAGTTACTGATAAATTAATTAAAAGAATATAAACACTTTAAATGTGTACTGAATTTTTAAATTTATACTTATGTGTTGAATTCTTGCAGTAAAGTGGTAGTCTCGTATGTAGGAAGTTAGATATATCTATTGCAGCTCTGCAAGGAAGACTATTTACAAATATTTGATACTACATTGCCATTATGTCAAAATTAAGGCGAACCAAAGAAAAATGGATGGTTATTTGTAGTTTCTTTTTCTTTGACTCTAGAAAAAACTTGAAATCACGAAACCTCGAAATTCTAGAAACCGTTGATCAAGATATATTTAGAATAAAAGAGATGATATGGATATCAACACGAGGAAAAACTTAAAGAAAAAAATGACAAAAAATAGCAAAATATTTGTCAAGTAATGTTGCAGTAGATATGAACAATATCTTTAGAATTTTAAATACCATAATCTATTACCGAAGATGAATTAATACATCTATGAAATTACGACTTAATCGTGACACCGTTAATATGCTAAATATACCATATAAATTTCTTCATTTCTGACAGGAAATCCAAGTAATTGAAAAAGTAAATCACAGCACGAGCGTAGTGCAAGTGTGACTCATAAATCACAAGGGCTAGAGTGACAATCACGCAAAAGTGGTTCTGAGCCTATGAGCAAATGAGGTAAATGAGCATTAAAAATAAGATAAATAAGATGGCATAGAAGACACTGAAGAAGCTTAGTGCTACAACCTAAGCTATTCCTATGAGTCTTATGGCTGAATAATGGTCACAGGAAGATTGAATTTAGAAAGGACTGGGAATTTAGAAGCAGCTTCAAAAGAAGGAAAAACATTATTCCGCATTTTGATGAGCGAGTTTAATCCATCGAAATAGGAGGAAGAGAGCATATATGTTTTTTAAAAGATATGAAAGGAATAGAGGTTTTATTCATTGTATTTTAGAGGTGAGAAACAAAGGCGTCTCGAAAGACGAGGTCGTCGTGTAAAGGGAGTAAGGTGACGACTGGCAGTGAGAAGTAACACTATGTCGAAAAAGAGGTCGCATGCTTATAAGGGTCCAGGACTTTCATCTACCTACTGGAAACAAGGCATTTGGGTGGGAAAGGAAGTATGTTAACGGGGATGTCGCGCGTATGTTTTTCCCTTTCCCTTCTCTACTCACTTCCACCGATACAAATTAGCCTTTGGTAGCCTACCTCAGGAATGGCGAAACAGGCACGGGAACACGTATGCCGAGGAAATTGCTTGTTGGTTGAGCAAGGGAATTAGTTTTCACGACAATAATATAGGTATTTGTTTGAAGTTTCAGCTACAACCACGTACTAATAGAGAATGACCTTACACAATCAATTTATATGTTTTACTTGGATAATTTGCTAAGTTTAACTGAACCAAAAATTCCGTAAAATTTGCCCACTTCAGCACTATTAATTTAGGCTAACAAATCAAAGGGAATAGGTACGATCGAGGTCGGCACTAATGATATGGAACTGATCATAAGAGACAAGAGTTTTCATTTAAAACTAAACGCTACAAATATATCGTGGTGCTTCTTTTAAACAAGTTGTATTTATCCCAAGGAAGAACGGACTTGAAAAAAGTCTGACGGGATCGGGAACCGAACCCGGGTCTGCCAATTGTCGGTCGGGTACTCTGTCCGTGGAGCTATCCCGACAGATCATTTCTCCAAGCCGCTGACTTTGTGGGCAAGGACTTTGCGATTTCGTCCACATGGTGGCATCGATCGCTGTCGCGGCTTCATAGAAGCACCGGCCACACGAAGTGGTGGAAAGGATACCCCCTTCAGGTTGGAAATTACTTCTAACTGAATAATAGATTTTCCTTTAAAATTCCGAGTTAGAAGCTCCATGGGGCAAATTATCAAAAATGTACTTATTTTATTACTATAAATTCAAATTACGCTGAACTTTTCTGGGCATTAATGGGTTAAGATTTTTTCAAATAGAAACCCAGTTACCTTTATTTCTGAGAAATAAACCAAAAATCAAGATATATTTATTTACTCCAAGATAATAGGCAATCTACCTATATCTTGAGATGAGCTCTTCCTATGGAGTTCATTATACAGTTGAATCTTCACTAAAAGTAAAGCAAATTATGTTGTTTAGTTTGTATAACAATTCTGTGATTGGATCTCAGGTTAAAAAGCTTCGGAAAAATATGACATCTTCTGGTGGCATATATGACAAGTTTTGATATTAAAAATTATATGGACGTGTCATGCACAACTTACGTGTTCCGGAAAATATAAAACCTGTCATTCTATTGAGAGAAAACCTCAAAAGATGATGAACGTGAATATTTAAAACCTTTCAACTGTTGAATTAATTTTTGGATACGATGAGGGAATATCGCGTTCGCTTGGCAACCAGCCAAAATTCCTTAGAGATAACTCGGTTTTTCTTTGTGTGACACGATGCCCATGGAAAATACTTGATATATTGATCCAAGGTCAGTGAACCTGTGAGCGCCCACAGTGCATCGTTATTTTTCATCGCTCGTATTTTCACATCAATGACAGATTGCGAATCAAAAGAAAACACAAATCGAAAGAAAAATTAACGTCCGCCATTATTCGTTTTTCAAATTGCAGAATACTTTGCGGTTATTTCTCAAAGTTTTTCAAACTAGCGGTTTCGAGTGAATTACAAGGCACATATCCGCAATGAACGCTTCCAGAATCATTGGAACTTTTACGACAGCTTTGAAAACTTCAAGAAACGAACACTGATAGATACATGGTAAATTGTTACACATAGAAATTCAAATGCGTATTAAAATGATTATCTTCTTGATCGGGACTAAAATAGAATATCTACAACTACTGTTGATCCACAAATTTTACTATCTCTAACTGGAAAACCATTACTACTATTATATACCTTCTGAATTTTTCCTTGAGGGATCAATATTTTATATAAATTGATCCATTCAAACCAAGTTTAATTGTTAAATTGAACATTTTTATGTTACCATTAAAGAAATAGTGCCCAGATACAATCGGTACATTTTTGGGAGACCGTAAATAATGTATACCCACTAAGTGGTAAAAATCAGGGTAGTAAGAGTGCATTCAACTTGAAGGATAAAGCTGAAGATGAATGTATATGGGGAAATAAAATTATAAATGACGGTATACAGGAAATTTGACAGAATGGACAGGTAAGAGAGGAAACTTACGACGTTACCTCTGAAAGATAAAATACCGAATGCCCTCTAAATCGGGAATGGCTCACGGCCTTGATCTCAGCTCAACATTATTTCAATGCTCCCCTTCTGCACTCAAGAGTAAATTTTTTATTCTCTACATACTTCAAAGTGAAAGCATTTTCTAAGTATATCTCAGAAATGTGTTCGGTGAGAACGGTTGCTTATGAAAGATGTCACGGAATATAGCTTATCTGGGACACGTGAGGTGATAAAAACATGAAAAACGAATCCTAAAAGAGAAATTAGAGTTCTTAGTTAGCTTACGGAGAAAATAACACCTCCGCAGAAGCTATTTTCTCACTGGGGGCGAAGATTAAATCTTCATTTATAAGATATGTACTTGTGAAAAGCCTAAAAGGATGTATTTATACCACCTACACGTGTATTCATCATAAAATTAAGTCAAATAGGTTTCTAGTCTAAGTCAAGTAGCCTGTAAGTTTTAAATACATTTATCTAAAACAACGAAATACCGGGAATACTTCCACTATTTCAAACATACCTCTATAAACAAGCATTCAGTACAGCTATTCATTTACAAATGTTCATTTATTTTTTGTTCTGCATTTTATCCACAAATATTCCTACTTCTCGGTAAAAATCGAAAGATCTTCCGAGGAAAGACAAAATGCAAAGAATATTTACCTCGTTTCTTTTATTCATATCGAACGAAACTATTCTATTTAAATTATAGTGTATATCCTTAATTCCTCCAAAATTGATCGTCATATTCAACATGGTACCAACATCTATAAAGATATTCCATTGCAATATTTTTCTAATATTAAGAACGTGCTTATATTATAGGAAGTAATCAGACGCTTTAAAAACTAAAAGGGAAAATGAAAACAGAGGAATTGCCTCTTCGAGAGATAAATCGCAAATCGCTCTCAATTTATCGTCGAGATTGAGGATTTGTGAGACAGGATGCATTCCTCGCCGCAAATCTTTTCGCAGAAACTCGTCCCCGTCGCATTCAATTCGCCCGTGAGGAAAGAGTTCCAAGCCAAGGGAACTGCAAGTGAAGCATTTTTCCCTTTGGCTTGGTATCGGGATGAATAAGACTCGGATGTATTCTGTTAGGCCTGGGGACTTCGGAGAAACGTCTGCTGCATACGTGGGGATGATGGAAGCGGGGATATCAATCAAAGTCTCTTCTGCATCATTTCGTACTCGGATACCGACGTCACGGGAGACCACTCCTTTCATAAAACCCAACTTAACCCTCCCACTCAAAAATCCTCCCTTTTACTTCTCTATTCAATCAAGTTCACCCTGGGCGTTTAATATCTCTCAAAAATTGCATTTTGGCCAGTTCCGATAGACTTACTAATCTTACGAAATTCTTTCCTGAATTCCTTTCAATATTGAATTATTCTCAGAAGAAGGCTAAGGAGGCTGCCTATAGGTTAAAATTTTTAATTTAGTAAAGCATTTAGTATAAAAATGTCAATAAAAGTACATCATTGATACAATTACTTAATCATTTTCAAATGTGAAATCTTAAATATCAATAATTACTAATTTTTTCCAAGTAAACAAACTCCCGCTTACGACCTCTTTTTTCCTTCGATTTTCCTTTTAATATCAAGAATGTGTACGTAAATATCGCTTAAGAAATGTCAGTGATAAACTGAGATATGCTGTATATCTGCTGTAACTGTACATCTGCGAATATAACACACTTATATAATATAATAATTTAGTCATCTGGAAGTAATAGCAATTTAAACGCTCTTTTATATCACAGAATTTATCAAATAAGAGCATTAAATGAGTAATATATAAAGGAAGTTTGATAGCATTTTCTCGGAAGATATATAGGAGCAAAATACTTCATGTCAGTTCCTGTTGTTTGGATTACGTAAGTGGGTATTGAGAGTAATAATTCCTCAAATTAAATAAAATATATTAAAAATTAACTACTTATTGTTAGTTGGACTCTCCTGAACAAGTAACGCTTTCCACATCTTACGGAACTTTGATTTAATTATGAAACTTTTGAAGTAGACGTGTTTAGCTCCACGAGATGTTCCACCGCAAAGCTTTCGGATGTACTGATTCGCTAATTATTAACGATTCACGGCTTAAACGTGCACTTGGTAATTATTTGAAGATTCGACTCTTTCTGAATTATGCACGATTTCTCTACCGAGCAAAGTTGAAGCCGCTTCTGGGATTTACACTCCTCCCGCAGTGCTTATCTAATGCATAAATGATCAGGAATTTGAGTTCCCTTCGGATGAGAGAGGAACATCCTCAACTCTAGGAAACAATGTCTGCACGCTTGGATATTAATTCAAAACCTTTCTCCCTTCGTTTTTCGCAGCGTAAAAGGGAAGCCGTTGTTCTCCCGGCTTACATCACCTTCTAGCAAACGCCGCACACATCCGCAATCGTACCACCAGTCTTGGATTTCCTGCTCTCTCAGGGTTATACATATTGTAGCCATCAGGCTTCCTCTCTCGCCGTACATTCTGCAGGAAATGACATGCGTTATGCATTATCCTTTCGTATCCTGCCCATTCGAGGCTGTCTACTTTAGAGGTCTCAGTCGGAGATTAAAAAAAAATGTGATGTCTTTCTGCTTTTCTCTATTTTCGATAAACGATTCCTAAAGCAGCTTAATTAAATTTACGCACGAATTTGCTTTTCTATGTATACTACCTTGTGTAATAGCAGAGCGTATTAATTTTACTAAGCTCATTCACTTAGATGTATTCGTCACACAGCTAAAGTTAAATTTTTTGTTGTTGGCATCATTCCCTTAGCACAGAAGTTAAAGTTCATTAATACATTTGATCTTAATTTGATGATTATGATAAATAAATTAATTTGAGTAGGATTTTACTGTAATCATTAATTATCATATAATTATCATTTGTTATATTTGAACAAAATCCATAAAATATTTTTACAACTATGTGAAAGCGTTTTTTTTTACGATAATCAAGTTATTTTTAAATTCATTTCTCACAGTATACTATTTAAAAATTATTTCGGGAATACAATGAAAAAAATTAGTACAACATTATCCACAGTTCGTTATTCATTAGCATTACCCACAATCTTCTAATAAATTGTAGAAAATAATACCACGTCTAGGAATAGGAACCTTTTCATACTGTAAAATTAGTTGCACACGTGTTATACGCAAAACTTTATACATCAACATATACCGGCTCTATAGACGATGTCATCCTCATATCTTAAGAATATATCGCTTAAATAAAGAGATGGTTCCACTAAGAAAATTGAAAACGAATGATATACCGCGTAATCGCGACTTAAGAGGGCGTATTTCTGTTACATAAAACGCTTGGATATAGATCAATGTTTATGCTTTCATCTTCAAAACAAGTTATACGGACCGATAAAAGAGCCTCGAGGATCATCCCGGAATTTAAATACACCTTTATTTTCCTCGACCGCACCTTAGCGCAAGCCCCGAACACTTTTATATTTCCGGCAACTTTAAGTGAAAAGACACCGTTTCCCAGGCAACGGATATAAAGTGTGGGAGGAGAGAGGGGGTCAGATACCTCCTTGCTTTCATATCCTGTCCGTCCTCCTTGTGGCATCTCATCTCGCCCCATCCCCCACTTCCTCCGAGGAGAAAATCACCCCTATCTCCCCCATGCCATTCCTCACCGAATAGAGCCGTAAAAAGAAACCCGCCCCACCCCGTTGCTTCGCAACCGCCCTTAAACCCTTACTGCTCCTGAACTTATCTCCTTCCAGTTCGCAATCCCCGTCCCCAACCGCATTACCGCTTAATCCTGCGTCTTCCTTTTCGCTATGAATACGTCAGAATCCTAATTGTTTTCCCCGTTGCTGAAATTCCTGGCAGATTTCACGGACCGGATCCAGCACTTTTAAGGAAAGCTTCGGGAGTGTAAGCCGCGTTCCTTCTTAGGTGTCTTTCATGGGGCGAGATTCTGAATATTAGAGGGACAATGAGGAAAGATTAAGGGTGCATTAAGATTATCTTGAAGAGAGGAGGAAGATGGCATCGTTTTAAGGGCAAAATGTAAGTTTTCCTGTGAAACGACAAAAATAACGACCTGCTTATGATCAAGAGAGGCAAAATATATTCTTAACACTAAGAGATTTTATCGAAGAATAACCAAGCTGCTTGAAATCTGTTATGGAAGTATAATAAATGTAAGGAAGAATGTAGAGAGAAGGTCGAAAGAATTAAAACTATGAATAACACTGTACGGCAACAGCCATACAGTTACCATAATTTTCATTTTTAGTAAACGAATCCGATACTGGAAATATCAAGGTCTGAATGAGCTGTAGCAGTCTTCTAAACAATTAAAAGGTGATGTTAGGTAAAACAAGACTTCATCACTTTTTACATCGGAATTTAGCTCGCAATTTCAGTTAAATATTCTTCCTACAAATGGGACTTCGAAACAATGATAACTTTTGCTTGAATTTGAGAAATGAAATTAAAGAGTTTTTATTAAATATTCTTATATTCTCACAAACCCGTGCAAATGAAACGTGAATTACAGTTGGTAATTATTTCCTGATTGTACGATGATTACTTTTCATTAATGTAAATGAGCATTCGAGGCACTAATTGAAAGGCAACAGAATCGTAAATCACTAGAGCTTATACATAATGCTGATGCTAGATTTTGAAGGTTTCATGCAAAATAACTCTGCCTTCACTGAGTAGAGTGACAACAGAGCTTTGACAGAGAATAAGAGATTAAGCCTAGCTTTGGCATCAAACGTAAATCCGAGAAGAATGGAATTCATCTAGATTACACAGCAAAATAGAACTGTCGCGGAAATTGTGACGACTGAAATGATATATCTGAAATTTAATCCAGAGAATTTCTGAATGATTATTTTTGTGTTATAAAAATAAAGAAAGAATGCCTATTAGGTTTCCATGACAACGGACAGTGGTGGTTATTTATTTGCGGACAAACAATGAATACAAAAATGTTACACCACCAACATAGGGATTATTTCATCAGATAATGACGAATGACTTGCGAGAGATTTCGAAGACCTGGAGGATCTTAATTTGGGATTAAATTTAAGGAATGACTGTTGAAATTACAGCTGAAATTTGGAGAATATTGGAAGTGACTAATGTTCTGCTACTCATAGCAGCTAAGATGTGAACTGATGAAAACGGAGATGAAGTACGGGCAATTCATGCGGGAGAGATTATTCATGGTTATCATTAGCGACATATATTATTCGTCATTTTGATTTTCTGGTAAAAGTAGGCAAAATTGAACTCATTTGTTTAGATGAATACGTCAAAATTTAATGATTTCAATCATTCTTAATAATTTTAAATCATTAATCCCAAGGTTAATATCTTTAATACCAAGATATCTTTCAAACAACCGCTAACTTTTAAAATAACAATCTCGTCAAAAAAACTGTTCCCCTATCGTTATACCGTCATAATACGATGAATAACATAATATGTAAACGCTTTTGGAATTTAAAATTCTAAAAATAAATTCAGCAAAATGTTAAGAAGAGCTGCCTTTGTACGGCTATACGATGATTCATTACAAATAAAAGGCTTTCTGAATTTATTAACCATGAAATTATTTTATAAATCGAATATGAAAAACTATGAAGAAGCTATCAAAGAAGACTTTTATCAATGTCTAGAGTAAACTATGAAAATCTTTGTGAATAAAATGTTCAGATTTAATGAGATTTTAATGTTTCATAAATGCATTGTGAATAACCTTAGTTTCAGAAAAGTAATATCTATTAAAGAATGTAGAATATATTCCAAGCAAATACGAGAAAAGAGGAGGAAAAAGAGATGGGGAAGAGATGTATGCGGGAAAGAAACGAAAATGATATACGAACACTGGGAGAGATATGTTCGTACGGCCGCTAAGTGAAATAAAGAATTCATGAAAAGAAGAAATAAGAGAGAAGGGGAAGGATAGGAAAGAGGTGTACCGAAAGGGAATAAAAGCAAGGGAGCGGAGACATAAAAAGGAGGCGAGGATATGAATAATAACAATAATATCATCTCGAGATAGGCGGCGTAAAGGCAGGATGGGGGAGTATAAATGGAAACGCGAGAGGGGCTAAGGCAAAAATAAAACGGTAAAAATAGACGAAAGAAAAGGCAAGCGGTGCACAGAAACGGGTTAAAGGAAAATTTCTAAAAATGTAACATTTCTAAATATAAGGGGGAAACAGAGGAATAGGAAATGGTGCTTGTGCGATTTACTTTTAAAACAAACGCGGAAAAATAACGCATCTGATCCGAAACAACACCAGAAAATGCAGGGTGGCGTAGTAAAGAGTATGGTGTTTTCGTCATGAAGATAGAGAAAGAATGGATGAAGGGAGATAAATATTTTTACAAAAAGGACGACTCCGGCAAAATATGACGAAAAGAACGACCGAGTAAACGTTTATCTTTTGATAAATTCTGAGCGAGGGCCAATTTTTTCCTTCTTCAGTCTCAAAGCCCCTATCCTTATCAGTTTTTTATCTCAAAGGTATTTTTGGACGTTTTTATAAGAAGAAACCGCATGCTCCAGAGTCCGAGATCTTCCATTTACCTATAACAGCTTCTTTCTTTTACCCCTTCCTTCTCTCTGCTTCTCATCTTTCCTCGGCATCTCTACGCAATATTCTCCCGTCTCCTCCTCCCAATATTCTCAGCGTAGCGTCCTTTTATGTTCCTAAAACTGGAAGGAGTCTTTCGTTCATTTGTATTCTATTTAAGCCTTCGTTTAAGCTTCGCCAGGACTTCGCAATGAAAAATCCGTCCACTCTCTCACGATGAGATTAAGAAAAGCGTGTTTTGAAAAATATCCGGATCATGAAGAGGATATTTTTGAAAATGAGGTTTCCATCCCTGCGTTACCCTTTTCCTTTTTATTACGATCAACTAAAGGGAAGATACATTTTTCCTTCCTCTCCGTCCCAGATTGCGACGGCATGGAAGGGAGGATAAACATATTGAAATGTTTCGCAGATAAAGCGGAAAAATCTTTTTTTTGGAAGAGTCGGCTCGAGATTGAATAGTGGATGAAGATCGCAATTGAAATTGATAAATAGAGCGCGGGATCGAGTTTTGAACAGCTGTATAGGGATTAGTATCAGTTCCTGGTTACTTTGCTTATTTGTTTGTTGCCTCCTAATATTTATTCCACCTGATACAGAGTATCTTAGACATGGATCCACAGCGATTGTAAATGACGGGCCTTCATGGCATTAACAAGACGAAATATTTGGAATTTCCCGCAGTCGTTTCATAGAAGGGAAATCAGGTTAGACCTTCAAATGGTCTAAACAATGAAAAAAGGATGGAATTAGTCTCATCTCCTTTTATTTATTTTTTTTGAGAGGAATATTAGCAAAGCTATCAAATTATCAATTATTTACAGATTAGATTACCTTACTCAAGTAAAGCCAGGTATCTTTTATATACTGTTTTTACATACATCTACATCTACATAAGTACCCTGCAAGCCGCCTTACGGCGTGTGGCAGGGGGTGTAAACACCAAGAGTAGAATTACTTCTTTAATTTATTACTATCGTGTATCGTTCGCGGAAAAAAAAAGTCTCTAAAACGACTTGTCCTCGCGTCTATTTCTCTTATTTTACGCTCACTGTCGGATCTGGCAAAGTAACAGGGGGGTCGCATAATATCAATAACGTCATCCGAAAATGTATTTCCTCTGAATTTATCTAACAATCGCAGCCTAGCTTCTAATCTCCTTTCTTTCAAGGATTCCCAACCTGCGTCTGTGAGCATTTTCGTTACAGTTGCTTCTCTATCGTAGCACTTTTTAACAAAACGTATCGCCTTACGCTGCACTTTCTCGAGTTCGCGAGAGTTCGTTTCATCCGCTGGGTCCCATATACTCGCCGCATATTCCAGATGGGGCCTAACTAACGTGAAATAGCATCGCTCTCTAACTTTTTCATCGCATCTACCTACAATACGCTTTATAAAACCGAGCTTTTTAGTTGCTTTACCGCATATTTTTCGAATGTGTGTGCTCCAGTTTAAGTTATTTGTTAGGGTGATTCCAAGATATTCTACTGAGTCGGCTATATTTAAATTCGTTCCATTAATTTTGTACTGGCGGTTCTGACTCAATTGTTTCCTTTCGAAGAAATTTACTACAGAGCATTTATCTACATTAAGATCTAATTGCCATTTTTCGCACCACATTTGTATATGAGCTAAGTCGTTTGAGAGTGAAGCACAATCTTCGTCACTTGATATTTCTCTATATATTACCGAATCATCCGCAAATATCCTCACATTGCTATCGATCTTGTCGCTTAGGTCATTGATATAAATGAGGAAGAGTAAAGGTCCGATTACGCTGCCTTGAGGTACGCCTGAAGTGACTCTGACTTTATCCGAACTAACGCCATCAAGTACCACTTGCTGTTCTCTCTCGTGTAGATAGGATTTAGGATAGATATAGGATAGATATTTAGATACATAGGATTTATACAACAATTTTTAAACAATACTCCTAAGAAACAACTCAACAACACCAGCACAGTTTGAAGATAATCTGATAGACTGTTCAGAATTTTAACATAAAAGATGACGAATATATAAGCGTGTGCTTAATTCTAATTTTCATGAAGTACGTCAATCGTTTGCTGCAAATGAATTTTAAGTCTCTTGAAAATTTACAATAGGAAACCCATCATCTGTTTATGCAATTTTATTAAAAAACTGGATTTTTTATCCAAAAAAAGGTCGATAACCGTAGTAAACGAGACATTCACGATCAAATTTGATCACATTCCTTCACGAGATCAATCTTAATTTAGCAATAAAATAACCGGCATCGAAACGTGCGGTTGAATCAACTTTGTATTAAGCCATATAACTACGAATCGCAAACAGGAATGATGCTCTAATCGCAGCACATGCTAAAGCAGAATTTTCATGCGAATTGACGGCGTGTAAAAAAGTTCAAATCGTAGCTGCGGAGAGGCTGGGATCCATTATAAGAACGCTTAGTGTCACCCGCGGATGATGGATGAGCGTATTTCCATGCGTGAAAACTCCTTTAAATAGCTTGCTTACATATTATCGAAGCTATCTAGAAGGGAGGAAAGCAAATCCGTAACTCGGTGACGTAGCCTAGGAGAAAAAACACTCCTTAAATTCCTTCCACCTCACCAGGAACTAAAACTCCGCCGTGATCCTCGAAAAATGCCAATGTAATAAACTGCAAAGTAAGGGAGAAAACTTTACGAAATATGGTCGTACCTTCCTTAGCTTTGGTCCACTTGCTAATCTACAAAGGGATTAACAGCGGATCTCACATAATTTTGTGTAATATTGTTGTTCGCCGAATAACCAATGGAAGTGGAAGTTTAAGACAATAAGCTGAAAAACTTGTAGTAATGTGCTAAAAACTGACACCAAAACCAGAGTTTGGAAGCTGTTGATACAAATTTATATATAATAAAAAGCTGTTCTTCTAAAATCACTCTATAATACAGCTTATATAACACTAAAATTAGAATCAACAATGTAGTTCTGTAATAAATATTCCTTCCGCCGTTTTTTAATACAGAATTAGGTGACGACTGCGTATAAGAAACCTTTATGTACCGGGTGCCCCTAGTAAAATAGCATTCGAACAAACCTAATTTATAAATGCTTCCTCCTCCAAGCGAAAACTTTTTGAAGAATTTAACAGTATTACAATTTTACATCAAGAACAGATATTTTGGTTGTTAATAACGCGAAGTAATCATCCCCGGAGGAGATACGGAAAACAATTCTCGTCTCTTTGGAGTCGACTGGAAAAATTCCTCCATTTTCATTCACAGCTTATATTGGTTTCGGAACACGTTATTGGCCCGCGTCTCCCGCTCATAATCCCGCATTTGGAACACGTTGCACTTTGAGCAGAGAGAAGGCAAAAAAGAAACGCCTCTTCCACATGCCCTCCGAAAAAGTTAATGCGGTTTAGTCTCCGTGCGCAGCCTTTTTTCGCGATTCCGTCGAGAAAGCCTCTTTTGCATTCTCGAAGATGTCGGAGGGACGCTTAACTGAGACGGGAAAAGTAGAAGAGGATACGGGTGCACATACGCACACATGACATCTTTCCTCGTGTGTATGCAAACCGACGTCTCTCTCTCCTTTTCTTTATTCCTTCGTTCTTTTTATCACCGCCCACTCCCGCTGCAGATGGGTAAGTCCCTTGCCCAGACGTCTTCCCCATCCTTCTTTTACCCCCAGGGTCTCCGGGGACATCCACCTCCTCCGCTCACGACAACTCTGGGCTTTCCCGACACCCAATCTCCCCCTCTTTACCTATTCTTTTCTCCTCTTCCTCGCTTAAAACGTCCAATTCTTCTTTCCATCACAAATCCCATATCTGTCTTGCTGGCGTCTCGCAAGACGTTGTTATTTATATCATTGTTCACCGTGTGGGATAAGTATTTTCTAACTACACACCGAAACCTTAAGAGAGTTTCAATCAAATAACCTGGGGACAAAATAAATATCTCAGTTTAATTTATTACTTCACTTACGTATGGCGTTTCAATGAATCTTATATGATATTATCAAATGATTTTTTACCATGGGGATTTGAAATTATTGGGTTTTATTAAATACTGACGCACTAAACAGAGCAGATATCCAATTTTACTATACAATTTTACTAAAAGTAACCAGTTATGACATCTGGGAGGCGCTGATACCTGCTCAAAATTTTTATACTTAAATTTAAATCTTACCAACTGAAATACTACATAAGCTATGGAAAAACTCGCAAAATTAAATGACTGGCGTAAGGACTAAAAGGATTAATTAAAAGCTATACCGAAAATAAAACTAAGAATTAATTATTTAATCATAAAACTTAAGTAATAATGGATGAAGGATACTAAGTAATGGATAATGACGCATGGAAACATATTACAATGATTCAGATTTTCATTTTCATTGGCACTCCAAGGAACTGAAACGGGAATAGAACTGATACAAGTAATACAAGATTCGATCAAACACAGGTCCAAACTCTGACTTAAACGTACCAGCTTTAAATAAACATAATGTTACCGGCAGATAGCACCATCTAGGCCTCCTACGCAAGAAATATCAAACCAATGCAATTCTGGAACGGCAACGTAAAACAATAAAATTTTTCTTGAAAGAAACTCGAGAAAGAAAAAAAGGAAGGAGCCAGACAGGGATGGAAAGGAACGTGAAGGAGAAAGTGAAAAGGTTGCGTAAAATTCTCACGAACTCCCTCTTACAAATTTTCAGCTCGTAAACGCATTGACATATGAAGAGAGCTTCGGCAGCGGCGCTTTGCTTCCCACTACCGAGGGATTTTTTCCTTAGGAAAATATTGTTTATTTTTCACTCCGGAGGAAAGCAAAATGTCATTTTCTTTGCCTTTGTTCCTATTAACACCCAAAGCAATTGCGTGCGCAGCCTTACAGAAGACGTTTTTGGCTATGTAATAAAGTATTTCCACCTTTACCACTCAAAGAAGGGCGAGAAGAGAGGTATTCTAAAATATTTTCAGGAGCAATTATACGTGATAGCTCGCATGGTATTTTTACTGGTTAAATTCTTTCATAAATATGCAATATTTTCAAGGGAATATCTTAGACTTTTCTTTTATTCAGTGGCTGGTATATCAAAAGATTTTTGTAAAAAAGAATACTTTTTCGCACGAAAGCATGTTTTTTTATTAGAATTCTCTCTAAAAGAGCTTGTACTTGGACATACAATGATTTCGTATTGTTGAAACCATTGCGCAGTACGAATGGAGAAGAGAGTAGAGCAGTATTAAATTTCTCGCGGCAGTAACAAAATTTAAATTTTTTTTATTATTAAAACCACTAAAATATGGTATGGATGATATACTGAGAATGTTGTTTATTTTCATCAAATCCTACCCTTTACCTTAAAACTAAGTGCATGTTTATTGTAGAAAATGATGAAATTACGACACCACTAAAAGATGACATGAAGCAAATGAACCATTCAAATTTCTGTATCCCTAATCATAGCATACATTTTGGGTAAACAAAATCAGAATACTCTACGAAAATTCTTATAGCTTATATGCATCAAAATTTTAAAGCACAATCAGGCATGATATTCTACAGCATTTTCAAATCCCATACCTAAATAAGTCCCATATATTTATGAATTTGATTGGTATTTTTAACACAATAAGAATCTATCGAGATTTTATAAGCAAACACATTATGTAGGCGAACTCACATTGTCAAAATGTTTAATTGTAGTAAACTACGAAAACTTCCAATCCAATAATTACAGCAATTCTTTCACCTTAAAGGAGAAACTACTTTAATTGTAATTATTGGAAACTCCGTGGCGCGGTTCGAGCATTGATTAAGGTAAACATAGGGTTTATACTACTATCTTACTATAATGGATGGCTTCTATGCTTTTTGTCGGACCATTCACAAAATTTAGGTTCTTTAGACTTCCATCTGCGAGTTTAGGGCCATTAGGAGGTCCTTGGGCAAGGGATTCTTCAAATAAGAAAACTTTCTCAATGAAGAAAATTTTGCTAAATGTTGCTAATTTTGCTGACATTGCCGTTAGTTATAATAGAATTATATTCCTAAGGGCCTACGTATGTCAGAAATAAGCTCTCTAAAATATTTAAAATGTACAAGTCAGGATTCTTCATATTTCACCGGATAATGACCTATTAAAGTAATAATACATCAACATTATGCAGCGAGATTAGATTTGATTGGAGAAAGTATTTCTTCTGTAAGATACAAATCCATTGAAGGTGACTAAAAATTCAAAAAAAATAACAGTCGCACGAAACGTGGAGAGATTTAATTTCTCCCAACCACCATGCGACATTTAACGCGCTTTTTTAGGGTACTTTTTATTTCCCTTGGAAACGGAAGCTGAATGGTTTTATAGCATGTCACTTTTTCGTGTTTAAGAACGCTGAATGAAATATAGTGTACAAAAATTGTAGTCTTTCCTAAGTTTTAGCAATATTCGGGGAAGTCTTCTGGGAAAAAAATTAAATTTTATGAGAAATAGGTTTCTCCATCTGATAATTTTAACTTACTCTTTCCCTGTCATGTGATAAAAGGATAGTGCAAAATTCCAAAATAACCGCGGAGAATATCATGAGCATATACTATTTGGTTTTTCTCTTCGCATGGAAATAATCTAGAACAATTTAGATACAAATTATTATCATGGATATTCTCAGAAGAAATTAAGGATACAATGAGATTGTTCCCATTCAATGCAATTAATGAAAACTCACGTTTATTGGAGAGGCTAATTCCCTTGGAACAATTATGAAAACAAAAAAAAGAATTTCGTGTGATCATGATAACAACCTTTTCTTCTGTGCGCTGCTTAAAGTCCAAAAGTTTGAACCACTCGTAAAATGTAGTAAAAGACCTTACGAGAATCAGATATGAAGAAGAAAAAGTATGAGGAAATATTTCGAAACAAATGTTTTCGGAAAATTATAATATGAGGCGACGCTTAGGTAGCGTGTAATTCTCTACAGTTGGTCTTACGAGGAAAACAAAAAACGCCATAGAAAGAAATATAACCTCAATTTTGAGAGAAATGGCGGAAATCGAAAGTGTCTCGAGTTGGACAGTAAGATCAGGTGGAAGACGTATGAAAGTACTCCCGTAAATGTAAATCATTACCTTTGAATATTACATCCGACAAACCTCCAAGAAAAATGAAAAAGTAGTTCTGACAAGTTGCGTGATTTGGCAGATAAAATCTTTCCCAGCTTATTCCTCTTGAAGATGGGTCTAGGGCACTGTAGATAGCAAATAAGCATGGGCGCCTGCCAAACTGTCTGATACTACGTGCATTGCGAATACGTTTTTAGGATACGTATACATTCACGGGGCCAAATAGGTGGATGAATATAAAGTTATTGCAAACGGTTGCAACTGAAATGAAATTTAAAAAGTTGAAGTAGCATAACGGTGAAGGCCATTTACTTAATTGCTTTGTAAGCATGGTTCTAACAGGTAATATTCTGTTAATAAAAGAGCCTTTCTTAGGTCATGATGACTACAGCTTTTCCCTCAAGGATGGTTTCATCTTAACATAAGCAAGAAAATGGAAAGCGAAACGCAGAGGACAATAAAAATGTTATATGAGTTCAGTCTCCAAAATTGCTTCCCATATTCTGCGAACGTATACTTTTGAAGAAATCGTGCGATGCATATCGGTAGGACATGATAAAATCCTATCTGAAATACGGGAATGCATAAAGAAAATCAATCTCGTGGTAACAAAGTGATGTATCAAAAGGAGAAATCTTTGAGGGACTCCCTAAAATCCCTCCAAAACATAACATTCTCCTCTGAAATAGCTAAAAGAAAAAGGAAGCGGTGCAATATTTCACCTGTCACGCGTTCGGAAGAAATACGAGGTAATTTAACCAATCAGGCCTCTCACGTAATCCTGGCGATCAATTCCGAAAGAATTTGATGGTTGCCATCTTTAAAGGCGGTAGCTGCACTGGTAATTTGTCACGCGTATTGAGGAAAATGGATAAAGATTGACAGAGATAAGTGATAAACAGATAAAATACACGCATAATTGCTACATGCTCGTGAATCATGCTCACGGAATGAAAATGGACACAAAAAATATGAAAACTTAAAAAGAAAGGAAGAACTTTCAATCTGAAGCTAAACTAAAAATAATACATCATGTTTCACTGTATTCACGTTCCCACAGTATGAATTTCCAGAACAAATTTTTGTTCTCATTTCAAACAAGAAGTTATTTCTTACTGAAACTGCCTCAAAAATGTAATAGGATTTCAAGTATATAAGAAAACACATCTCTCTCTCTCTCTCTTCGGTCATTCTGTCCTTGGACAGGTTTCAACGAAGCTGTTGCCTCCACAGCATTCTATTTTGTGCATCTCTCTTCATCTCGACATACGTCCTTCCTTGTTTGACGTTTGCCAGCATTCCATACTTCCTCCTTCCTCTTTTCCCTTCTATTTCCCTAAGAAAACACATACATTTTCCAATTTAATCATGTTAATGTATTTTGGCTTTATTGATGAGAGGAGGTGATCAAACAATGGAATTATAAAAAAATCTAAAGTTACGTCAATTTCTTGTAATTACGTGAGGCCTATACTAATTTAGATGACTCTTTGGCTTTATAATCGCATTTTATATTTTCCAATACTTAGGCGATAAAAATGACACGGCAAAAGGGAAGCATGAGAATTAAGTGCATCTAATGTTTCAGTGGAATCGGGACCCACTCATCCAAAGCTCATCGAAAAGGAAAATAACTGCACAGCGTCCGATTATCGCTGTAAGAAGCGGTGTCCCAGGGGGTTGGGGAGAACTCTCTGAGAGTTTTAAAAACTTCGCTTCTGCGCCCAAAGCCTCAACAGCCTATATTGATTAGAAGGGGTAGGGATGCAGATATGGAGGGAATTTAAGGAGTGGGCGAAGGAAGAGGTTGAAATCCTGGAGTAGGGGTAATTTATTTTTTCTTTGGGTGGCAGCGGGACAATGAGGAATCGAGATGTTGGTACAAATAAGATGGCCCAACATTGTTTACTCGTGTTTGATGTCAAAGAGAGAAATGCTAACGGAGCGGCACGCGATTTCTTCTCTCTTTTCATCGCAATTCAAGTATTTATAATTTCGTTTTATAGATTAAACATCTTTATAATTCATAAATGACACGTTTTTTATAACTTAATTTTTGTTAGTATTCTAGGAAAGCTAAGAAATGTCTATCTTTCTAATTTTTTTATTTATTTTGACTGAAAAAAAAGTAAAATAATAACTTTCATACCATATCATGCAAAATTATAGAATATGACTGGCGCGATTTTATTTCATCAATTTTGCTCCGCGCTTCCTTATCATACTCAAAGATTTCACTTTTGGATTGCGAAAAATTCGCCTTCAAAATTTGATGAACCACCCCATTATTTTTCATTTTATAACAAATTCGTTCTGAAAAAATGAGTATTTGAGAAAGTAATGTAATGCGATTCCTGATCATAAGTTAGGAGCTGATAAGATAGGAGTTAGTTTTTAGTTAATATAGTTACGTACGTATAACCTATGCGAAAATTATTACTTATAACTAGTATACATGTCCTCTTAAAAATTCCTTGTAAAATAATCTGGTACACGGCAAATTTAAATGTTTACTACCATTGTCCAAATACGTATCAATAAAACTAGTTACATTTTATCTAAATACTTCGGTTTTTAAATTGTTTAAAAAATTAAAACACTCATCCTCTCTCCGTATTAATTTCGTCAACTCAGACTTAGAAAGGACCTAATAACACAACTATGACGCATCGAACATGTCATTCAGTCGTCGGCCGAAAGTTGAGGATTCTGTGAAAAGCAAGGGTACAAGTAGCTAGATTGACAAAGTTGCTCAGAGCTCGTTGGTGACGGAGGAAAGGATAGGGCAGGAGAAAGGGAAGGTTAAGGAATATGAGAGCGCGAGGAGCGGGGAAGGTGAAGTGGTGGTCGATGACTATGGTTTCGCTTCACGTGACGTGACTAAGCAACGGAGGCGATGTTTCCGTCACACACCAGAGACCCAAATCCCCATATAGGCGGGGAAGGGGCGTCGAGGAAGATCTGCAAACACCACATCGCACACACACATACTGAGGCCATTCTCACCCGTGTTCGTCCGACAACAATGGGGATGTAGCGGCTGAGAGGAAAGGAGAAGAGGAGACTGGATGAATAGAGTTTCGTAGTTGGGTCATCCCAGATCGCGAACACGACGAGCTATTATCTAACACGCCATTCAAGACCTGGCGACGTCCTCTGGCCGAGCGCTTTCTTGTACTAGAATGACACCTGACCGTATCCCCTATCCTCGAAGCCCCTTATAAAATACCTCTCCCGAAAGACGCCCATTCCGAATGCTCCCTTTGTCTTACATTCGTTATTAAGATCCTTTCATATGACGAGGATTTCGTTTACTGGTCTCCATAGTGTATTTACGTAGCATTATGTCGAATTCGGTAATTGTCACGTTAACATTAGGATTAGAAAATTTGTACTTAGATCGTTTATGCAAAGGAAAGAGATGATATATTTAGCCGTTATATAAGTTGTAATAACTGTTTCAATTAAATCTGTGTTTGCCCTTCCTAGAATTTGAAATGGTTTTCATTTAACTCGATAACGGTAAGTTAATTTAAAATTGGTATATGTATTTGAAAATTAAAAAAATGTTAGAAATTTTTATTACTTTTCAGGTTTTACAAATCTTAGATAACTTCTGGGTCACTCATCATACAAGATAATTAATTCAATAAACTGTAGCTTATGAAATGAATATTGCGTCAGTTACTCTACTTCAGATATTTGAAATATAAAGTCAAAATACTATTTTCCACAATTATATGATCCTGAAGATGATTTTCTAAACAACACATTGTGGTTCGAGTTACCTATGGGTGCAACTCATGTTTTTTCGAAAAGATTATGAGACATGCTTATTTGTGAAAGATATATAAAAACATGTGAAATGCTTTTAATCATTCTTTATCGTATCTCAGTAAACTTTATCAAATATACAAATAATGACTGCAGTATTTATTGTTTTCTTTGTTTATTATTTTTGGAGAAATTCTTATTCATACAGCGATTTTTTTGTTCACAGAGACCATGAATGACGGGAATGACTACATCTCACTCTTAATCTACATGTACCTATGTCGAGACCTCACAGAAACTGCGAATAGAAGCTTCCCTAATTAAAGAACTAAAACGATTCATCCACAGCTTCAAGCGAAGTCCACAACTCAATAAAGCTCATCCATTGACATACTTTTTAAAGACCCTAATCATAGCTCTAGAATTTTTAATTTGAGAGCTCGAAGGTTTACCACAAAATCAGGGATAATAGAATGTAATACGCAAAATAGAAGAGAAGGAAATGGGCATTATGCAGAAGGCTGTGAAGAATAAGGCTTTATAAGTGTAAGATAAAATAGTTTCCACTCCTATAAATCCACGGATGTGAATAGACTATGACACGTTTAAAAACCATCACTCCAATTCATGAAGAAAAAATAGATAAACGGAAGTAATACTCACGCCACTAGCTTATCCGACCGTTCTAGCCGTCTCCTATATTACACTTAATAGGGGAAGAATTTCCGAACCTAATCTTCTTTCCTAGCATTCTATTTTGATGGAGGCGCGCCAATTTGCATACCCAAATACATTTGCTAACGCATTTCATGGCGTTTTCCTTTTCTCTTTTAAACCGCTTTGACTCTCGCCCTTATATCGCCCCCTCTATATCTTCCTTATCGGACCTTTTAACAAACGCACTTCTACCGAATGTTTCCCACCCTCGGGTAACCACCGTGCCCTATTAAAGACACAAAAATCTTCCCCTCTGCTCTGGAAGACGTCTTCAGACTATTCTGCGATGCCTTCGGCGCTTTTTTCTTCTGCTGAAAGGGGAAGATTGCGCTTTTAAGGGAGGGAAACAAAGCGTGGAGAAACGGGAAAGGGAATGAATGAAATGGTTAGAGGTTGGGATGGGGAAAGAAGTTCTCTGCGGCGTAGAAATGGAACGGGGAGTTCGTGAGGAGGGTCTTTAGTTCGGAGAGGTTAAGAGATCGCTAAGGAGTGGAAGTCGGCGATATGAGCGTCGGGGGGAAATCTGAGAACGGAGTGACAGCGGGGGTTACGAAAGGCGAGAAAACTCGGGAGAGATGAAAAGAAAAGAATTATGGGGGTAAAATTTTGCGTGCGCGAGTCGGGAGCGTGCAGAGGTGAAGGGTAATGATGAGAATAGAGACGGTGAAAAAGACGAAAGGGGATCTTTCGGGGAGAATATCAACTAAGGATAGGGACGGAGTTAACGAGTGAGGAGAGGAGTATTTGATACTCCTCTCGACGGAGGTATTTCCGTATATGGACAATCTTCCATGGTTTTTAATGAATTTCGTGAGGGTTGACTTAGGTTTAGGACAAAAATCCTAAGGATGGTCTTTTCTAAGACTTTTGGGTCTAATAGCTCTCTGTCATGAATTAGAATTACTTCATTTATAGATTTATGTCATCATAATATTTAATTTTTCATATATTTATCTTTAACGTTGTTTTATTTTTAGCCCTAATTTATGATTATTTTAATTAATTTGTTTATTGTTGCTATTTAATTAATTTAAAGTTAGTAAGTGAGAAATTTATTAAGAAGCACGATTATTTCTTTTCATGAGCTAGCATAATTGGAAAAGGAAGATAGTAGTCTTTCTTTTCTCCAACTGGTTATTTTCCTTGCCTTTACTTAAAATTCTATTCCTTTAGCTATTACTCAGTTGATTATCTTATGTTTTATGGTGATTACCAATATAATCAATGTCATTTTTACGAATGCTAAGTTAATTTCCGTTATCTTGCGTTAGGTAGGTAAAATTTACGTTTAATTCTAAACATAAGCATACCTTGTATGCAACAGTAATAAAATTATTTTACGTGGCAATTCTTGTGATATGAAATCCTTAATATGACATTATACAGATATCGCGCAGAATTGATCTTTCAATCTTAGTTACCGCAATTCATATGCGATCATCAGAAAATATGGTACATTAAAATTATATTACGATATTCACCAGAAAAGATTATTTCTCGCTGTTTAAGTAGAGCAACATTTTCAACCTACCGACAGCTTCTCTACTAAATAATAAAACTCTACACTTGAACACCAAAGGTTGCACCAATCCGAATGGAGCTGTCAGACCTTCAATACCCGCAGGTCATTTCGGAAATTTAAAATCTCATTCTGCGTAGATTTCGCCCGTTTTGTCGCAAATTCCTCTTCCGTCCCATTACGACCCAAGTGGTCTTCTGAGCGCCATTCAGGGAGTCTAAAGCGAAGGGTTTTGAAGGCATAAAGAGTCGGCGACACGACTTCTCTTGTTCGGCACCGCCCCTGGTCTCGAAATGAGGTTTCACAGGAAACCTGTTTGTGTTGGAATTGCGAACTTCGAGCAGGTGGCAATACAGGTGCTTTTCGTAGCGTGCGGGAGCGTTCTCTCATTAGTGTTTTGGAGGAAGGAAAGCTAGCCGAAGGAAGGGAGGAATGAATCACGGCTCGGTCACGGTGACAACGAAATCACTAGGCGACCACTGGCGAGGCGGAAAAACATCCCGACTGTTTCCACAGATCGAGGCACTGTGTGGTTTCAGACGCCGGTGGGAGTATGGCTAGAGGGCTTTGGATGCGTTCCGCGCTATCATTTTACGCTTTACCTGTTCTGCGTGAGCTGCGTTTCACTACATCAACGTTCCTCCGCAATTTCGGGGGGACAATTTCGCGGAATTTCCCAAGTGGGAGGGCTCTCAACGGGGAGGAACGTCGGAAGTTTCGAGTTTGAAGGAGGAAGCTATTACTGCAAATATGTCGTTGCGGAAATGACGTAACGGAAATAGTTCCTTTGATGGCTACAGGAGGGCTTGTCTAAGTCCCGAAGTAATATAACTTTGGGAACATATCCTTAATTTAGCGTTGAAAATTCATTTACATGTTTCCCGATTCGACTTTATCTGACGGAATACGCTGCATGTTAATATGGCTTTCAGAATGGCAATTCTACAATAGTAAACATATAGTTCCAGGCAATTATAATCCAGGATAGGGAGTCCCCATATGCAGAATGAACTTTATAACGTGCCTTATAAAGCATCCCGTAAAGCAATATGACTCTTCAATTCTTTTCTCACGAGGAATTGTTGTATAAAACACATTTTTGAACAAAAAAGAAAAATTACGTTTACAAACTAACTTAACGTTTAGCAAACGTAAATTGTGACGCCCTCCTCTTTCTTCTTACAATTCTGTTCCGTTGAGAGGGCTCAATTGTTCTTAGTCGACGTTTTTCACAATTCCTAATCCTTGGCAATATTATCCAATTAATTGTGTGGTGATGGATGCATAAAGTTAAGTTTTTTTCGTGTCAAACCGGTAAATGAAATACTGTGTTTTATGATGAACTGCTATTCACAGCTGCCCAATAAAAAATACCAAATGTATGCCGATACCCAGGATTGTTTTCGATGTAAGGCATAACACTACACTATGGCAATATTTAAGATCAAGAAAAATAAAGACTTCCACGCTTTATTTAAATTTGAAAAGATGAATTATATATTAATTGGCAATTATCAAAGAAAACGCCGAAGTTAGCAACCTCCTTCACTCTACAAGAATTGCACACTTTAATTCATCAGATTATCTTCCTTTTGAATTGTCACCCTCACTCAAAATAAAGCTCAAAAGTTGCTTAATGTAAAGTAATGGAGTAGTTCAGGAGCATAACAAAAGCATGCTGAACGCTTGACGAAACGGATGCGGCTGCGGTCTCCATGACACAACGAGACATTCACGCATCAAAATGGAGGAATGAAGCTCGGCGCGTTTAAATGAAAAACGTGCTCACAGGCGGCGCTCTCTCCGACCGAAAAATAAAACTTCATCGCGCTCGAGAGAGAGAATGAAAAAAATGAACATCGGAGCTCAAAAACTCCCACAACACGGATGAAAGATTTCATAAAGAAAATCACGCACCGAAAGAGCAAACCACAAACATGCGGATGCATAAAGGAGGACGCTTCAGCGCCCTCTACACGAGAAACGAAGTAAATATGAGACGACGAAAATAAATGCGCAGCAAGAAAAACTCCTGAAGAGCACCTAAAAAATCCAATCCGGTACAGTTTCCCTGCAACATATCTTCTGACATTTTTTATCTTCTTGAACCATCCTAATACCTTTGCATAGATATTCCAATTTCCCTTATAACAATGATATATCTTGTCCATGCCCTTTGCCTAGGATACAGACGCTCTTACCCGACAGCCAACTGAGAAGAATACTCAGATATTACGCTCATTTTATTTATATTAAAAATGAAGCTGATATTCTATATAGCTAAAATTTTTAATTTTCAATTTCCGAGAAATGAAAAAAAGAAATAAGAAAAGAGTAAGAAATGGCATATTCATTTTTTATTTCAGAGTATGATCCATTACTATATTAATTAGTTAATCTAGAACTATAAATTCGAAAGATTTTTTCCTTGTTTCAGTAATAAAAAAACATTTTCTAAAACTGATGATAATTAATGAAAAAGATTCAAAGTTAAAAGCTGGTACATTTTTCGTTTCTTTTACTTAGAAAATCTGAATCACTAAAAAGAGGAAAATTATCGAAATCAAGACGTCTTGACCGACGAATTTATACAAAAACGTGTCACACACTACGCATGCAATGACTAAAACATGGGAACATCTGAAAAACAAACGCTTGGAAACTAAATCACCACCATAAGCAAAGAAGTTCCCGAAATAACTGTTTTACGGCTGTAAGGCTCTAAAAGCAAAGGGTAAGGAGAGTACAAAATTCCAACTTTGAGGTTAGGGAAAGGGGAGTGAGAGGTATATCTGTGAGAAACAAAAGTGAAGCCGACGACGAAGGGAAATGAATCCATAGCACGAAACGGAATGAAAGAGCGGTTTAGGAAGAGATAGGCAGAGGTCACGCTTTACCAAGGATTTTGAGAGGAAAACGGACATTTGTATACAGAAACCATAAGGCGAAAAAAGAGAGGGTAACTCTTACGGAAAAAATCCGAAGGTAATTTCGTGTGACGAAGGGTTTAGATAATTCTTGGGGACAATCGGAAGTGAAATGAAAGGGAAAAAAGAAAAATTCGACGCAAATGAGGCACCTATTCCTTCTTGCTCCGACCCGTTTTTTCCTAATATGCCTTTACCTTCATAAGGGCGAAAGCGCCAACTAGTAAGGACTTCGACAAAGAAAGAAGGTACTCAAAACGTGTCCGAGAGATCGAAGAAAGAGATTGGCATTTCTCATTTCTTCCCTTTTGCCCCGTCCACCCATGGAATCGGAAATTAAAAGATTGTAATCAGTCCCCCTACTGTCCAATGCCACGGTCTCTTTATGTTCTGTGGTATTCATAAAACGACCCCATCGGATTTTGAACGTTTACTAAATGGTAAAAAATGTTGCGGATGGGAAGAGAAATTGATAAAGTTACGATAACATTTTATTATCCATCACTAGCGGCTTTATCTACAACATTCATTGATAAAGGAAATTCTTTAGTTAGTTGGAGCGGTTTCTTGATTTTTTCTACAGGAAAGCGTACTTCCCTGAAGATTTCATAGAGATTGAAACTTTATGATAAGGAAGGTTTATTAAAGTCAGAATAAAAGTATAATCATTATTTCGTAAATTGAAAAAGTAATCGGCAAGCAAACGTTCTATGACACCGCGCATGCGCAGATGGGAATGATCCGTCAAAGTCACACCGGACGAGCCTATCGCGACTCGGGTTGCGGGGATTAAATAAAAAAAAGACAAACGATATGACCGAATAGATAGAGAGCACGACGTTTTGAATTAGCCTGACCTTTTATCGAGAGATTAATGGAAGGGGAGGGCAAGGTGATTAATGGGGTGAGTTGGAAAATGAAATTTTAGTCCCATTAGGGAAGCGTGAAAATATCGCGGTGATAGTTGGTCCTCACTTATTGAATGCCGGATAGGACGGACGTCGCGTTTATTCTTTTTTCCTCTCTCTCCGGCGATGATTTACGGACCGAGGCGCGATAATTGCCCTCGAATTGTTTCGTTTGTGCTACGTTGGGAACGCCCACTCGCGCGTTACATCTGAATCGTCGGATGCCCAAATTTCCGAAAAATGAAAGGGAAAATCTTTCCGCAGCGCGGGGTTAAATCAAACGACATGTAAACGGAAAAAAGGTGTAATTGGATTTATGTGATTTTATGAAGTTATTTATGGCGGATGAAAATTTTATCTCATGACTCCAAAAGGTCGGATATCTTCCGAATAATTCCGTTTTAAACTTCTGAGGAAACGCTAATGCTTATATGAATATGCAGTTTTTATCTTAGTAGAAAGTTTCAGAGTTATAGAAATTTAATTTTTATTTTAAATTAGATAACGTGTCGGCCAGAAGTCGGCTATGACAGTTAGATTAGAGAACATGACAGAACAGGTACAGTTATTTCTGGATTCCAAAATATTGCTCCTTACAATGAATCAAAGCAAAAATGTATATATGTATAGCAGCAACGCATTTTATGTTTGAACTCAGAGGCATTGATTAAGCAACGATATAGGTTACTAAAATAATTAGTGTCACTGTATTTTTTACCGAATTGTAATCAATGTTTTAAATATATCGTTATTAAAATATTTTTAGACCATCAATGAGGAAATACAGAAGTTTTTCAGGTCATTTAAAGAAATCTAGCTTCTCAATTTTTGTTCGTGACCGCAATCATGAATTGACTAACTTTATTACTGCTTAAAAACTGATGAACAGAAAGAAAAAATAACTTATGATATGAGAATTCACTTTGCTATCTCAAATAATACATAATTGTAATAAAAAATTATAGATTACATATATATTACAAAAATTATTTCTGCAATTTAAAATATTTCACTCTAATATCTACATATATTTAGGGAGTACATTGTATTATCATTGTTTTCTAAAGCGACCAAAGAGAAGAAGAAAAACTTAATCAGGTATATTACGAGTGTAAACAATGACTGAGATATAATAGATATTAATATTTTTGAACGAAACGCAACAGTCAATATTTTAGTATGCTGCTTTTATCCTTAATTTATCCTTTATATCCTTAATAACTTTTACTCTGAAATAGAGCTTCCTATGCATTAATGTAAGAAAAAACTAGATATATCTGGAATATCCTTACTCCCAAACACTATGAGCCACATAAATCTCTCCATGCCAAAACTTCGCTTAACTTTCTCTTGTGTATCAAGAGGATCCGAAATGTAAACGGCCGTTTTTATCCGAAACATCTCCTTCACGGAAAGGATGAACGGAAGCAGGGAGGGATCCAAAAGTTCTGCCCTTCCCTATCTCCGTGAGACATGCGGTTACTTCTCAGAGACCATACTTACTCCTTCAGACTAGTGAGGAACATTTATTCCCGCAACCGGAGCTGGAGACGACGTCTCTCCGACGAATCCCTTCTCGAATGCACTTAAACGGGAACTGTCATGCGGTTCGGGAAATTAGAAGTGGGAGCAAACTGACTCCGGAGTTGAGAGGAATGGTGCATGCATAGGTCGAGGAGTGATAAGGATGAAGATGATGGAAGTGGACACTTGATTTCCGCCGTGAGAGGTGCTTTGGGTGAGTAACAGTGGTAGGGAGGATAGTGTAAAATGATCAGGACGAGGATTAAAGAAAAATCCACGGCGGAATTCAAAGAAAGACACAATAAAGATATGTCAGGGACTATCAATCAGAGAGATACAAACTATGTTGAGGACGATTGAAAGTTATGTAGAAATATATATATAGATAAATACTAGAAAGCCTATATTGTCAAATATTCTGTGTGAAAATATACTCACTAATTAATAAACCGATATTATGTTCTATATTCTTCACAACCTGCTGTTCAGTTATACCAAAGAACGAAACTTCATATGATTTTAGTAATTTGGTGCTCAATTATAATCTAAGAAAGAGTTTGATAGATAACCCTGAGTGTGTGTAAAACCCTTACGCAAAAGTTTTAGTAACCTAAACTTTTTATCCTGTTTTACTACGCTGGAAAGAAAAAAACTCTGATAAATTTCAACCACTCCTTACAAACAAAATTTATGTATACATTCCTATATTACACCTCATACATTTACATTTTCTTTCGCAGTTTTTCTTTCCCGAGGCTTAGTACCTAAATAATCTTACTTCATACCTGTACAATTTTGAAATAAACGCATAGAGTTTTCTCCAAATTATTTTGAATAACCTTTTGAAACGTAATGGAAGTAATCCTCATTCCAGATTTGATTTTAAAAAAATGAGAGGTACATAAGTAGGGTGAGGAAAACTTTACTGGTGGAGCTACTAGAAGAAAGAAAAGTCTAGAGCGACGCAATTATGAAGTGTAGCGGACCTTTTCCAACACTCGTAGAGTTCCGCTTCCTATCTCGAGGATGAAAAGATACGGAGAAGAAAAGAGAGCCGAGTCGCGAAATTGCCTCGTTACCTCGAAACGTCGATTAGTTTCTTCGTTAAGTTTCTAAATTGTTTAAGTTGGTCTGCTGGCTGAGAATCGGATGGGATGATTAAGGAGAACCGTAAAGTTTCTCTACGGAGAGAGATACGAATTTCAAGGGGCGTCAGAAATTTTCTTTTGTATTAATTAGAGAAAGGAAGAGGTGCCTCAAAGGAGCTTTCTAATGTCTCGATAGAAATGTTTTCCCTACGATTGTTCCTTTATTTACATTAAGAAAAATACTATATCAAATGTAGATAGACTCAGTTAAAGTTGCATCTAAAAAAGTATAAGGTATGTGATGGTATATTATATAACCATTTTGACTGCTTTCAAAATATATATAAACGGGTTATTAACCCTTTAAATATACTTGAAGGTTAAATCAACAAGTGTAAACGTCTATATTAAGGCAAATGTGATAACTGAATATTTTCTTAGGGAATATGTGTTACATAATTTAAAAAAATAGCTTTAAACCGAGATGTTATCGCTACAACAGTACTATTATGTTAAAAATGCGGAATTTTTTCGGAAGTTGTCCTTTTCGACAAAGCACGCAACAGATATTATGTTGTTTTGAATGAAGTATATTTTGAAGTTTTTAATTAAATTTCTTAGTAATATCTTACGTTATAATCTTCTCATTCATTATTTTTATTTCTATGAGGTTTTCAAATCTCATATTATTATTGATTATTTCCATCTACAACAAACTAGTATATATGTTAAAGATTAAAGATGAGAGTGATAATTAGTTATTGAATTGGCGGATAAGTGACAGCCTTTAGTTTTTCTATGAAAAGTTAATTTATTTTGGTGGGATGGAGTGTCCTATAGTTTTGAAACTTATGTTAGTAGTTTGCATAGCAAGATACCAATAAGATCCTTTGCGTGCATATAAAACTTAGAAAGACCTTGCTAAAACTTGTAGCCTATATTCAGGAAAATGATAATCACAAAAATACTTAACTTAAGACTGAAAGTTAACTGTTCGTTATTTTCTTGTCTAACTCCTCGTTAAAATCAAATCATTAAGAGAAAAGACTCGAACCACGTCATAAAAATTGAAGCGAAAATTTTAGCCCTGAATTTACACCATCTCGTGGATATTCTCTCACATCTTCGTCTTGCGAGAAACTCTCGTTTCTGCATGCTTGCCAGCGATAAGACTTTACAAAAGAGCTACTGAAAATGGAACGGTTATAAAACGACGTGAAAGAGTACTGGAATAAAAAAAAATATGTCGGTCGTTGGGCGTTGCGCGGCGAAAAGTCGACATTAAAAAAAGCGACAAGTAATGCTTGCTTTTGGTCTCTCGCAGAACATAAGAGCGGTGCTTGGGCGGAGGTGAGTTAAGAGGAACGGACAAACGTTTCGACGCGTCGTTCCCACAGCGCTCACAGTGTTATGCGTGGGCGATGGGATATAATGGAAATTTGGACCAGAGAAGAGGTTCGACGAGCAAAATCTGCACTTGGGGTATAGGGTCCTAATCCTAACTACATAGTGAGTTCAAAGCAAAATTATTTTAAGGTTAAGAAGAGAAGAGCTGTTAGAATGAGCTATAAGCCAACTGAGCATGCAAATGAATCGATTGCCTTTCGTAGAAGGGCTATAAGGCAATCGCATAAAAATATCAATCTATCTTTCAATTAATTTGTTAATTTTTCTATAAATTACTTTACCGGCCATGGTGGCGTAGTGGTTTACGTGCTAGCCTAACGCCAGGACATTTTTGTTTGCGATCGTAACTTGTAAAATGTCAATAGTAAGAGTAGTCTCTTAAGACTAAAATTCGTCTGATAAAGTCGTCATCATTATTATTATTCATATTATGCGAAATATACGAGATAAATGTAGGTACATACGAGAAGGTCACAATAATGAAAGGTAAAGTAATTGTTATAATTTATCGTATATAGCATTTTCTCATGCCTAACTTCTACTCATGAGGTTTCTCATCGTATAGGGCACAATCTTGGTAAAAAGTACGGAAGAAATGTATTGAAATTCGATAGCTGTTCAAAAAATGTATGATTAAAAAAACAACCGGAGAAATGTATTTAAAATCGATCTTGCTCACTAAATTTATCGTCACAGATTGGAAGTCAAGGCAGTTAAGTTTTCCATTAGAAACATTACTTTCGCTGCTAATACTTTTCTATTCAATTATTTTATTTCGCATTCGAAATAAGTCAAAGGCCATTTCAGAATGTTTTCAGAGTAGAAAAAGTAAACAGTAACATCTCATGAATAGCCAAATATTCACATTCCTTTTGAGATGGATTCGTGGCAAGCCTGTAATGGAACGTTTAGTAATTATGAAATCAAAAGTTTTATATATTCTTGGGATACGACAGAAAGTCATTAAACGACCGCGTAATAATATCATTTCTCTACATTTCCTGTTTAAACGTCCGAAAGTCATGCTTGTGCTTTTTTAACGGTCCATAACTTCTGCGAAGAAGCGATAAATAAGTTAAATGGTAAACGGAAGTAGAATTCTGAACGAAAAAGAGGAATGATACATTTTTGAAAGGATTACAAGTCAATGCGCTTTTCAGACAACTATCGATTCCAAAGGACGACTCGAAAGAAATTACCCGACCATTCCGTGTTTATGAAACTGATTTCCTCGTGTTCGGCGTCTACAAATAACTGTTCGCGTAATGAAACAGCCGCGCTCGACCTAAGACTACCATTATGTCCTCCAGTCCGCGCAGTAAAAAACACGGGCAATGGGAGGAGTGGTAAATATACGGATGTATGGAACGTAGTTACATCGACCCCTCCTGGTTCCGCTCCGTTAACGCAGACACCTAAACGAGGTTTTAATGCTACGTGGTGTTCTGTTTTGAAGTCGGAAAGAGAAAGGAGTCCATTACAAGGGAGTGGCATCGGTAAGTCTGTAGTTGGACAAAGATTTCATTATTCATATTTTTAGGTTTACTATCGGTGGAGGGACGCAAAAGAGTAGAAGCGCGTCCGAACAAAGGGAAGGCAGGAAAATATTACAGAGATAAGATGATGAAAGCAAAGACTATATACAAGCATTTGACCTCCATATAAAAGAATTGGGAGTAGAGAATAACATGATTTGAGAAGTGTCTCCGAAACACACAATTCTTCCATTAATTTCCAGTAAAAGAAACAATTATTAGGATATCAAAAAATATACTTTCCGCAAAATACTTGATTTCATAGCCCATGAACCCATTCCGCGCGTCAACAATTTTAATGCTGTATCTCCTGGCGGTAGAATTTTTTTCTTTTTAACTTTGCTTTTAAAAACCGTAACTCTGATGTGTAATTTTCTTTTTAATCGGAAAAAAAAGATTGACTTCTTAAGGCACTTCAGGAATTTGTTTTATCACAGCTTCGGTGATAGTGCTCGATAATAAATCAACTAACCCCAATGCAATAAAATAATAGGTTCTCTATTTTCCTTTCCTGGTCTTAATTATATAATGATAATAACACGTCTTTATTAAAGGGCGAGATTGAGAAACTACTTATATATAACCCTTAGTCATTACAGATGGAATGAAAGAGGTATTGGGAGTAGAACATAAAAAAAGCGATAAAAGAAGGGACTGTTATGCGGGGTTAAAAAATATAAGTCTGCAGTTAGGAAAACATTAAAACCCTGCAGGAAAACATCCACAAGAATAATTATATGTATTAAAACTTAATTAGAAAACTCTTACATAAAATGAACATATGAACATGATATGACCGTCAAAAAGCCATATTTTTAATAACAAAGTTAAGCAGAACTATTGATTTAAAAAGAGAGTAGAATAGATAACTGATATAAAAGATTTAAGAGACTTCAGATCAGTCTAATATAATGAGCAACCGTTAAAACCTTAATTCTAACTCATTTCTTAGGAATAAAGTTTGTTTATTATGTTTCCTTTATTTTCGCGTTTCGTGTGAAAAACTTCATCATACGTAAAGCAAAGGAAAATGAGGATAGGCAATAAGGTCGTTTCGTTTCGACGCAGGCCTATAACGGAATGTGAAGAGCGAAAAAGTGAAAATTTTGACGCTTTTTAGTCTTTTTATCACCTGGAAAAGTTTTAAGCAGACGCGCGAGCGTATAATAAAAACAAACAGGGATAAATAAGGAGTTTCGAAGTCTGGACCGGCTGAACAGGATTCTTACTTTAAAAGTTACCGAAGAAAATTTTTTGCAGGTTCAAAAAATGAAAGTAAAGGCGGGGATGTATAGAAGAGAAAGGATGGGTAACGAAGGTGGAGAATGGTTGTTTTCGAGAGGCGAAAATAAGCTACCAAGAATGTGTTCCGCACACAATATGAAAAAACCTTTTTATGACCAGACTAGGTGGCGTACATGCTCGAGAAGCTTGTTCTTTTTTATACCACGAGGCAAATAAAAGCAGCGCTTCATTTTACAACTCTTATCCTCTAGTCAACATCTCAATCCCTTCGAATTTATGCCCTATGAGAAGAGGAAGATTTAAAATTAACAACCACTGGTAACTGAGATTCCAAGCATTGCTTAAAAACGGCATACCTGAGTAAAATATTTCGATACTGTCGTAAATATCATGAAAGGTTTTCGGGAGAAGTCATAGATCTGAAAGAAATGGACACGGCAGATCCAGGAAAGAGATGTTGAACCCAAGTCTACAGAGAATTCGAGAACAGGAATGACAGTTATTCTATTTTATGGTCTTAGGAGGACATTTATGATCCACCACAGAGAAAGTTATAGAGGGTAATTATTGATCCGTCATTAAATGTTCTCCAGAACTCTTTTCTTAATCGACAACAGGGTAAAAATATTTTACTTTATAACCATACGTTAATCTATTAATAAAGGATAAAAATAACAAGTGCCATAAAGTATTCTTAAGCATGTAATTTAAATATTTAGCTCATTTTTTGGATATGAAAGCAATGAGATACTGAAAAATGCGTAAAATATCGCGCACTAATGACTTAGGTTCGCATTCATGTAAAATATATATTCAGCAAGACTAATCCAGTAATTATTGCGGAATGATTCCGCTTAAGGGAAAGAAATTTATAAAAAGTATTACCCATTTAAAGCATTTCATGCTGACAGAAGCAAGGAAAAAATGACTCGCTGGAAGAAAATAACAGTCTCACGTCTACGCTCACCAACTTAAAAGTGGCGCTCCGTAGGTATTCCCAGGGCATTTTAATCATTGTCACATAAATACGAGGGAAAAAATCACCCAGGGCTCCACGATGGAGGTCCAACGGAGCGAATATTCTGACGTTCCTGTCTCCCAGTGTTCGAGAACCCCCACCGCGCAATCTTTCTAAAGAGCGAGATGTCAGGTGGAATGTTTCGGTGGATTTGACGGAGACTGAGAAAGAGAATACGAACAAGGTTATTACTGGCCACGTGAGAGGAAAGTGGCCGGTTTCGGAGGGTCACCGATTGACCTCTGAAGACATCGAGGTGCATTCCCACTTGTAGAAAGATTGTACTAGTACGGTCATCATTCGTTCGAAATTAATTTATCCTAACATCATCTTGTATTTTGGGTCAACTGGTTCATTCTGTGGTTTGGAATGATTAAGATGTTTTTCTCCTATTGGTTATACTGTTAGAACACATTTTCTATATCAGGAGGTTTGACCGTACTTCGTGGAACGGCTTACAAAATCTAATAAAAATCATTATTACTTGTTTTAACAGAGATTATTGCTTGGAGCAAACTCATAAAATTATGTGAAATATGTAAATGTGTGTATTTATAAAATAATTAAATGGACAATTGAAGCAGCTTCAACACCAATGGCCTGGAAATTATATAAAATGAGAAAGGGTGTTATTATAAGCTTAGTGATCACATATAATATAAATTATTTTTACATAATTACATATAATAATTGGTTGGCTGCTGATGGTTGAAGTATCAGAATACGGAAAAAATCTCCAAAAACCATCAAACTATAATTTATTTTGATGGTTTTTGGATATTTTTCCTTATTCTAACACATTATTACAAATAAATAATTCTTAAAATAATAATTTTAAGCAAATAGATCGAATGCCACTCTTTCCAGCTCATCACATCATTCTATGTAATCAGCGTGGAAAAGTAAAATTGAGGGAAACTTAGCGATGAATTAAAGAAAAACTCAATAAGAAAATTTCACATAAACGTTTCTAAAAATTCAGAATATAACTGCCATCTATTTTAAGTCCGGGTAAATAATGAACCCAACCATTACAATATTGTCATCTCTATTTAAGGAAGACGGAATTTCCTCACATAAAATAGAAGAGCCATCAGAATGGTCCCCAACAATAAAATAGCAAAAGGAGGATATATATTGCCTAATAGAAAGAGAGAAGGGGAGCTAAAAGAATCGGAAGATAGAAGGAGCGCTGTCGATGACATCCCGAGTTTCCTCTCTCACTCCACACCTGTCCAAGAGTCGACCCGCGAACATAAATTGCGACCTCTTTCGAACCCATACTCCCGAAGGCACGCATGCGTACACTGTATCTCTATCTTGAACGCACCCTGCGTATTGAAGCGAAAACAGCGCTTCGGTATGAGGCAAATACTAAGGTTTAGAATACAACGAATGCTGTAGCGATTGAACAATACTTAACATTTTTGTACAGAAGCTTATCTGATGTGGTAATAAGCTTCTCACAAAACAAGGAGATTATTTACAAAATAGATCAGTTCGTTAGATTCATCAGATCAAATTATCCCAACCACAATCGTAGAATAAACCTGTATGTGTAAAACGTCTGTTGCAATGATTCTTACGGATACTTTCTACCCAATAATCAAATTCCACTAACTATAATTTGAGGTAAACACAAATTAAATATGAAATATATTTCCATACACTATGCTGTGAGATTGGATGAAAAATGTTCATCAACCAGGCAAAGTAGGGATGACAACGTAGTTTTGAATTGTAAATAGCCAGCCGATGACAGCTACCGAATGCCTATTAGTAGTCCAATAAAAATAATTCGGGCCTCCAGAAGAAGACGCACAAATCACAATCGGATGAATAACTCTTCGACGTCAAAAAAATTATATAAGCTAAAATAATCGATAAATATTCATGTAAAATATGTCTACTCAATCTTCGAATAGATACCATCTTGTTTGGGAGGGAGACTAAAAGCCCCCCGTATCGTCAACGGCAAACCCCTATCTATCCTCAACGTTTCAATCGCTAGTTCCACAAATCTTTTTAATCAGATGGCATAAACGCGGAGAACAAGCAACCCGTCCATGTAAATCAGGTAATTAATAACTAAATGAAAGGATATAAGCCACGGAAACATTTCCCGATAGCTTTTTTCTGCCATACGAGCCGACATCGATGAATCCATGTGGGCTCCTCACGTAAAAATCCACACTCCCCACCTCCTTCCCGAAGATAGAGCTTTTCTAAAGACTCCGACACAATCAACAGATACAGGTATTAACCATTAGGGGAGACAACATACAGAAAAAGTATTTCGGGAAACTTACGATTTATTTACGGCAGTTGTCCCGCCATAAATATTTTCAAATGGGTCAGAAAATGAGGGAGAGGAGGAGAAAGAGAATGTGGCGATAAAGGTATGGGGAGAAGAAGTACAAAGGAGAGAGAGAGCTAAGAAGTCCAAAAGGATCATTTTTATTCTTGGGAGCACCTACCGAACGTTTATCCCTAAGGAAGCAAGGGCGAGACGAGCGAGGCCGCACCCAAGTATGGCGGACCGTAACTCGTATCGGAGAAACAACTCCAAGCCGCCTTTGGGTCCATAAAGAAAGGTCGAAATGGCGATAAAATCAGTTATATTTCGAAGCCTTTTGACACAGCGGGTTTCTCTCCCCTCGAAACATGTCCCCCCATAACGCTTAAATGATATACTTCGATCTCCTCCGCTGTTTTTCCCCACTCCCCCGCTCTCTCTGCTCGTTTTTTCTTTGTTTGAGCCCCGCGTTCTTAAGGAGAGCACACAAAAGCTATAATCTGAAAGCCCAAAATGGGGGGCGTACAAGGGCTGAGATAAGAAGCGTTTGTTTGGTACACAATTCTACGCGGCATTCCGGTATAGTTTGGCTGTGAACGGTAATATATCTTCTTTAAATGTCTTAAATAGTTGAAAAATATATTTTGAGGTTATAACGATACTTAAATGCGCTTCAAAGAAGGAATGTAATAACAGAATAGAAATAATCATACACGAAATATATTTTTAGAATTTATTAATTTTTTATTCCTATTCCATTGGTAGAGAAAGCTAACATGAATTTATGAAGAGAGAGCGGAATTAAATTTGTAATGTAGCAATTACGACGATAAATGTTGCACTTCGGCGTTGTGTAGTAAATTTAACCACGACATTCGAAAGAAACGAATACAATACGGCGCAATTCCAGCACCGTTATACCATAGGAAAGGAATAGTAATCAGGTGTAATTTACGAAACTATGACTGTTTAAGCTACAGATATATGAGAAATATTCTAGATCCATGAAATTCTATTTTAAAGCATCAATTAACGAATAACGACAATTATGTATCTATAGTTTATATTGGCCCGAATACCAATAGGGTCGCCTATTCCCAATTGCAAAATAAACGCGGGTCTTGAAGTTAGATACAGATAGATTTTTTTAAAACATTAAGTCTGTAGCAAAAACTAGATATTATCAGTTCATCTCCCTTTATTTGGGTTAATTAGGCCTCCCCTTGAGTATGCATGCAGTGTGTAAGACCCTGCTAACAAATGCAGTACTCGAGAATTAGAAAAGGAGCAGCGAAAGGCGACGTTTTGAAAAAATATATACGACAAATCAGGGAGCATTACTAAGATGCTTCAGGACGCAGAATGGGAAGCCCTAAGAGATAGAAGATTTAAACAAAGACTTAATTTACTTGATAAGTTTAGGGCAATTGTTGTCTTAAAAGATGTAGCCAATATTATGTTTCCTCCCTGTTACATAGACCGTTCTTTTGCCGCGGGAAAATCAGAGAAACAGATGCTAGAACTAATCGTTTTAAGAATTCATTTCTTCCGCGAATTATACGACAAAATAACCGATTGTGGAAGTAAATTATAGAACATGTACGCCATGCCACACGCTGAAAAGCAGCTTACATAGGGTATATACGCTGATGTAAATTTAAAAATTTGAAAAATAGATGACACTACGTAGAGTTACCTGATTGTCATTTTCAGATGATCGTATTTTCTTGCAGAAAAGCAATTATTTCCAAATTAAAGCAGCGTGGCGACTGAAGCCACGTTACATCAAGTAATCTTGAGAAGAATAATTATTTATAATCCGTTACAGTCGGACAATAAATATTATTAACTTATCAAATGGCCGCCGACCTCGCGTTACTTTGAAACACTCCCGAGAATTTATGACGTCGCATGGAAATCAAGGCATTTTAATAAAGTGAGAAATGGGACAGTCAGCCCGTCGCACGATTTTCACTCGAAATATATTACGAAGCACGCGGCGGCACAAAACAACTGAATTTTCATTTTAAATTCGGAAACTCGGTATTTATCAAAAGCGAACGTTTGGACCGCGACTGATCTCTTACGCAGGAAAGTTATTGCTCTCTATGAGACGCGGTCCCGTGGGTTATTTTTTTATAATTCCACCCCGGAGAAGGATATCCTTATAGCTCAACGCGACGTCAAGACAGGAAGATTATATTGACGTAATTAATAACGCGGTATTTATTACCTCCGATGATCCGACCACTCACCATTCATCTCCCATGCCGTGGGGAGACTGGATAAGGACATTTCGGAAAAGCCTTAACTNTATATTTCCATACACTATGCTGTGAGATTGGATGAAAAATGTTCATCAACCAGGCAAAGTAGGGATGACAACGTAGTTTTGAATTGTAAATAGCCAGCCGATGACAGCTACCGAATGCCTATTAGTAGTCCAATAAAAATAATTCGGGCCTCCAGAAGAAGACGCACAAATCACAATCGGATGAATAACTCTTCGACGTCAAAAAAATTATATAAGCTAAAATAATCGATAAATATTCATGTAAAATATGTCTACTCAATCTTCGAATAGATACCATCTTGTTTGGGAGGGAGACTAAAAGCCCCCCGTATCGTCAACGGCAAACCCCTATCTATCCTCAACGTTTCAATCGCTAGTTCCACAAATCTTTTTAATCAGATGGCATAAACGCGGAGAACAAGCAACCCGTCCATGTAAATCAGGTAATTAATAACTAAATGAAAGGATATAAGCCACGGAAACATTTCCCGATAGCTTTTTTCTGCCATACGAGCCGACATCGATGAATCCATGTGGGCTCCTCACGTAAAAATCCACACTCCCCACCTCCTTCCCGAAGATAGAGCTTTTCTAAAGACTCCGACACAATCAACAGATACAGGTATTAACCATTAGGGGAGACAACATACAGAAAAAGTATTTCGGGAAACTTACGATTTATTTACGGCAGTTGTCCCGCCATAAATATTTTCAAATGGGTCAGAAAATGAGGGAGAGGAGGAGAAAGAGAATGTGGCGATAAAGGTATGGGGAGAAGAAGTACAAAGGAGAGAGAGAGCTAAGAAGTCCAAAAGGATCATTTTTATTCTTGGGAGCACCTACCGAACGTTTATCCCTAAGGAAGCAAGGGCGAGACGAGCGAGGCCGCACCCAAGTATGGCGGACCGTAACTCGTATCGGAGAAACAACTCCAAGCCGCCTTTGGGTCCATAAAGAAAGGTCGAAATGGCGATAAAATCAGTTATATTTCGAAGCCTTTTGACACAGCGGGTTTCTCTCCCCTCGAAACATGTCCCCCCATAACGCTTAAATGATATACTTCGATCTCCTCCGCTGTTTTTCCCCACTCCCCCGCTCTCTCTGCTCGTTTTTTCTTTGTTTGAGCCCCGCGTTCTTAAGGAGAGCACACAAAAGCTATAATCTGAAAGCCCAAAATGGGGGGCGTACAAGGGCTGAGATAAGAAGCGTTTGTTTGGTACACAATTCTACGCGGCATTCCGGTATAGTTTGGCTGTGAACGGTAATATATCTTCTTTAAATGTCTTAAATAGTTGAAAAATATATTTTGAGGTTATAACGATACTTAAATGCGCTTCAAAGAAGGAATGTAATAACAGAATAGAAATAATCATACACGAAATATATTTTTAGAATTTATTAATTTTTTATTCCTATTCCATTGGTAGAGAAAGCTAACATGAATTTATGAAGAGAGAGCGGAATTAAATTTGTAATGTAGCAATTACGACGATAAATGTTGCACTTCGGCGTTGTGTAGTAAATTTAACCACGACATTCGAAAGAAACGAATACAATACGGCGCAATTCCAGCACCGTTATACCATAGGAAAGGAATAGTAATCAGGTGTAATTTACGAAACTATGACTGTTTAAGCTACAGATATATGAGAAATATTCTAGATCCATGAAATTCTATTTTAAAGCATCAATTAACGAATAACGACAATTATGTATCTATAGTTTATATTGGCCCGAATACCAATAGGGTCGCCTATTCCCAATTGCAAAATAAACGCGGGTCTTGAAGTTAGATATAGATAGATTTTTTTAAAACATTAAGTCTGTAGCAAAAACTAGATATTATCAGTTCATCTCCCTTTATTTGGGTTAATTAGGCCTCCCCTTGAGTATGCATGCAGTGTGTAAGACCCTGCTAACAAATGCAGTACTCGAGAATTAGAAAAGGAGCAGCGAAAGGCGACGTTTTGAAAAAATATATACGACAAATCAGGGAGCATTACTAAGATGCTTCAGGACGCAGAATGGGAAGCCCTAAGAGATAGAAGATTTAAACAAAGACTTAATTTACTTGATAAGTTTAGGGCAATTGTTGTCTTAAAAGATGTAGCCAATATTATGTTTCCTCCCTGTTACATAGACCGTTCTTTTGCCGCGGGAAAATCAGAGAAACAGATGCTAGAACTAATCGTTTTAAGAATTCATTTCTTCCGCGAATTATACGACAAAATAACCGATTGTGGAAGTAAATTATAGAACATGTACGCCATGCCACACGCTGAAAAGCAGCTTACATAGGGTATATACGCTGATGTAAATTTAAAAATTTGAAAAATAGATGACACTACGTAGAGTTACCTGATTGTCATTTTCAGATGATCGTATTTTCTTGCAGAAAAGCAATTATTTCCAAATTAAAGCAGCGTGGCGACTGAAGCCACGTTACATCAGGTAATCTTGAGAAGAATAATTATTTATAATCCGTTACAGTCGGACAATAAATATTATTAACTTATCAAATGGCCGCCGACCTCGCGTTACTTTGAAACACTCCCGAGAATTTATGACGTCGCATGGAAATCAAGGCATTTTAATAAAGTGAGAAATGGGACAGTCAGCCCGTCGCACGATTTTCACTCGAAATATATTACGAAGCACGCGGCGGCACAAAACAACTGAATTTTCATTTTAAATTCGGAAACTCGGTATTTATCAAAAGCGAACGTTTGGACCGCGACTGATCTCTTACGCAGGAAAGTTATTGCTCTCTATGAGACGCGGTCCCGTGGGTTATTTTTTTATAATTCCACCCCGGAGAAGGATATCCTTATAGCTCAACGCGACGTCAAGACAGGAAGATTATATTGACGTAATTAATAACGCGGTATTTATTACCTCCGATGATCCGACCACTCACCATTCATCTCCCATGCCGTGGGGAGACTGGATAAGGACATTTCGGAAAAGCCTTAACTGCGCGCGATCACGCGACGCGTCTATTAATAGAAACCGCTCTTCTCCATACTTTCGGCTATATTTTTCAACGGTCGCGGCGGGAATTAAAATTCTCGCTTTCTTTTTTAATCGCGGGGATATTTAAAAGTCGGAGAATAGAAAAGAGGCGATCGTTCTTACCGTGAGAGAAGTAAGCTGACAAAGACCTCGGCGGGGATAAATAATTCAGCTTGAATGTAACTTTACCGCGGGATATATAAGAATGGGGCATTTCTCCAAAGTTCACTAAGTGGGTTCGTGAGAATTACGTTCCGCGTTAATGTAACGGGTTTGATAAAAATAAGTACCGTGCATAAACATGCAATGACTCTTTGTCGGCTATCTCGCGTTAGAAATCTGAGTCGAAGGGATTTGGTCTTGCGGAGAATTCGTATCTTGTGAAAGTCCCAGCGAGAGAGGGATTAAGAGAGATGGAGATTATAAGCCGCGATGTACTCTTGAAATCAAGACATTTGTTACGACTGTTTCTCTCTGCTTTGCTGGCAGTTGCTTGAAAACCTAATTCGTGTAAGGAGTTGGTTGCTATAAAAGAAGTCAAATACTGTGTTCACCATATAAAGAACCAGGAATTCACATTATCGCTTTCTTAAAATGCAGAAGAAAAGAGGTCAAGCATACATCATAATATATTTAATATCAAGTCAGAAGTAGGAACACTTAGTGGGAATGACTCAAACCGTAAGGATACACCTTAAAGGTTTAGGTAGATATTCTTAAATAAATGAAAATTCCTAAAAATAATTATGTAAACTACAACATCGTTCATTAGAAATAACTTATATTTTTTAGATATTCTATGAATCTTCTTCGGGATAATTTACCTGTGGCTTTTATTCTACGAAACCTAGAGTCTTCCTCCCTCTTACCTACACTTACTCATGATATACTTACATATACTTTTACCACTACAAATATCACATTTTACAAGAAAACATATATTTAAATGCAATGAGTCCTGAAGATAACCCTATTCTGAATTTTTTTTTATTTTGCAGTGCAATGCGAAGAGTATGCCATAAAGCAAAGTTGGACACTGTGTAGGATCGGTAATCAGAATTAGCTTATATAAGTTAATTTGTAGGTATTTCTACAATGGAAAAAAATTCAACCTCTGTCCTCAATTTTAGCCAAATTATTCATATTCAAAGGCCACTATGTCTCAGGCAAGATAAAGAAAAACTATATCTCGGAATTTAGGGAATGTTCTTCAAACTGTATAGGAAGCCTACTCAACTAAATTACTTTCCGGTAAAAAAAAACTTGGTCCCTTTTCTTCATTCCCTTCAGAAGCATATTTTCTTACTAAATAGAAAAACTTTTTTCTCTTTGCCAAGAAATGCACTCAGAAGTAGCGACGGCCAGTAAAGCGTTCGCTTTTCGTCCAAATTGAAGGAATGCCGAGGATCCCGGATCCCGGAGGAACACGGATCCGGGACCGAACACCGAACCGTGTTCCTCGGCAAATGGAGAAAATATAGAAATGGAAAAAAGAAATAAATTATGCTTTCCGTTTAGTAATTAGGACACAGATTCAAAGCGAAACTTTCTTTTTGTTTCAATTTTTGAAGAAATGCTACCTCGAAGTTTGCTGTCTTCGATAACGAGATGAGATGAAGGTGATCACTAGTAATCGAGATGCTTGAGACACAGTAATAAACCTCAAATTTTAGACTGAGCCATACTACTACGTATGTAGAATGTACCAATCATTATGTATGCACATTGTATATACATAATTGGTAAGAATAAAATGATTTTGATTTACTATGAGATATGAAACCACCAATTCCTAAAATAATTTAAACTGCATATTAATCCACATAAGTAGAGCTTATTAGTACCTCCGCAAGTAGAATGAGAAGATTGCTCTCTGAGGTGAGAATATAGGCTTTCAAATGCCGCCATCATGAAGTAGAAAATAATAAAACATTTGGGCTAGCAGCGAATACTAGTAAAACTAATGCTATCGATGAAATAAAGATAGACAGATGGATTGAGTTCTCGGATCAAACTTAAGAGACTCACAATTTGAGAGGTAGAGAATTGCAAGTTAGAGAATCCAACACATAAATGAAAAGGATTAACACTAAACCTCTCCTCTAGTCGCTCTGAGAGAAAATCTGCAGAAGCGAGAGAGAAAGAGGAAGAATTTGTAAATGGTATAAAATAATAAATAAAGAAGGTGCAAGTGACGGGAGACTTGGAGGAAAGGATCATTTGGCACTGGTTCAAAAAATCCCTCTCCGGTCCATTTAGCCCCGAAGGGAAAAGAATAAAAGGCTGAGAGATTTGGGGTAGGTGAACCGAGGTAAGATGGGGTTAGATCGAATGGGTTGGGCCCTCGGGGGCCGGGCAACGCTGTGATTTTTTCGGTAAAAGAAAGAGGTGGGTGCTGGAAGGAAGGAGAAGAAGCCAGGGAGAGTGGTTATGATATAAGATGAGGGATGAGATCTTAGGGAAGGGAGGAGATGAGGGGTGGCCTCCACGTTGAATTAGGTGTGTTGTCGCTCCTGCCAGATCCATATCGCAAATTATTTCGAAAATGCGGGAACGTTCCCAAAAATGACTGAAGCACAATGTCTTGGCGACTTTACGGACTTTCAGAGATTTTTTCGTTATTTCTTCACCATATCCCTTTCTCGGTGGTATAATGGGAAAGTAACAAAGGGAAAGTCTACGTAATGGTAAAATGATGGATACTTTGGCAAGGAAACCTACCTCATTTTGGAAATGTCTCTTTTCATAAAGTTCCTTCAAGATGCCATGGCCATACAGGTGCTGTAGGATATGAAAAGTTTCGTCTTTGGTTAAAAAGCCAAAAGATGGCATTGTTAAGAGCGAAATTGCTATGGTAGTCTCGTATATTTGCCTCTAAGTTCAGCGCAGATATTAAGGATTATATGAAAAAAAATAAAATATGGATTAAGTATAAGTAAAAGATGGAAGATATAATTACATAAAATACTCTCAATATTTCCAATAAAAGTTTGAGACGAAGAGACATTCTAAAATTTAAATGATTGCGATTCGTTTATAAAATCACATACGGAAGAACATGTGTTCATATTATTTTTCTAGGTTATCACTCTTCTATGTATGTCTAAACGAAAAAACACAGAGATGTGGAAAAATGAATTACCTCTGCCAATTAGAGAAATATCTACAATTAGAGAACGTTGTTTCTGTGTGGAAAAGACATGGTCCAGCGACGAATAAAATCTCTAACCTGAGAAAACGATGAAAAAACGCGGTCAAGTAAATGGAACTGAAACGACCTCTATCTTGCGCCCAAAAAATCCGAAGAGGATTTGACATCATCATCGGAAGAAAGAAAAATACCCTAGAGATGCGCCGCTTTAGGGATTTTCGGTCTCCTTTTATTGTGTGTGATAGTGCAGCTACGAGGAAATCCTAATAGCGTCCGAAACCGATTTTAAAATGCCGACGTTGCGAGTGGAGAGAGACCGTATTCCTCAAAGGATTATTTTTCCTTCTTAAGCCTTTCCGCCGTATGTAATCCTCTCGGTAATTTTCGTCAGAAACAGTTTCCAACGCGAAAGAAATATTATGTCATATTTGAGGACCATTAATCTTCCAGAAATCTTTGATATTGTTCCTCCAGGTCGTTAAATAGCAGAGACAATACAACAGTATCCTTTGTCTTCCTTCTAAACCACGAAGACGAGAATAATATTTATAATCTTTATAAAAGTAATACATAAAATGTCTTCTGTCGGTCTTTTAATCTCAATAGATATAAACATGAGAACCATGCATTCTATGAATGTCAAATCAATAAGTAATGTAAAATAAGGTAGCTTTTCATGATATCGCAGTAATGTTTGAGATTTAATTGTGATCCAGCTAGAGGAGTACTGAACGATGTCTCTACATGACTACTGCATCTGTTAGAAAATGTATATAGCTCTGAACTCCACAAGACAGATGTTATTAAAAAATTCTACACTACAGGAAACACATATCTAGCTGAAGAATTAACCATAGCAGTAAAATAAATGATCTTTATTGATAGAATGTCTCCAGTTAGACATAATCCATTAAAACTTAACTATTACATAACTAAATATTCTACACTTCAATGAAAAGAAACATTGCTCTAGATACGACCGTAATATCCGACCTTCATTCCTCAAAACATCGCTTGTGTATCACTTGCTGACTGCAGAATTTACCTCGAGAAAGAAAATAAAGAAGGGGAAATGCCGGCACTGACTGAATGATTCTCCTCGCGGAACAAGTTGGCAGTACTAAACTCGGAGGGAATAGGAATATGAGGGAGTAAGGAAAAGAGATAGGATGCGAAAGGAGAGCGCAAGGGAGAAAAAGAGAAAAGTAAAAGCCATGGATTGCATTCCTTCGAGGTCTTACGTAGAGCAGTCTCGAGGAATGGCTTGATGTATCTCTCCCCATCCCTGGACTCTCAGCTGACCCACTCCATCGACTCCCGCAACAAAGTCTATCTTCTTACTCTACCTCTGTATTACTACTCGGTATCTCCGTCCTCTCTTATTCCTCTTCCATGTTTTACCTATAAGGGCAACTTCATCCTCTATATTCTTTATTTCTTTCCGCTTCACCCACACTGACGAATATGTCAATGAATAAATTTGTTTTTCTGTCTTAAATTGAACCCTAAACCACTAAACTTCTTTCTTTCTTTTTCCATTATTCTGTTTTTTGCTATAAGTCTGCTTCTTTTTCTTATATGGGGTTAGATGGGAGAAGAGACTTGATATTCTCAATCATATAGTCTTAATCTCGCCCAAATAAAGATGTTTATTTATTTTTCCTTCCCCTTTCCATGCTCCATTTTTATATCCTACTTCACGCAATGCTTCATCTCCCAAATATAGCCAAATTACAGTTTGTTCTAGCACGTAAGTCAATGCTCCAAGAGAAATCCCCAAACTCAAAAAAGTTAAAACTATTAATCGTTTGCTGGTAAAATAGAAACAATTCACTATTTTTTTACTCTTTTCAATATAAATTGATAGGTACCTACAGCGAAGAGAGAACCTGATGATCAATATTTATGGGTTTCGAAATTTTTGGCCGTTTCTCAAAAACAGGTTAATAAACAGATTTGCGCATTGGTGTGTGTAATAGTGTGGTGTGTGGGTGGACTCTCATGCATAAACTCGTTAGAAAATTCGGTCATGGTCTTATAAAATAGTCGCTGTCAACCCTCTTTACTAGCGAAAATAGTGGTTCTTTGGCCGAGATTTAGTGTTTTTTTTTAGGAATTGGAGATTCGTGGAAATATCGTTTCGGCTAACGAGAGTTTCGACTTACAAACATGGTTTTATAAGCATTTATCTTCGGTAAGCGAGATACCACAAAAATATAAATCTGAATTTGAATACGATAAACAATTTTACTTAGGTTCACTAGGGTTTCATATAGGTTACAAACCAAATTTATAACAGTTTTTGAGTATAGTAGCTACGAGTAAGTATATACACGCCATAGGTATAGATCGTATACACTTATGTCCTGTGACTTATAGTGGCTCCGGGTATTGCGACCACAGGTATACCTTTTCCTACCTATAATTCTTGCTTCTTGTCATTCTCCAACTCCCTTTCCTATGATCACTACGACTACTCCATCCATCCTCTTTTCTTTCCTCAAACCCCATCCCCTCTCTCACCTTCCCCTTCTTTTCCTACTACTGGTTCCACTTTGCAGTCGTTTCACCGACGCAGACCGCCCACTTAGCCTAAAGACGCCCGCCCCCGCACCCAACACACGTTCCTCGAATTTATTCTGTCCTGGATCATCCTTTCCTCTTGCACCTCAGCCATTTAAATCTTTCCCAAAATTGAATTATATATTGATAAAACGCTTAGGATGACTCCCCTCTGAGAAAGGAAAGAAGGGCTGTAGATTCTACAAGGGATGAAATTGTTCCGACCATAAACCTATGGGAAGATTCCTTTATCTTGTCTCGCGTCTAATTTTATTTTCCCGGTTCTTCTTTGCTTTGCCTAGCTCTTCGGATGAGTAAATATAGGATGGAACGATTTTCCGATGAGAATAATTTTGGCAAAGGTACCTATATAGAAGTATCTTAACAAAGTTTAAGTTGTAGTGGTCTACGAGGTAAAATAGTTTTAGTATTCATAAATAATGTGAAAAGGAAATCAAAATTCAATTTAATTTCGTTGGAATTAGGTTATTATGTTAATTTTTAAAAGTGGGAGAAACAGAGCCAGCTAAATACATTCTAAGCATTGAACTTACGGTCAGAGTTGTATGTACATTGTAGCAATTGTGGAGTAGCATTTATGATAGTTTCGTTTATGCTTAGTTTCGTCGTAAAAGGGAAAAACGGCACCGTGTCATAATTTTATCGTAAGCAATTAGGAAAGCAAAAACTATGTAAATATGTCTTGCTTTGCTATTTGCAAAGTAAGTGTAGGTTAGTGTACGTAATTGGGTGTAAATTATTTATTAAGTAAATTATACAATTAAGAAGAAACCAGGCTAATGTTCTAAGCCCGATAATGTAGATATTAAGGTACACGCTAAGAGAAAATGTAGCATCAAGCCAGCATGCCATAATTCAACATAAAATTGATTCAAGCGTGTCATCTACATATCTCTGTATTTGATGCAGTAAGCGTAAATAAATATATAAATAAAGATTCAAGTTTTTTCATGATATGTTCAAACAAACCGAAGTTATGAGAGAAAATATATAAAAAAGTTATATTTTGTATACGGAGCATTTCTTAGAAAATTGCTATATTTTCTTAACATAGATCAGCAAACAGTGACTATGATTTAAACGGCTGGGTATTGGTAATAAACTACCGCATCGCGTTGGTAAAGTTTTGAAGGTGAAGAGAAGTACGAAAAGAAAAAATCTTTGGCGTATAATGGTCGTTTTCTTACCCCATCCTCAGCGCCGCTTTTTAAGGAATTGCTGCGAGTTTAAGCAGAGGAGGAGTGGGGGAGCACCTGTCCCTCCTTTATTTATCCCTTCCTTCGCTCTTTTCGCGATTCTTTTCTTATTTCTTGCGCATCCGAGCTCCACAAGAAGCCGACTCAAAGGCCAATCTATCTTCGGCAGTAAGGCACAGTCTAACCGATCTCAAGAGGGAAAACTACTTCAGATACCGAAGAGAAGGAGGACACAAAAAAGTACATTTTTTTCTTCTTCTTCGATCCTTCTTTCTTTCCTACCTTTTTTTACTCAGTCAGGTATCTGTATATTATCCCTTTTATAATCACTGCCTTTATATTATATCAAATTCCCGCACATGTACCTTTCCTCTCGGTTTCTCAATCCGCTTCCCAGATGTAAAGACTTCTAAATTTGGATACTGTTGACTCTGAAATATAAGCAACATGTTGTAACCGAAGCTAAGGTTCTTTTGTTCACGTTATTGATGAAAAGAAACGAAATTTTTCATTTATATTTACTTTTTTACATAGGATTTTTGTATATTGAACCTAAACTATAGTCAAGAAAATACAGAACACTGAAAAACATCCGTCTCCACATACAATAATTCTTTCCATGTAACTTAAATTGCCCCGTTCCTACCTTATTTAACCAAGCTTCCTGAAATTTGCTGTTCGTTACCCGACCTTAAGACATTGCTATCCACGTCCCATTTAGTTCAAAGCCTCCTTTTCTCTTCCTCTTTTAAACAATCGAGCTGGGTATTGCTATTTTCCTATTTACAGTGTTCATCAATCAATTTTGAAGATAATTTCAAACATTTGCATTTGTTTAAACGTACGATACAGCATTTAAAATTTACAATTTCTTCTTATAATAACTTTCACCCTTTGGAAAACGCGACTTATTTGCCATATATGAGAAGAACAACTGACAAATAGTCAATTTTTAAAACATAACGAAAGTAATGAGTCCCTGGGAGGAAAATATAGTTTTTCAAAAACCAAGAGAACATTTTCACAATTAGTACGTCCATTAACCCATTAAATTTTTACTATAATTTTTCAAAAGGATTGCAACATTTGAAAAAAATCCAGGTATTGGCGAGTAAATTTCAATTCGTTAATGTATTTTGATCTGATGGGATTGGATCACAATTTTCTTGAGTGTTCCTCCGTCATCATTAATCATCAGTAATACAGATAAACACAAGCTATTACACATTTCTCTTCGAAATAATAGGAACGCGACTTGGAATTAAAAACTGCTATTTTCAAATTCATCAAAATTATGAAAGAAAAGGACTGGGGAACACCACCAAAATAACCGATTAAAAAATTCACAATTTAAAAACGGCGATATTCTAGAAGAATATGATCATCGATGAGGAGAAACGTGATAAAGAAATCGAATTGATCGTGTAATCAATTTCCGGAAGAACTTCCCCAGAAACCCAAAAAGGTTCGACCGAGCCGCAGGAATCACTAACAAATCGCTGAACGGTTAGGTGCGAAGTGACTCAGAGAAGAAATGGGAAACGGCACGAGGTGAGAGAGAAACGAAGAAAATAAGGAAAAAAGGAGGACATGGAGGAAGAGGGGGGAGGACAGGTGGAGGAAGAGAGCCCTGACTGGAAACACCTCGGTTAAAGATGGATGGGACGTGCACTCACTGTTCTCCTTTCGCCTCTAACCCTTACTCCCCCACTTCCAATCCCGAGGGCACTTCCACTCCCACTACGCGCTTTCCCATAAGTCCCACTCCCATTCCTCGACTCTACAGGAGGTGGATGTACTCGGGCGATAAACCAGCCATAGGTGACGGAGTATCTCGAACGCAGAAAGGATGGGAGAAGATTGGAAAAAGCCAGAAAGGCCTCGGGAGGTGAGGAATTAAAAGGAGGGAAGGCGAGATGCTGAGAGGCGAAGATTGAAAGAGTGGAGGTGAAAACGTCCCGGAGAGAGAAGGAAATGAAAGAGAAGAGGGAAAAGGATGGATGAAACGGTGAGGAATGATAGGGTGGGTTAATAATTGATTAGAATGTGGCTCGTAGGAATATTAAATGGGATTGAAAAGGTGGATGCGTTCCCTCAGTGAAATATTGAACACTCCATATCGATTGGATTTAAGTGATAGAGAGACGATTTCTACTATTAGCCGAACAAGTTGCAAATTTCTTCCTTAAAAATTAGTTTACTACCATTATAACTTGGTAACTAACAAGTATTCCCTTAAACCATGAGTTTATATTGTTGTATACAAATAAATTTTGCTTTTTGCGATATGCTAAAAAGTTCTATTTCGGTTTCTATAATTGACTGAATTATACAGAACTTAAGTCGTAATAAATTTTACATTAAAAAAGGAATTAAACAGCATAATTAATTGGAAATATATTTTTTCTACTTTAATTAAAATATCTTATATACCACCACTATTCGCTCTATTTTATCCTAAGATTATATGTACTAGCACAACATTGCAAAAGATTACAGCAAACTGTAGAAGGACAGTTTCTGTAGAAGAGAAGTTTCACCAACTAATTTTTATTAGACACCAAGTGCTAACATCGAATAATTCCTTAATATTTTACGAAATAAACGGTAATAAAAACTACAATCCAGCATTGCTTTCTAGTAGATGATAACTGATAAAACATTACCGCATTATTTGAATCTATTTTAAGCTTATTTAAGCACAACTATAATACATAATTCCAAATATTCTAAACAATGGAAGCATTGCTAATTTAATACAAATTTAATCGGAATTTTGACTATATATTATGAGAAAAATCATAAGTAATACACCGTAACTCAATGATTAAAGTACCACATTCACGTTATGAAATCTATTACTTTCATATTTTATATGAATTGTATCTTCCATGAGTTATAGTTTCTTGGCTCTCATTGTGCGAAATTATGCGGTCTCATTTGTAGCCTGAGAGAGCAATCTACTACAATATCACCCTTACGTAGATGAAGAACCTAATTGAAAATCTAATTAGACCGTCGAGGAATCTTTCCCATTCAGTTTAATACGGAAACCTGCAAATATTAAGGAAAAGTTCAAAAGTTGGGGAGGGTTACCATAGCTCTTTCCGTGGAAAATCACGCTCGTTGGCTGATGTTATCGTTGGTGCCAAGGTGAACTTTCTTGTAAGTGGGAGTTCGGATGTAGGTGAAGTGGTGAGTTATAAGAACGGAGGAGTAGGTTTACAAGGAAGCTAGAAGGATGCAAAAATGGAAGGGGGTTATTGGTGCCGTGTTGTTTTGGATCGCAAGGAGGAAGAGAGGTGGGAAGAGGAGAAGATTTAAGGGGACTGGACGGAGTATGAAAAGGATGAAGCCAGGGATTCTGCGGAGTGAGTAAAGGCGGAAGGGATAAAGACTTAATGGGAAGTTTCAGGGGGTAAATATAGGAGTCGCCATGAGACGAAAAGCAAAGATAAAATATAGGAAAAAATTTGCTCCCGCTAAGACATCACGAAGTTTGCCAAAGATCGAGGTTCTAAACACATAACTGAGCGGTATAAAGGAAGGTGGGAAGCATAACCTAATTGACTGTTTCGAAAGTTATAGGTCATCCTTAAATGGCATGATTTAAAATATTAACAATTCATTATTTGCATAGTTATTTCGAGCTTCGTTTAATTTTAACTTGGTGGCGAAACCGGTCGTAGTGAATAAATATTGTGTGGAAAATAACAAAGTTTAAACCCTTTTTTACTCAAATGGCTTTCCACAAAGTAACGCCAAATCATCTAGATTTAATATATTTTCCATCATAAAAAGTCATTTTTCTACGAGCAATGAATTGCTCGTTTCACCAGCCTTGCCAGTACAGTGCAGAGTTATTGAATTAGGAGATAAACATAGGACATGATGGATCCTTTCCGTGACGCATCAATTGCAAACAGCTATCTCTATACTGTAATAGAATTTCAACCACACTTTTATTTGAGTTGGCATAAACTTCACTCACTCCAATTTCGTGGTCCAGATAACTAAGATTTATTTCACTAACCAAGATTTAATTTTCCAGCCGCTGCTCTACATTCTGAGTAAAGTCACTTCATTTTCTTGACGCGTCTGAATACCTTTCAAATGAAAACACCTCAATGTATGAAAATCACAGGTACCCGCCGTATACATTTCGCACAGCCATAAAGTTTTCTTATTACGCACGAGTAAGGAGTGATATTCAACTAAACAAAGTTTTTCAAGTCTAAACCCTCGCAATTCGTAAGGTGTATTTTTCCAAGAAACCACGGCATTCTTTTCATTATACACATTGCGTTAATGTTGAGTCGCGTTGGCAGAGAATAAATCACTCGCAGAAGGATAACACCAAGCGACACCTTAAGCAAAGATACGAGCTTTAGATAACCACCCCGGTGACGGAGTTATGGAGAAAAGAATGAAACAAAAATATGTACTTACAGTCTATGGAGGTTCGGCATGTTGGCGAACAGCATATCGGGCAGGTGACGAAGTCGGTTGTTGCTCATGCGCCTAAGTAGGAAAAGAAAAAAAAACATGGGTTAGAATGGCTGCGAATCCATACGACAAAATTGCAAAACTCAGAAAAATCAAGGTATAAGGAAATAAAATACATGCAATATTCCTTGCACTTTACTCGATTAAACGGCGACGATCAACAAATAAATGTTGCACTAAAATGATAAAATCTCTAGGATCGCATCAAAGCATAAGTGAAAAATCATTCTCCGCTTATACCTCTTTACATAATTATGCCAAAATAATAGAAAGCTGATTTATAATTTAATAGATATGGATTGTCGGACCTCGTGGAAAGCTATTACTAATTAAAAACTGACACTTTGTAATTTCTAAAATATCACTGATTGCTGACTTAGAACATTTGTAAGACCGCACTTGTACACACAACTGAAATATACGAAAATCACAGAGGATATCACATATCTCATTTCCGGCGTCTCAAGCATGACTAACCATAAGGAGGAATGGTCGGGCACATTCTATAAGTTCGAACTGATGCCTTCTGAAAATCACAACTAAATATCTTAAAGGAATTCTCTAAAAAATAATTGAAGTAGAATAATATAAATATCCTCAGCATGATGGTGTGCACCATATGCTAACGGTTCTATAACTTTGCCACATAAAAATATGAATATCTACAAACTGATTCATCCTTTTTACATTTTCCTCACCCATTTAACTTTCCTTCTTCTACGGCTTGAAACATTACAGACCATACTTTTATTTCAACATATCGAGCTATTATTATAATGCTGAATATATCAGTTCCGACTTCCAATGTTTTTACTGCATAACCGTGAAAGAATAATCTTTCACAGAATTCTCCTCCCACCCACAGCTCCCAATCCTCAGGCTGAAAAGAAGGGAATCGCACGAAAATAAAAAAAGTCGTAACTGGAATATATAGTCACGGCTATCATAATGTTCACGATTCTTATTATCGAGCCATTTCGAATGAAGGCCAACGAGAAGATTACCGGAAACACAGCTTAAATTCCCCGAATACTGCCGAAACAACAAGTTCCTTCGAGCGAAACAAATCTTGGAAAAAGCCTTCCTCCATTCCTTCATCATATATAGAAGTAACAAAATAAATTAAGATGTCTCCATCCCATTCCTTAGAGACACGCCATAACCGAGGCTCTATGTGAAGAAAAAATAGAACGAAAAACTTTAGACAATATCGTACCTTATGAAAACCAAAAGAAAGCAAACCGAAAATATTTCATAGATACATGGAATGGGAACGTGGACGAGTAAATATTAGAAAACGGCATCCTGTTTCTATCTGAGGGTTTTAGGGTGCAGAAGAACTTTCCTCGAACGACTTGCTGAACGTAAAAAAAGGATGAACATTTCCAGAAGTGCAGGAAGGGGGTGGGAGTCCATTTGCTTGAAGGATTTCCTAAAGGAGGAAAAGGATTGGTGAGGTAAAGTATAGTGCGATTTCGAAAAGAGAGGGGAAGTTTTTCGCGTAAGGCTCCGCCGAGTCCGAATGGCCCCTTCCGTCTCTCTTTGCTAGACTGTCGCACAGTAAAAACGTCCGGAGACCGCACCCAAAAGAGGAAGTTTTGCCTCCGTCGACCGAATCACCTCCTTTTCTTACTTCCTTCAAACATCCCCACTTCGAAGATGGCGGAAGCAACGAGGGACGGGGGCAATAAAAATTGCATAAATTCTCCGTCGCTGTACTCTACGTGCCTTGGGTCCACTTTTCATAGCCAAGGAAAAAGTTCAATTCTGGTTGAGAGTGCGAGGCAACAATGGAAGTCATAGCAAGCAGTTTTCGGTCGCAGTAGCTTTAGAATATATGCGCTTCAATGGAAAATGTATGATATGTGAGCGGAAAACGCGGTTTGATTCCTTTCCTACATTTTGAATTGGATAGAAGTAGCACTTGCGTCGCAAAGAACGGAATTCTATGGAAAATTGAGCGAAGAATGGCTTTTCCGCGTTTCTTTCTACCTCTGACGGAGCTGAAACTTGGCAACCATAGAAGTTATTTATAAAGAATCTCGTCCGGTGGTTTAGGTTCTAACTATAAGGTTTAGGCTACTTTTAGCTTAATCTATAACGTTTAGGTTACTTTACGCTTAATCTATATTCATTTTCCTCTCTTAACATGTTTTCACATGCGTAATGGGGCTTTAGGAAAAGTATCTGCGTTGAAATATGATCGTTTATTGGCGATAAACTCGTAGATACAATTCCAATTGTTTCCAATACTACAGAAATAATTTTTATATTTTTAAATTTACCTAAAATAATGAAATATTAGTCGCGATGAGTCACTACAGCTTAAAATCTATTCCTTCAACAGTGGAACATACATTCATAACGTGGGAATAAATAAGCAACGGTTAGAATAATCCCGTAGAATGAGCTGCAACAAATAATAAAAGATGACTAAAAAAAGATTAATTTTAATCACATTTGATTAAAGGTTGTAAGAAAAACAAACTTGCTCAAGTGTGCTGTGCTATATATGATGGTTGTGCATTTTTATAGATATTCTGAAATACTTGTATGATATCATTAAATTTTGGAGAACAACATGGTGGCTTAATTATTTAAAACCCTGCACCAGTGACACCAGTGAGTAAATCGTTACTTATTACAGCAAAATGATCGAATCGGATAAATTAAACGTTGACTCTTATAGGAATACCGATTAATAACTTAACGACAACACTAATTCGACTTCTTTCATACAAATTAAACGAACCAGAGTCAGTGTAGCTACTGTAAGACTAAAAGATATATCGAACTTAAGCAAAAAATCACTTAATTTCGGCGAAGCAGCAGGGGATGATAAACTATTATACGTAAACTATACGCATCCTGAGACGATGAGCAGGTGAAGTTTCCATTTCTCCATAAAGCCCTTACATCTCCGTACGCGTCCGTGGATAAAGAAAAGAAAAACAGCCCCGAGATCATCCTCAGAATCCACCTTTTTTACTTTCCTCTCCAGACAGGCCAATCCTTTCACTCCCATCTTTCAAGATGCCTTTCTCCCTTACTTTCATTCATCCCCTCCCACTTTCCCTCAGGCTGGATTCTTTCCTTCACCGCAGAGGATTTGAGACCAAAGCGGAGCATCCAGTGGAGGTATGAGGGGGAGCCACTAGTGGTTTGTAGAAAGGGACATGAGACCGACGGAAGGTTGACCAATAAAGGCAAAGGGTGAAAGCGATTTGAGACGGAGTGGTTGAAAGGAGAAAAAATACAGCGTGGACGCAAAAGAAGATATTGCTGGAGGAGAAAGGGAGTGAGAGAGATATTGGAGGAATAAAAGTGGGATAAAAGAAAAGACGCACTAAAAAAAACCTATTCCAGATTTTATTCCGCTGCCGCTTGTCTTTATTCCGCCGACGGAATGCCTCCGCGGGTATCTCGCTTCGTATATTTTCTAGAATATGCGCGCACGCAAATCCCAGCTGAAAATATAAATGAAAATATAGGTCCTTTTTCTTCTCTGGAATGTGTATGAGTCATAGATTTTAATTAAAATGGCATATTTTGCGAAGTCGATTAAATGGAATCATTTCTTTATTATACATTACAGCAAATAGAAAATGATTATATTAGCGTACTGACGAAATACATTGCAAATTAATAGCGATGTAATCGAATACCAAGTATTTGAAATATCTCAATGAGAATTGGAGGATAAGGATGTACATAGTAATTAAAACATACGAGATCCACCTCGTAGATATGAAGATTTATATGATCTACTATTTCAATCCTTGAATCGTTTCAAAAAATCAAAAAGTCTTTGTTTAAGTGGTTAGCATGAGATTTTACTTGAATAATAATATGCAAAACTCACACGAGATGGAAATCGTGCAGTGGTATATAAATTTCCACGAACAGTGCTAATTGGCAAAGGCTGTTGACAGTTGATGATAAATGACCGAGAGTCATGGTAAATGCACTCCCAACCATACATCAAAATACCAGTTGCAGGCTACTTTACTTTTATGAAATTTATATCATAGCTTGAGAGAAAGGTTTATGTTCTTAAAAAGGATACTTTTTATACAATTAAATATGTGAACCAAGGGAGAATGAAAATCATCATGTATGAGAGATAAGAAGGAAACTACGTTATAATATTTATCTAGGAATCAAAACAACTCTCTATTACTCTTTTCAAATTAGCGCTAAGTAACGTCCATTCCAGTTCAGAAAATTTCGAAGAATATCTTTGCCGAAGTTAATAGCACCCCTCTCAAGTTAAGAATGCTATAACATTTCGAACAATCCTCTTTAACCGCAATAAAACTTTAGATTCTTCAAAGATAAAATTACGGTGACGTGTTTGATCGATGGGCGGACAAAATAAATCGGACTGCAAGAGACGGAGACACGCAAAGAGATGGAAACAAATAGCGCGAGGGATGCAAGTAGGAGAAAAAGAAAATCGGGAATAAAAAAGGGAAACAAAAGAAGGGGATAGTACGTAAGTGGCTGGTCTGGATTGCGTATAAGGAGCAGGCAGAGTGGGAGAACGGTCGTGCTGGGAGGATTCATACGGTGTGGGATTGAAGGGAAGTAAGAAGCTTAGGAAAACCTCAAAGTGGAAAGGGAGAGGCGACGGAAAAGCGTCTGCGAAGCGGGATTTGGAATAAAGAAGACTGAGCGAAGAGAAAAGGTAGTTGAAAAAAGGGAGACTCTGAGAGCTGAAAGGAGAATAGGCAGGATACGTCTGTACAACGGGTGCGTGTAGCCTAAAAAAGAATATTGGATATAAGGAAATTCAAGCGTGAATGTGGCATATATACTAAGCTCTGGACGATTCCGGCGTGTAAAAGGGAGGGAACTGCAAGGGTATAAAAATAGTCTACAAAAAGGATTAAGGAATGCCTAAAGGAACGTCCAGAAAAAGATATTACGAAGATACCATTCGGCAAAAAAAGGGGAAAGTTATGTGAACAACAGTGAGTTGAAAAATACGACTTTTACGTAAGCATCAAATCACTACGTTGATAATATCGTATTTTCCAGCCTATAAGACGCACCGGCGGATAAGACGCTCCGTGATTTATCGGGTTAGAATTTACAAAAAAATACTTGGAGCAGACAGAAAAGGATCAAAGTACCTATTTTAATGATAACACTTTATACAAAGATAACGGAACTGTTATATTAAAAGTATCAAAAGTACGTCATTATCGACATTTGTAATAAAGGCAACCATTTTCTATGCCTGATGTAGGAAACATTTTTTAATAGTACTTTTCCCGTCGAATCAGCTTGCGTCTTTAAGGATGAGGTTATATTCTCGGTGGATAAGACGTAGGCTGATTTTAGGACAAATTTTGCAGTAAAAAATGCGTCTTATGGGTTGGTATGTATGATAATCAACGCAGTGGAAATTCATAATAAATAATTTTCCATTTAGTTGGAGTTCTTTTGTAAGTACACGCCTGTAATTTCTTAGATCTTAAAAAGCATTCGGAAAGTTAATGTGAATTGAGTAATTTAATGGTCCACCATGTTAAATTTTAATGTCATTTTACGAATACCCATAAAAATTTGAGATGGACCTAATAAATACTAAAAGAAATTAACGAAGGCAATCGCTTCATTTTTTACAAATTACGAATCCATTAAATTGGATTGAATATTAATGAAAAACGATTGGTCAAATACATTAGTAGCTATAAATCCCAAAATTAAAGTAATGGCTACAATTTCATAACTTCATTGCCAATTATAAATCCATTAGAAAAAATTTATAACGGCAGTTTCATTACATTATTCTGCCCATCAGATCAATGAAACCGTAGTTAATGAATATGGAGTCAGCGTTTGAAGAAAAATTCTCCCCTAAGGCTGAATCCTTCCGACATTTTGTACTTCACGAGCAGTAAAATACTCTGGGTCACGGGGGAAAAAAACACGATCGTGAAGAATGGCCGAGCGTCTTAAATAGCCGACTTGTACTCTGTCTCGGAAACAGCGAGAAGTGTGACGTCTTTGCGATAACGACCAATCTCGCGTCCGGAGAGATTTTTCCAAAGTGTAAAAGCGTGTAGTGGCAGTATACGCGATCTTCGCATAACTGTTAATTCCGTTTGGCGCGAAATGCCCCGCCTAACTCCCGCCAGAATGACGGCCCCATTTTACACTTCGCGGGCGAGGACGCCCCGCGCGGAAAAAACCCTATTGGACACGACAGCTGCCAAGTAAGGAGGGTAAATGCTAAAGAAAGAAGGAATCCTGAGAGGAGAAAATGAATAAAAGGACGCCACGTTTCTCGATCTATCAAGCTAAGAGTGCCAGGTGGGTCATTCTCGGGTCTGGTTTATTTTTAATGCCGACAAAAGAATGGTGAAAATTTACGAAGGAGAAAGGACGCGGAGAGGCTTAGAGATGCTCTACTCTAATGAGGAGTGAAAAGAAAGAGACGGATGTGAGGAAAGGCGGTAGCGGAAAGAGATTAAGGGAACGTATAAAGTGAGGAAGATGAAGATGGACAAAGAAGTGGAGAGTTCGCTTAAAATCGGGAGAGGATGAGGGTTTCCTAACGAAATAATTCGACGGAATTAGACGGAACAGGGTGATTGGTTGGAGTAATTATCTCTCTTTAACGAATTATATAACGCATCACAAATTAAAATAGATAATTAATTATATTTGCGCGTTGAAGATTTGTATCTTTTGAAGTGAATGCATCGTAGACTGCCCTGATCCGCAGTTAGAAATGTTAACAAAAGTTAAAGTGTTTCCAGTAAACGACCATAAAGGAAGGATTTCTTTGAACTATCTTTATCTCGCCTTCAACACTTATGTATAAGGAAATTGATTCTGTTTTGTAAAATTTTGTTCATAATTCATAATTATAATTGTTGTTACAATAACATGTAATGAAATGTAATTAGAATAATTATTACAATAAAATGTAAAAATGAAAAATGCAATGGGCATATCTTAAAGCAATATTAATAATAATTATATTATTATTTATTATTCCCTACCAGTCGACAGTCAGTATTCAGGTTAAATTCACATTTACGCCGTATTTGAACACAGAGAAAGGATTTTCATCCATTAAAAATGCTGCTTCTTTTCCAGTTACACAGTTTAGAGGGACATGAATGGCTCTACCGAAATCACGCTGATTGAAATTCAGTCTCCGACATTTCGTTACATGAAAATCAGCATGTTTCAATGGAACACGCAGAATTTCAATTTATATTTGGCATATATTGCTAACACTGACAAGATGGAGGCGGAGGAGGAAAATCCTTGGAATGCAGCAGGTAAGGAAAGTTGAACTGATGGGGAGATCGTGCTAACGACTCTCCTGCACGGATATTCATGCACGCGCAGACACTTCCACGCTTTCAATTCCTTCCGAAAGGTGCTCCCAAGAGGAAGCTACTTTGTCACCCCCATCACGAATCCCGTGAGGCTCCCTCACACACTCAGCGGCTCCATTTACGGAGGATATTACTTACACAAATACTACTCCGAGTTTTCTTTCGAGATAACTACCACTCCTTATACGGTGTACCTTTTGTTTTTTTTTAAGAACTGTACCTTATTCTTTAATAATATTAACCTCGATGAAGTTAAGGTGCATTCAGTTAGGCAGTATTGTGCAGTTAAAGTTTAATTAACGAAGCGGTTCTTTCCTAGCACTTCGTATTTCCACACCGTTTTAAATAGCTGAACATTAATCCTTTCTTCGCATTTCGAGGATTACCAAAGGTGGCTTTTTGAGGACACATTAACTTTCATAATTCATAACATTCTTATTAAAAGCATTCAGCCTCCTATAAATGGTTCTTAGAAAATTAGATTATATTTTCATTGCTGTAAATAACAAACTTATTAAATTTTACCCGNTCTCATTAAAATATCCCATTCAAAAAAGGAAGAGTTTGTGTAGACAAAGTTATGCTGTGAAAGCTGTTCATATATTGTGTTGCAAAACAAAGAAATTTTTAGAATATTTAGTATTCTAAAATAGAATTTTTCTCTCTATCACTCCATCTGTAATCAATGCTGGGGTTTAAAAAAAATACCAATATAGATACAAATGCCACTATAATTCAGTTCATTGATCTTTATGCGACAGTGTAAAGATTAAATATTCTAAGGATAGCACATTTCTATCAAAAAAGCATAGCTGGCCCGATATAGTCCAATTTACAACAACGAATCAATTAAAACATATTACGAAGTGTGAAAACTTATCATTTAAAATGACTGTAATATAAACATTGTTTTTGGAGTATTTTCAAACTACTTTATAAATTATAACTGTTTAAATTGTGAATTAGTGTAGTCTGCAAAATATTGTAGTTAGTGGAGGAGGTTATTAAATACTAATGTTCTGTAGTTGTACATGTAGAACTTAGTAACAAATATAGGAAACGGGTAAAGGTGATCTAGCGCAAGATGGTGAGCAGGACAGAGCACTCGACCAGCAATCGAGAAACCCGGGTTCAATTCTCGGTCCCATCAGACTTTTTTTTAAGTCCATTCTTCCTTGAAAACTTAGTAACATCGTTGGTGTTAGTTGTACATTGTACTGTATGGTAACTGACTTGGCATCTAACTGTGTTGGTATTGTATGATAAATAAATAAATTTCACATTTCATAAAGTCAAAATCTATCCACGACCAGTCAAATTCGAAGAAGCGTGCATTTAAGGATATTTATTTCTTTCCGCAATTTCCATTTGCCCGCATTCTTGCCTCCCTTATATTTCAACGCACCCTACACAAAACCTATTTTTTTGCAGAATCTTTTTTGGCGGCCTAAGGCGCACCATGCCCATCTGAGCACGAACTCACAATAAAACCCACCAAGGGCAACACATACTGAAAGCTCTTTTGGACCTTACCGATACTGAACGCGTTTTTCTAAATGCCAAATCTTGAATAAACGTCTGGGATAGTACAACTTGCACGCATGGTGACTTATCTAGAGACTGTGGTCAGCTTTCTCCCCTTATCTCCCCTATTCTTTCTTTGCCACTTCTTTATCATTGTTCTTTAGCAAAAGCGCCTATCTGTACCTCTTGCAGCCAAACTCAGAACTGTGAAAGCGTGAGTCGGAAGGTCATGAGGAGATTAGACTCCCCTCTTCTCCAAAACCCCGCTGTTCACTATCTACATAACCGATGGCGAAGACCACTGTACTTTTCTTCTGCTTTTTTTCTCTCTGATCTACTTACCATTATGTATCACAGAATCTCCATTATGCGAACATGACAGATAATCCGGATATCAAAAATATCTCGCAGATAAAAAAGGAAATATTTCGGGTAGTTTAAGGAGTACAAGACAAGTCGGCCCTGAGGAGGCACGAAAATAAAGAATCGATCTTAAACTAATTCTTTTCTGCTTTTAATAGAGCTCGTTGGTAGGATAGTATTTCATTTCACAAATGCGTCATAAAATTACGATTGCAAGACAATGAATGCATTTTTGCTGGCTTCTCATTAAGACTGAGTCAAAATTACAATAATAGATTTCCAGCTATAATTACTGATAAATTAATATGTAATTTGCCAACCCTGATTGGAACGTTGGTCTTATACTATCATGAACTTAACGTCCTCAAAGCCTTCAATTCTCGAAAGGCTTTGCATAAAAGTCTTAATTTTCATGCTCACTCTTGATCTTCTGGGTCATGTATGTAACTGCTTTCCTCATTTTTCAAAACATAACTTAAGTTTCGGAATTTTAAAGGTGGGAAGTAGTAAAATAACGCACAGCAGGATTAATAAAGAGAATTTGCTTCTGCAGAAATCTTTAGGTAAATTCATATATTCAACCTTGGATCTTCTTAGTGGGATGGGAAAAGAATAGTTTAAAAGATTCTTTAAATGAACTTTTTAGTTCTAAACTGTTTTTATGATATTTTCACCCCTTCAGGAATTTGAGGATAACACTATTCTAATGCTAAGACGTGAGGACGATAAACCAAGCTGGACGATTATCTCGGATCGCCTATTGATAATGCAATGGATTGAAACGTTGTTCTTGACAGAAATCTTGAAGCTGTAGCTATGAACACCAGAGAAGCTGGTATTTGGCCAGTTCTGCCGAGAATCAACGATGAAATCAGGAAAATTTGGGTTCATCATGGGCAGATGGTAGATATCTAATATATGACACTTTCCTCCATAAATTAAATGTTTCATATAGATCACTGACTCATATTCATATTCCATTCTTATTTACGCTACTCATCTATTTCATACCTAGTACGTAAGTTATTTAATTAGGGTAATAGTTCTTTCAGCTTGCAATACAAGGATACTGTAAAAAGGATTTTACAATGTGTAAAATTTATAAATTTCCATTGTTATAATAGACACGCAGGTCCTTATTTTAGTGCCTAATGTTTGATGTTACGCTACTTTTTTGCATTAAATTATAGTTTAGCTCAGCAATTGCAATGAAGTATTTCATTACAAAAAAATTATTACTCTCTAGAGTGCTTATTTATTTATCTTCTTTACTAGCAAAGATGCCAAAAAGGGCAGTGCCTGAGACTAGTATGTGATGTCAGAGAAGAAAATATCTAAATTATAATTCGTTCTAAAAGAACTGAAATTTATATCTAATGCTACACATTCGGTAACCTTTATATTTTACTTTACTTAAAGACGACTGATTCGCAATAGTACTCTTCGGATGATTCCTTAGAATTTTCGGTGGTGCGAAAAATCGCACCTGCTTCGTTTACATTTCAAAGCGACGGAGGCTGTAAATCGAATTTTTCTTCTCTTTTGTTTTCACGCCGCTTCTCCTTTCCATTTTGTTTTCTTTCGGCACGTGCTGCTGCGCGGCTCCACACGCATTCTGCTGATTCTCCACGTTTTTTTCTGGAATTTCCATCGACGAACGAAGTCATTCCAGACTCTCCATCTTTATATCCATCACGTCGGCACAAACAAGATTATCCTCAGCCGAAACGTACCCGCGACGATGGTTTGAAATTGTGTAGTTCACGCGTCACCTTTTTGTTCAGATAACTTATTCCTATTCTCCAGAGCATCCGTATTTAAGTAGTAAAACATGATCCGTAAAACTGTTCAAACATCGCGAAAAATTCAGCTATTTGTTTTTTCAAGCTTGTCTAACTGTTAAGTTTACAGGATAATTTTTTTCCAGGTGTTACAAAGACTGTAAAAATTATCACCAGCCAAAGCCTCAAAGTGTTATAGATACAATTTGATCTTTCAATCTCACATTGAGTATCGTTCAAGTCACCTTTTCAAACATATTTTGATCTTAAAGAAAACATTATTTCTGATATTGCTTCTTTGAATTCGAATATTTTTAAGTAATGATTTCTACAGAGTAATTCTTATGCTTCTCATTGCTGTCAATTGTGATAAAATTGCAAGACGACCATACTCGGTTGTAAATAACTGCACAAATATCTACAGAAGTACATGGGTGCGTCATGTCGGTAATGATGTTCCTACGAGAAATCTACCCAAAAATAAAAGTTTAGGGGTAAAAAATCTTGAGAAAATAGTATTTTATTCTTAGCTCCGGCAGTGGTTATACATTGCGCATGTACCAATCCTTTGGGAAACAACCAAACAACAAATTTCAAATATTTTGCCGCAGCGCCATCGCACGGTATCACGGAAATGTGTACCCACAATGACTACATCGTCAGCGACGATTTCGTACGAAAACAATAACGTTACCATCTAAGCCTTTGTACGAGGGCACGGTCACGTTTTATGCATTCAGAGCCTAAGAAGTGCCATAAGTATGGGGATAAAAGCAGAAAAGATCAAAACTAACCCAGGAATGCGATCGTGGAGAATTGACCAAACTCCACCAATTCCCTCTTCCGACCATTACCCTCGAAGTCATGCGAGCCTCTCGAAAATCCAACGGAAAAGCCGACAGAATAAGAAGAAGAAATCGCATCCTTGCAGCAGCTCACGGAGCAACAATCCACCACGGACGACTCGTCATGGCTTCTGCGCAACTCACGTGACTTGCCTCCTTAAAAGGCATCGGCGCCCTCTCCCGATTATTTTTTCTGATCCTTTAAAGGAACGCCGACGCTAATCTCTTCAAACCGACGGAAAAAAGAAAATGGCTGGAAGAATGAAAAAGAAAGAATTTCTAGACTGCGATCCCTCGCCGGTTACCAGAATCAGCCATGGTGCAAAGGGAAGGTTTGCACCATGGCTGATTTCATTTCACCATTTCAAACCCACGCTCATGTCAAGAGATTCACATCCTTTCAATTTCATCTGTATTCCTTTCTCGTGCGGCAATAGGTACTTCAATTCTAAAAGATGTTGAAATCGAAAAAATGGTCGTCCCAGCACGAGACCTGCTATGTTCATTATGTCCAAATAATGAATCATTTACCATGTTTTACACTGACAGAATTATTACAATTTTGTACCTTCTAAATATATATTTAATACTGAAAGAATGTTGACGCAGATAGCCCTAAAACATATACTTTGACTGAAGAAAGAATCGCTTAGATACCGATAATAAACTAGCTACCGTAATTATCGCATTTTTGCTAGCCTTAAGCAACCAATCAGGCTCATAATCACATAGACTGTACCATACGAGTTGATTCATCTTGCTTTCTCAGTATACGAAGAATATAAATTCCGCTCATTCAATGGGAAAACTTTTATTATGAAAGTAGAAATCCATTGCCTAACTGGAAAATTACGGTTAGCCAGAACTCGAACCGCAGACAGTGGCGTTGACCTAGCGCTACCAAGCTAATCACTCTGTCACTGCGGACAGGAAAGTTGGTTATATTTTAAATAGTTTCCTGCAAAATTATAGTGCAATTTTGGAATTTTGGATGGAATAGAATGGAATAATCGACGAAATTTGAGAACGCTCAAAAACAAAGAAATAAAATTTGCGGGATCTACGAAGTTTAAATATCGTATGATCTCCAAAATACAAGGGTGCATTACGCTGTACTTTCTTTCTCACGAGCGTAACCGCTGACATATCATGAGCCAACCGCCTGCCTATCGCCCTTTCCCATCAACCCATCCCTTCGTGGATTTCTGCCCATACAAAACCCATTCTACTCTTCCGAAATCCTCGGCTTTCATGCCAACCATGGCCACACACGCTCACAGTCTGGGATGGCGAGGGAATTCACCCCTTTTAACTCGTCTGGGGGTCTCTCGGTTGATGCGGTGGCCGGCTGCCTCGTCACGTTTCGGCGTCAGGCGATTTTGGATTCCCGGAAATCTCACGGCAATGTCCGAATGCCTTTTTTTATTCCCTCGTACATCGTGGAAAAAATTCGCGTAAGAGAAATTCCTGAATTTTCCCCTTTCGGCGGATAAACGGCGGCAGTTTTGGAAGTGAAAGTGAGGGGAGAAGTTATTGGATCAAATAAGTGAGCCAGAATTTTTGGAATAACTAATGCCGATTTAGCTATTTCGAGCTTTGTTCCACGGCTGGAAAAAGCTGAATCGTATCGCGCGAGAATACGTTTCTGCGGCCGTGATACAGGAGAACTCGAACACGAAATTTTTGAGGGGAATGAAATTCCTGACCATCGTGTCATGGGAGGTCCCCCGAGCAAATGGAGCCGAAATCGATTCGATTAAAAAAATATAAAGCCGTGGATTTGAAAGTATATTTTATAATAAAATTTTAACTGTCACCGCAAGATAAATATCGAATTTCATTGTACGAAATTCTCATAGTTTTGCTGATCACTTTCCCAGTTACTGAATCATTTTAGGTGCAACAAATAGAAAGAATGAGAGGGTAGTAAATTTCAATATAAATTACAATATTGAGGAAATTAATTCAAAATGCTCTTATTGTTTTACGAATTGGAATGAATTAAAAATCGTATATAACTAATTTTATAATTTTTAATTAAATAATAGGTAATTTATTTTATTTAGTCGTTATTGGATGGAATCAAATTAACTATTCATCATTAAACTCTGCAATAAAATATGACACAAGTAGCATTAAAAAAATCATCTCGATCAAAATTATTAAAACGCGGGAAATATACACAGATTTGGTCAGCAGTAACATAGGAAGACATTTGTAATTTTGGACTTACTATCGTAGATCACCACCGAGCGAGGTCGAAACTAATAATCGTAATCTTTTAGCAAGTTTAAAAGTCATTTGAGGTTCTTCCATAATTTAATACGAACCGGCCGTCAGTCTGATCTCTTGGGAAGGATTACTTCTCACCATCACCTTTATTCCATTTTCCTTGACTTAACCCGCCGTAGCACAGGATCAAGTCGTGAGATCTTCCCTACCCACCCAAGTCTATCTTCTCCTCCTTTGTGGAAGTTTTCTGCTTATCCTAATCCATTCCTTTGCCATACAATCCACTTCTGGCCCTAATCCTCATTACATCCCATCAAAGCAACGAATGTGAGAAAGAGAAGCATTGAGCTCGGAATACCTCGTGACTCGGTAGGTTTCCGGGACATTCAACGGATTTGTTCGCCGATTATGTTTTCGCCTCTCAACCCTTCCTTTTCGGACCCCTTTTTCCATTCCGCCTTTTTCTTCCACTGCCAGAACCCATTAATTTTCAGGTGCACTCGGATGTTAAAGAAGTGGTGGACGAAGTGAGATCGGTCGATGGGGGTCTCCTTTTATTTCTCGCGTCCTATTAAAAGAAAGGGAAAGGGAAGCTCACGACCGGTGGGCAAAGAAGTCGCGCATGCATGTTTAGTAATCCTATTAAGGATCTGCTGAAGGACCGCGAAAGGAATTCCGATTTAAACGAGTTAGAGGAGCCACGAAGGACATGTCGAAATCGAGAGTCCTATTAAGTTACCAATTCCATGTTCATTAGGAGGATTTCCCTCTTTTATTTTGTTTGGTCACCGTAATTTATTGGGTACGACAACTTCGTCGCGACTCTCTCCCTCTTCGAGAGGAGTAAAGAGAGGTCTTTTTCGGAAAAGGGATACTTTACTCTTTCGGGCGAGTTTCTCTCGGGACGAAGTGGAAGCTTTCAAGGCCTCGCGGAGAAATTGTTAATGCAAAGTGGAAGAGGAAGAAATTAGCCGAGTTTCTCGAACGGAGGGAAAACTTTAAGCGGATACTGATTGGATTCAAATGAGTTGCGAATAAGATTGGGGCCGAAGAGATAAAAATAATTCGGCATAAATATTCAAAAAAGGGAAAGAGGAAACAACATTCGAATGAAAAATGCACTGCTTAATTGAATAATTTTCATGAAAATCTGGGACTAGTATTTTATCGCATTATTTTATGATGAAAATACTTTCTATTTAGTAGTACTTCGGAGCTGAAACAATCGGAGATAATCCGATCAGCGAAGTCGGTTCTTTCCAAGGATCTAATCCAATAACTTAGTCGGAATAAATCGTAAATACCGAATGCGAGAGTTAATTTTGAAGCAGAGAACTAAAATTCTATTTGTTTCAATTCTGTGAAGGTGGAAGGGAAGAGTATGGCTCGTAAAAAACCAGGGATACAGTTTCCACGAAACTAATTCGGCATGCAAACGATTGGGACTCACGTCCTTTTGATATGCTAATCGCGGGCATATCTCAGGATAATACGAGACGTAAGAAATTGCCTCCGAGGGAGACGAAAGGAGGGGTTGACTGAAGAGACTTAGAGAAAGACCACCCGGGCAGCACTGACAAATAGTGTACCAACTTTCCGAAGCGAAACATCCGTCAAAAAAGACTTCGGTCACGCGCTACACTTTGTTACTGCGGCGTTCTGGAGCGATTCTTGCGCCTCTCCTTTGTTTAAGCCGCTCTACGTTGAAACGGCTTCCATTTCCGACGCATTTTTTCTCAAGACATTACTTATTTGGGAAGTCATTCACTACTTTTGAGCAATCAATTCAACTTGAAATATACAGACCTCTCAACGTAAGTCGTATGGACGAATTTCGTCGCGTGCGGCAACAAATTGCTCCGAAATCGCATGGCGGACACAAAGAACCTTAAGAAATATTTTATAAGACCCTGTAAGGAACCTCATCCTAAAAAAAAATATTTACGCACTCATTCATCGAATATGAAATGCCGCAAGAGTGATAGAAAATGAGGAGTGGAAGTCAATGGTGGATTTGGACTTAGGAGCGTTAGGTGTCAGCTTGTATTTGTTCTCTTTCTAAGGGATACCTCAATAATATATTGTACTAAGGAGCTCTCATTAAAATATCCCATTCAAAAAAGGAAGAGTTTGTGTAGACAAAGTTATGCTGTGAAAGCTGTTCATATATTGTGTTGCAAAACAAAGAAATTTTTAGAATATTTAGTATTCTAAAATAGAATTTTTCTCTCTATCACTCCATCTGTAATCAATGCTGGGGTTTAAAAAAAATACCAATATAGATACAAATGCCACTATAATTCAGTTCATTGATCTTTATGCGACAGTGTAAAGATTAAATATTCTAAGGATAGCACATTTCTATCAAAAAAGCATAGCTGGCATTTGTTCATTACCTACTATGATAATTCCTAGTGGTGTCTTTGATTCTACTTTAGCACAATAGGCATCTGATATTCTTGTTTCCTCCGTGCTTAAAACGGACTGATCCTTACAACGAATGACTCTTGAAGGAAAAATCTCTTACTCGGACAATACCACTCATTTGTTGCGAGAACACGATACTAAAAGACCAGATGATATCATCTACTCTTCATAACCTCCGTAATGCATCTTCGAGGACGGCTGAAAGGATACTCTTTTCGGATTGTCCCCGAAGATATTCGTCAGGATTTTAGGGACCTTTATTGCGGAAGGACGCAAATCCCCACTCGGACACGCAAAGACAAAAACCCTCTCTTTTTTTTCCGAATACCAGTATAATACTTATACATTATCGTCCCCGTTAAACCTTGTCTCAAAGATATCCTGATAGGTTCAGAGGGTCCGTTTTCGCCGCTTGTAGAATGCTAGAAAAAGACATAGGAGCCCTCCAACTCAATCCTTTGTTACACAAGCTTCTAACACGTTGCTCCCACTCCCCTTCCTCTCTCAGGCGACCCTCTCTTACTCTGCCCTCTCCAACACCTCTTCTTCGATTTGCCCCCTCCACGCTCACTCTACGTGCGAAAATCGTAATCTGCAGCGGAAAAGCCTTGATCCCTTACTTTATGGGCGCGTCACACTCTTCAGAATCACCGCCATCGACCTCCATCTTTCAATATCCCATCGTCTGCCCATATGACTTGCCCCCAAAAATTCCCATTCCATATCACTCCCCTCCAACGACTATTTGTTCTATATATTTCATACCATTCGGCGGTGTCGCTTTATTCGAGGCTATCTACTGAAAGTTTCGGGAAAGGGCTGCGCAGGACGCAATTCAGTGGACACAATAAACTTTGATTTTTGGTATACGATGGTTCTTAGGCACAACTACAGATGCAGTAGAAGAATTAAAACATATTTCTGCCAAGCAAACTGATTTCGTTTAATTTCATTTTACAGGAAAAAGGCTCCAAAACTCATAGTACTCCGCTATTTTTACATTTTATTTCCAATAGATCAAGCAAAGGAAGGTAATGTCTCACGATTTTGTTTCAGCACACATCAAAATGTCTTCAAATACAACTCGCATTATTCATTAATTGTAATACATATTCGGATTCGATAGCGGAATGTTTTAGTATAATAGCCTCCCAACGCCAACGTCCCAGGATCGAGTACTGGCTAACCGCAATTTCGTATTAATGAATGGATATTTGTCTTCGTCCATCGTCATATACCTCACTCTAATTTGTTATGACTATATCTTCGTTGAGGCATTAATAAATAAGTACATAAATAAGTTGGCGCAGTTTTTTTGCATAATTAGTAAAGCACGAAAATGGAATTGCACCCAAGATGTACGATACGCACAACAAAACTACGAAAGATTGTATTTCATATCTTCAAAATTTAAAGAAATACTCATAAGAGAAGGATATCCAAAATTAAAACTGCAGTTTGAAAGAGATGGACAAGACGACCTTAGGTAAGTACATCTCTGCAATGTGAACAAATTTCCACTCCTTCCTTCACAATGCGTCGTTATTCACCTTCTTACAAAGTTCACTTTAGAAACCAAATTTGAGCGGGTGTGGAAGAACATTCCTTTTGAAAATAACCGTGTAATCCGCATATGCCAGGTAATTAACCTCCACCCAAACCTTCCCTTCCTTAATCCCATCTCAAACCCCACCTTCTCATCAATCTTTCACCGTCAATATGGCCAGCTTTCCGTGGGACGCTCATCCTTTAATATTTTCTTCACGCCCCTCCGCACTAAACCTCCACGCGGTCTTCAAAGCATCCAGACCGTCCCATTCCCTCCAGGCATTTATTCGACCACACGCACCATCTCAATCCGCATCCTCTGCTCCGTATTTCTCGGCCAATATATCCTTCTCTAAGTTCCTTCTCCGGCTGCTTACTCCCCCTTTGGACTTGGACGGAACTTCACAAGACCGCCGCCTCGCGGCGCTTTCCTTCCCGCGCCTTTTCCCTCCCCCGTTTTACTGCGATCGGCTTAGGACCTCATTGTTGGTGGGGAGGGGAGTGGGAGAGGCGAAGCATTATGGGAGACAGGGTACAATGGTCCCCAATAGCTCCTGCGTGACGCATTGGAATGGGAACTGCGGGATGAGAAGGAAGGATTCAATCCCTTGGACCAAGTAACGAGGTCTGTCCTTTTTTTCCATGAGTCACGTTGGAGATCGGCGGGGGAGGAAGGTCGAGGTACAGCGAGAGTAGTCTGAAGACAGATTGATGACTTCTGGACCTTATGAGGAAGGGCCGAGGTGGTCTACGTACGGGAGCGTGACTACTTTCTCCCGTGAGAATCTGGGATAGATTTTTTCACCGAGCTAAGATAGAGCCTAAGAAGGGGAAAGGGAAGATATTCGAATAGCCTGGACGACCGAGGAAGGGGATGTCGTAAAAAATCTGTCCCTTTTATTATTACAGTCGTTACTTTTTTGGGGTTTGATGATGTCCCTGCCCCACTCCTGCGGTCATGAAAAAATGTGCCACCGTAGCCAGGAAGTAGGGTTTTGTCGGGTACGAAGTTGATTACATTAAAGGTGACGGAGGGTTTTTTATCGCGGTTTTTTAACGTCGTGGAGAAAAATGTTCTTGGCAGATTTCTCGTGGTAGAGATGCGCGAAGATATGGCCTATTTAAAATTCTGTCGACGCCGAAATTAAAGAGAAGATTGATTATTCTGCCTTCGTTTTGACATTCCGTCCGTAGCGAGAGGTAAAAATGTTTCGTTTGACAGAGAACGATATTTCCAGTTTCTTTGTGGCGTTTCCTCGGCCAGTTTTCAAAAACTCTTTCAAAGTGAAGACAAACATAAATAAGGATGGGTTTCCTCGTACATTTAAAAACTATTTCCTGGTGTTCATTTATAAACTTGCTGATAAACAGAAAGTAAATTCCCATTTAGTTAACTAAATGTTGAGGAGAAATCGATAAAGAATATCGATCCTTAAAATTAATACAAAAAACGTTGAATTACAGTCAATAGCACTCTAATTTTTTAAATTACCCAAAATTTTAATAACACTGAAAAGAAATTCAATTTTCTTATATGCTGTTAACGTAAAAAATAAATGGTATTCCCAAAACATCAAACACGTCAATAATATAAAACATCTCTACATCGAAAAATAGACACGAACTAAATCAAAGGGGATATTAATTGAAAACAGTAATCAATCTCTTATGCAACAATTATCGCTAAAAACAACACCATATTTCGCACGTGATTTAATTAATCGCAGCGCCCAAGCGTTACTTTGACATACGATAAACTGCTCAGAACAGCGATCACTCGCCGAACTTAACGACGAAACAGACAGGGAAATTGAGTTACTGCATTGTCATCTGGAAATATTTGACAGAAATATAATACGTCAATAACCGACCGACAAATAAAGCCAACTCGCCATCATTTCATAAGGAGTGGAAAAATTTCCATCGTTTCCATAACAATTCAACTTCATCTAATTTGCGGGAAAGGATGGTAGAAAAGGAGAAGAAAATTGAACCGAGTATGGAGTGATGTTAAGAGATAAGAGAGAAATGCATCGCTGGCGTATCCTCGTTCGGTTTAGGTCCATAAATGCATTTCTCTTCACCAAAGATCCATCGGCCTTCTACTGCTCTGTCCTTTTTGTTTAAAATTACAGACATAACAATTTAGACATTTTTGAATTTTACATTCCGCTCAGATGTTTTTTCCAAATCTTCGTGTATTTTTACGCATTTATTTCCAATGGTTCTTCATTTAGGCAATTTCGCTAGTTTTCTCATTTAATCTTACCATTTCTCTAATACCCTTTGATTTTCCCATAAAAGAATAATTATTTCCACCACCGAATTAATCATTAGCCTCGGAGTAATATGTTAGGAAAAGAAATATTTCAACGTGTGGAGGAACCGTAAATAAACAAACATGCCCCAGAACATGGCGTGATTCCGGGGACAAAAAGGCTTACAAAAACAGGTAATCAACAGTTTTAATAATAGGCGCGCGTAGGAAAAAAATGAAACATTTCTTCGCCTGCACGACACTGCCTCTCGCGTCGATTCCACGCAACGCCTTTCTTTCGTTCTTTACCATTGCGTTCGTACCGTGCCCCTCCCAGCTCCGCTATCCATTTCAAAGGATTGGCCTCGCAAAACCAATTCATTTTCCCGGTTCGGAGCGGCGGAAAACATCGAGTTTATTGCAACCCTACAACAAGGGGGTGGCGAGTATCTATCTCCCTGCATCTCTCGCTCGTCGGGTCGACAATCGATGGAATCGAATCAAGGGAGATCCAGTCACACGGAATCGAAAAAATGAAACTCGGCAGAAGAAAGGACGGGGAGCGATAGAGGGGAGTAGGGGGCAAATATCTCTTTAAAAGTATGTAACAAATAAAAATATCAACGACCGCCAACGAGGACCCTTTTGCCAAGAGGTCTAAGAAAGCTTCCGCTCAAACTCATGGGTCGCTCTAGCCGAGAGGAATTTCAGGTGCGTTGATAAATTGAATAATTTGAGCGGAATTACGATTTGATTTTTCCCCGTTTTGCGAAGTAGCTAACTGTTTGAGGATCGAGGTCGCGGTATAAATAAGGTTTCAGATATGGCGGTTAAAGGGGCTAAATGGCGATTTCCGGCGCAACTGCTCTTTTCTATATATCTTATTTATTGAGAAAAGGTTTCAGGAGATAGTATCCAAAAGGAAAATCACAGCGATACTGATCGATTCACGAGTGAGTCGTCAGGGTTTCTGAGGTTATTGACCCTAAAACCTCTGGAAATGGAAATGCGAATAACAGCTTGATTCTTATCCGCGCTCTAAAAATCACAGTAGGTGGGTTAAGGAGGTAAACGTAGCGTTGGGAAATGTTCCTTCTACAAAAAAATGTGATCTTTCTTATAACTTTCCGAGTAAGGATGTTAAGATTAATTCAATACAATATAGATATATTAGTTCCTTACCTTAGATATTAAATAACTGAATCCCAATATTGGAGAATGAAATTACTTGATGCAACGTTAATAGGCTGTTGTTCGCTTGTGTGCTCGGTAAAAATTTAAGATAAGATGGATTCATCACCAACAGACGAGTTATTTATTTTTTCAACAGGGAAGGAGTGTGTTCCGAAAATAAATCGTTCGGATTTAAGTTATTTCTATAAGTTTTATACGATTCAGGAAAACAACAGATATATTTTCGTGAATTTAGTTTATAACTCTATTTTATCTTGCGAAACGGTTTTTTATTGCGTTTATTTACGTTAATTTTTACCTTTTATTCTTTTTATTGATGTGGCCAATGGATCAACGGGATCAACGTTTCAAACGTTGATCCATTGGCCACATTGATTTGATTGAGTTGATTGAGCACGTTTTAAAGATAGCCTCTCATGATTTCATTTTGTGAAAAATACCTAAGTAGGTATCTATGGAAATAAAAATGAAAGGTTTGCTAGAAAAAAAATGCCTAAAGGGATTCACATGTAATTCGGATGTCCAGAAGATTCCACACGTTTTTCCTAACGTGGGGTTAATGCTATACAAATTTTTCAACGCCTCTAAAAGGGACGGCCGAACTTCAGGTGAACTCGAACCCATCCATCTCAGCTTCGTTAACAATGGAAATCCTTCGCTCCAATCCATTTCTCTTCTCTAATCTTAGAGGAAAATCCCTGCTTAGGATACACTCATCTCCGACTACATATAATCTTATCGACCACTTCTTCCCCAACCACTCCCTATACCCACTTCCCTACCTTCTCTATCCATACCCTTCCCGCAACTCATTTGTTTCCCAACTTCTCCCTTTATCCTTTGCATTGCTCTCTTACTTCCCTTCCTATTTACATTTTCCGCCTCCTCTTTGAATATCATTCGTCAGCTTTCCCCTCCGCGTCTCTGAAGCCATGAATCTTTTTCTTTTAAACTCCTTAGTCTTTTCTTATTTTCTTCCTTCGATTCTTTATTTCCCCCTTTTTTCGCTTCGCTTCTCGCACGAAGTTTTCGCTTTTTCTCTTACCTCTCGATCTCTTACGGATTCCGAATTCTTCGTCTACATCCTCCTTTTTAGAGTTTCGAAGCAATAATAGAAGCAGCCAAAGTTTTTCCTTAAATATACGAGAATGTTTCCTCCTTCCGGATCCGTCCTCCCTTACGTTTTCCCGGAACCGAATAATATCCTGTTATGCATTCGAAAACTTAAAAAAAGTTGAGAGTATTGAAAGTTACAATTTACGACTTCCAAAAGTTATTTGAAATATTCATCGATTCGTTATAACTGAAATGGTTATCGATGATATTCTCAAATGAAATGACTTTAACACTCTCATTATAAAAGAAATATAAGGTAAGTCCCTCCTTAGTATAAAAAAGCCAAAATGAATATATTTTAAAAGGTTTTCGTGGTTTTGAAATCTTTTTCTTAGAAAAAAATTCCTTTTAGTACAATTTTATTTTCTGAAATGAAATTTAAGGCATTACTTTACGCATCGTGGTAAATGTAGATGATAATTGATATTTTTAGGAATATTAAACTGGTTGTATAAGTAGGCCTGGATTTTTATTTACTCTTTAATATGTGATATGGGTAAGCATAACAGACTTGCAATAATTAATGGAATGTTTAGGCCGTGCTTCATACATTTATTTAAAAAAGATTAACCACATGATATAATTCATTGGATTTCTTATAAAATATGTGTAACACTACAGTCCAAAAAATATACACGACTTTCCCTTTTAAAAACACAAAATATATAAAATATCAACATTTTTTACGCCTTTGAGAGGCTAGTATGAAATATTATCTACTTCTTAGGAGAAATCTAACAGCTCTTGCATACTTAGCACGTCTGACGATATTCTACAGCCGACAGCGAACTAATTAAACCGTCCAATCCGAAGAAATATTTCAGGATTTCACGAGATACATCTTCATCTTCGTAGAGCTTCATATATCTTCGGCAAAGGTGTCGAAATTTCTAGTCGCAAGCCACGAACTCCGCTAACCATTCCGAGAGTCACGTAAACCCTTTCCTCCGCCTCATCCCTGACATTCGACATTGATTGCACCGTTCGATCAAATGAAGCCGGGCAGAGACTCTAAATTAGCCGCCTTTGCTTAAATTCACCCGCTCTCCTTTTTCTTGCTCCCACTCGACACCCTTTGTCATCGCATCTCTCCATTCCGCCTTTCTCTTATCTTTCCTCCCTTGTTAGGAAACATCTCTCCCTCCCATGGCCTTTCTTATCCTTCATCTCGCCCTCTGCATTCTCTTTCCTTCCCCTGCATGCCATCCCTCTCTTTTCCCTATATCCTCCCCATCTTACCCCTTCTTTGATTTCCTGCCGCATGCCCGACCGTAGCGAGGTTCCGTACGCGCTTCCCTCTTTTTCCCTTAAGGCTTTCCTTCCTAAATCCCTACACTTCACCCTAACACCCCCTCGCAACTCCTTCGAGACATCCCTCCTTCTCACTAATGATGCCACGGTGATAGGGGAACGGGAAGAGAAAGGAGAGGGGGAAAGAGAACACTTTCCTTCCATTTACTCTCGAATTATTATATACGGATAAAGTTAATCGAAAGAAAGGGAGAGTGGGTGAAAGCGGATCGGTGATGTTCAGAGGCGGATTTGCTGGGAAATTGGGATTTCAGAATCCCATTCTTAAATTTAATCCACCGTTAGGGATTCGGCTGATTGAAAAAGAAGAGATGTATAGAGAAATAATTCTGTGACAGGTAATAGGTAGACAAATGAACTTGTTGCCGAAGGTATATGCGAATTTAAGAGCTTCTTTGAGACCAACAGAGATTTCAGGGTCTTTCCTTAAATTCAGCACACTAGCATATAGTATACTGTAGCGTTCTGAATGACAGTTAAGCGGGAAGGAAGAAATGAAGGAAGCTTTGACGTGAAGAATTACGATCTCAAAATCAGATCTTACCGAAGAATGAAATACGTTAATACCATTTTAAGTTGAGGTTGAGTTGTAAGCAGCTAGTTATCATATGCATGAAAAGGTTTTATGGCGGGTAGCTGAAAGCAAAGAGGGGTATAAGGCTTTTCGAAAAACCGAAAAAACTGAAGTTTAAAATAAATCTTGACTATTTCAACACAAGTAAGAAGAAACATTTCAGTAAACAATTTTCAAAGTCTATTTAAAGTATATGTGAATCGATTAAAATAGCCCCCAATCCTTCTCCGATATGGAAGGCTCAAAATATTTTTCTAATTCATTCCATCCCAGTCGGAAGTGAAGTAAGATATATGAAAAAGAAAGAAAGGTAACACATAAAGGCAAATACGATGCATGTAAATGGGAAGACGGAGGGAAATATGAGAAAAAAGTTAAGTAATATTGTGAGAACTTACGGCACATTCTACTTACATTCACGTTCTTGCCTTATTAGATAGATCCTGATCGTTCAAATGACGATCAGTAAAAAGGAGCAGAGAAGAGGGTGAGGGGCTTAATTTATAAAAGATCGAAGACTGGAATGAGAAAGATAGGGTGTAAATGATGCAATAAGAAAGAGGAATAGATAGGTAGACGGATTGGAGCAAGAAACGTCGAAGATAGATGGGGTGAAAAGCTTTCGAAAAGGTAAGGAAGGAGTGATTCGGTTGGATATGGAATGGGAATTTGAGAGGATGGTAAAGAGAATGGGGTGTGCGGGGGAGATAGATCATCAATCACGTGATAGCGAAAAGGGGAGGTGGGAAAGTAGACTCCTTACCCTGTCATCGGGGTTCTAATTGGAGGGTTTCTTGCTCCTGCCGGATCAAAGGCGCGAGCGCCGCCACAGACTCTGGGGGGAATTTTGGGAGTTAACGGGGGACGGAAAAAGACGACGCCGCGAACGCAAAGCGATATTCCGATAAGGCCTTCGTTCTTCGTTCACGCCTATGGAGGGTAAGAACGCGGGAGGGTTAATCGGTTGCTCATTTTTTTCTATCGCTGCGCTTTTTGGCCCATTATTGCGTGAGTAAGGGTCGTTTTATCACAAAGGAACTCTTACTTATTTCATGTGCCTTTTCGTTGATGCCTAGCCCGGTAGTTGATGGTTTAAACAGAAATGTTCTCTATTTTAGTTCCTGTTTAAGTTCACAGAAAAGGGATCCATAGAGCGATGATTGATAAATAAATTTTAGAAAACTGCTAAGGTAGGCACTGAGGACATAATTTTCAGTACCTACCTTAGTATTTTCAACTTGAGCTATTTTTTAATAATACACTTATGGGGGATTCTTGAAAGAGCAAGAATAAGTTAATCGTGAGAAGAAGACGTTTAAAAGAACCGACTAGAAGGGTGACAAATTGCAAACACCAACATGGATTGACATTCGAAGGTGTAAAAAAATTCCAAATATCGCGCAGGAATCCGTGTCATAAAAAAACTGCGGCTAACGAGCCGAATCCAATCTTTAGTTACGGGATTTATTCAAATCCTTGTAGACTTTATTCCTGCCAGAACGAAAAAGAGTTAAGAATCACGGAAACAAATTGATCAATAAAGTCTGCCATGGTTACAGTTGTGAAAGATGAGGATGCGAAAAGCCGAAGTTGTTACTCCATGGAAAACGTGACTACAGAAAGGAATCTTGTAAATTCATTACGACTCTTCCCTCAAGTCGACACATTTTTGTTTACGCTTTAATTCCTACTCAAGAAAGGAGCTCAGAATAAATCGCAATAAATCTGAATTATTCTCGGTAGGCGTTGTATTGTCTTCTGAGAAAAATAATAAAGCAAGCTTTACAAACCGAGAGACGTCCGCATTATCATACGAGGCGTTGAATTTCCAAGCGGGCATGCTAATAATATACCGCAACGCTAATGGATCCAAATGGTCTCCGCTATAGTGACGGTTGAAGAAATAAACTCAAGATGGCGACACCCCGAGGAAAAAATGGTGACTTCTCGTGACAAGCGGAAGAAAAATGCCCGGATGTGACGCATTAAAAGGGGAATTAAGAACGAGACTTCCGCGAGTCTGTCTGGATTCAAACAAAGGCTTCCCCTTTGATACGAAGATGGATGAGTGTCGCGAACAATTGCATATAGAACTGTAAATGCTTCGCGTTTTAATTACCGTCGTCCCGGGGAAATCGTGACAACGGTACACCAAAGGCATAGAGGAAGATACTCCGTGAAAATTAACCGAATCTCATTTAATCGTCATTCTCTTCGTAAGAATTTTACCAAGAATGCATACGGGATAATTATAAATTCAAAAGATGTGATATGAATGAATGTGAAACGCTGAGGTAATACAGGTAATTAATTGTCGTCTTTGAACTTCTCTTGTACCATTTAAGTCATTTAATTACTGCGAAAAAGAAATAAATATGAGTAAACAGAAAATCGTTACTTAAGAATGTGTTGTTTTAAAATATTATTTTAAAGCAGGCTTTATTTTTACGAAGAATGCCTGCTGTCTCGTGGAAACTCATTTTTAAGTCGTGCACAAGAAATATCTTTACCCGCTATCAAATGAAAATTGATGAGATATAACGATAAAAATATTGGGGAATCCTTCCGTCTTACATTTCCTCCTCACACGCCCTCAAAAGGGGCAACGACCATACATTGACGTTTCTACTGCGAAAAAGAAAAGTGGATTAAAACCGATAGTTGAAAAGATACGACAAAATGACACGATAATGGAAAATTTCTTCACTTCAGTTTTCACTTAAAGTTTCACGTCACTTTTTGTACAGTATATTAATTTAGTAAAAGATAAATGATGGCTTCTTCCAAGAGAAAAAATGTAAATGCTCTACCGAGTTTTGAAATAAATATAATAGGAAAATCAAATGGACAGTTACGATATTTATGGCATGAATGCTGTATTTTCATCTTCTATGGAAAATAATCCTCAAATGACATTTTCTTGGACGCTAACGTTAATATAATTTCAGAAAATCATGCATCAGTGCCAATATTATAATATGAAGCACGAAAAACGAGTAAGTAAATTTCCTTTTGTAAGGAAATGTCCACCTTGACATTGTTAGTTAGGCCAGTCATGTTACAGGTTTAATGGGTATATCACACGCACATTCGATTAAGAACTAAACCATTGGCTATCAGTATATTATTAATATTTTACCAAACGGCAGATTTTTTCGTAAAATATAAATATTGCCAATAATTACACTATATGATAATATATTTTTTTTAAATTTTTTACTTTTATTTATATATTTTGAAAGAAAAATTTTAATACTGCTTAGTATAACGCAGATGTTCGGTATCTTCGAAAATATTCAAGCTAACTTATTGAGAAATATTATTTAAAATTATTATGTGGTTACATTTTCATTTGTTTAAAATCAATCCAAATCGATTAAAATAGTGAAATGTATAAAATAAGAAGTAGACAACCCCATTTTGAATCGTTTAAAATGAAGTACCTTCTTTTCCTAAATCGAGTATGGAGGGAATCCTATTGAAAAATGTTTGTAATTTTTAAATATTATGCTAAGCGGCAAGACATTGCTGATCTACAAGCAATCTTAGTATAGTAGAATTAGTTTTACTGGTGTCTCGACAGCGAAGTTCATTTGCACCAAGAATGTTGATCTATGACTGGAGTTAAGTGTAAATAAAAACGAAATAATATTGTTCAGGGGAGTCCTCTTCTTTAAAATAAAGACACGATTAGAGTGGAGAAAAATACGTTAAATTGTGCCACTCTGTCACGAAATTTTGCATCATCGATTAAAGAAGAATATACTGAGAAAACTCGTAAGTTTCCCGACACGAAATTGGAGCACTGAAGTGTTTGCTTGGCTGCGGGGCGATTCGAGAGCATTACAAAAGGGACGACGATTATGGCGACCCGTTCCCAGGTAACGAGAAGCCGTTCTAAAAAAGAGGACAATTGCTCCATTCTCCCTCCGTACGCTCTATCCGTTTAGCTCAAGATAAACGCCGCATGAATGGACATCCTCGTCAATTTGAGCGTGTTGCAGCGCACAGCAACGGCACTCGAGCTACGTTTAAATTCGGGCGTCCGCCGGACTCGAATGCCGCAGTAAGGTGCAATTACATCCAATTCGCGGCCGACATTCCTCGTTCACCAATTATCATTATCCTTTAAGCGTCCCGTTTCGTCACCGATGCGCGATTAAGACCAGTGCCCGTGGACACCATTCGGAAAAACAAAAGAGACTATCCCTTCTATTGTGTGCATGAAAATGAGAGCCGTACCATTAGGAGAAGATAGGTTTCAATTTGAAAGATGACGGCGATGGGCGGATTGTAATAAGCGAGTCAAAGAGATCGTTTCCAGGAAAAGGAACAATGTAAAGAATTGACAAAAGTCATTCCAAGAAGGTGAAAGAATCCCACAAAGGAATATAAGCGACAAATCTTTTAATTATTTCAACTTGATTTACATATTGATGCTGATAAATAAAATAGATTACTATTATTAAAAGAAGCTTTATAATTTCCTTACTTTTATTAGAGCAAAATTAACATTTCAATCTTATTTTATATATACCATCATGGTATTCTTCAAGAAATATTGATACTAGTCATGTTTATACATACATCTAACCAAATTCGGCTAGAAATATATTAAAATAATAAACAACATTTGAGACTATATTGATCTACCGGTTAAAAAAGTTTGGCATTGATTGAAATTGGAAATTAAGTAGCAATATATGCTGTTCATCGAGATCTAGAAAGGTTCTGTTGTTCTTTCAGTATGAATTATATTACCATAAATTTCATTACGATCCTTTGTCAGAATTTAATTTAACTGTAAGACACAGATCCAAGCCGTATGCTATCGAGCTGAAATAATTATTTTCGAATACACGAGCCGATATTGAAATGATAGCAATTATCAAAGTAATCCAAAACTATGACTATTTTCGTTTACTTGGCGTAAAATTCCGCTTAAAGGCTATGAAATAATTTTATCTAGCCACAAAATTATAGACAAAATAGTCAACCGTCATCATTAATAATGCTTCCGGTATCATTAGCTGTAAGTCTACAAAAAATCCATTGGAGAATAAGCGCAGTCCTTGCAATGAAACAGGCTGCACTATTATCGGAAGCCTGTGCCGTTATTACAACGTCATGTGGGTGACACATCGGATAGGCGTGAGCATAGCTGAGAAGAGATGAAAAATGACAGGGGACGCAGAATAGAAGGAAGGGAGTGTGACCAGAGGACGTCCGGGAATGCATACCCAACATTCCTGGAATAGCCTTCCGAGGGCAAAGTCCAGATGCGTCGCAGTGGACATTATTGACCTAAGTAGGGCGTAAAGGAGAACGGCACGTTCATAAAAGCCTCAAAATGATCATAAGGAGGCGTTCCATGCGATATTAAGTAATGAATTTTCCCGGATTATGACGACTCCCGAAATTAATAACGCCCCAGCTCGATATCCGAGCGAAACGATTGGAGAGAATTGCAGATAAGATCCAGCAGGACACTTCTGTTCATTTGGTTCATATGACATATTCAGTGGTAGTAATATCTATGGAGATATCGAATTTTCCTCTGAAAATTATACTATCCTCAATCAGACTTTAAACGTTCAATGGGGTAATTATTTAATGAAATGAAAAGAGAATCTGTCCATAATCTAAACATACTAAATAATCCGATGTAGATTAAACAGCCAACGAAGAAGGACTAAACATTCTGTCATTAGATATCTATAACTGTTATCGCTTCCTATGAAATAATAGTCACACAAGATTCAATGAGAGAACTGCTGATTCAGCGAATATGGAACTAAAATTTTTATCTAGAATTCTTTGAGGTGAACTATCCTTTTCAGTGCCATTACTAAAGAAGAAAAATCCTGCAAATAATAGTCATATAAAGTACAGAGAGGTAGAAAATGCTCTTACTGGAGAGAGCATCAGGGCTTCGAAAGAATAGAAAAACAATTCCTCGCCGGGATTAAATATACGTCTTCCCAATATGACCGAGCGGAGTGTTTCGGAGAAAAGAAACCTCTCGGAAATGGGACTGTCGCCACGGATGCGTAACGAAAAAATGGTGGCCTCCGAAAGCTTCCTCCTTCCTGAAAAATTTTCCGACAAAACAAAAAAACGGAAGACATTATCTACCGGTAAATGACCAAATCCGCGTTAACAGCTGCCCCGTACAATTGCCATCTAAATATCCCCCCAACTGATGCAAGTGGCAGGAAAACAAATTCGAAGATTAAATAGCGTAAGAAAGGAGCATCGACCCGAGAATTTTTATTGTCCTTTTTTGAAGCGCCGCAGTGCATCCCTTCCGACAAAGCGGTCACCCGTGCGACTTAGAGAAACGATTTCCTACCGGGGACACCTGGATGATTTTTTCCACCATTTTCTCCTCAATTCCATCCCTTTCCGCTTTCACGGGTCTTCCGCCCACTCGCTACACAGTCTTCCTCCTCCGTCCCACTGCTTCCCCTCCCCCCTCGCTTTAACCCGATGACCTCTTAAACTTGCGTTTTTTATGAGCGTGTACGGAAGAAGAAAGCTCACCTGTCTTTTCTCCTCCTCTGTCCCGTCCGATGAATGCGGTTTCATCTCTAACCACACGGTAGAAAAGGATCGACACGGACCACTGTCGTTTGGTTTGTTTCCTCGCTTCCCACGCACTTCCGCTGTATTCTTTATTTCCATCTCTCACCTGTTTTCCATGCCGCCTCCTCAACTTTGTCTCTCCCGATGCTTTTTCAACGTTTGTATTTCCTGTTACAAGCTCTGTTCTTTGTTTCGTATATTAGAGAAGAATAATTGCCTAGAATTGAATTGTTAATTTGTCCAAGTTTAAGTGCTCATAACCATTTGGATTGATCGTTTCATTCCAATCCTTCAGAATATTTAAACTAGGTTTTGTTGATCTCTCGTAAAAATAGCCATTAACTCTTTTCTTTTTAATATTCCCTGGCCCGAGGAATTGTAAGCACAATCATTATCTTTCAAAAGATACTCTTAATATTTCTAGGCGTATTTTGGTGGATTTTGTTAAAAACTCTGTTTTATTGTTATTAGGCACTGTCTTTTGGAACTTCCTCCGTAAAGGCTCGAAGTCACTGGAAAGTATATTTAACGTTCAAAATCCGAATGTGTAAGCATTAGGTGGATAAAATTGTAACAGAAAATGGTTCTGAAAATACGACCGCGTCTCCAAACTGCAAACGAATTATTAAACGAATTACGCTATTTATATTTTTAAAAGTCCTTTTATTTTCGATTTATTTAAACATGCTAAGCGCTCTTTGACTCTGATATGACTCAGCATAGCTTGTTTACCTCTGTACAATATACCAGAGCTGAAAATTTTCTTATTCATACAAAAATATTTGCACTAAGTTCTTACCACAGTTTCTATCACTAAACCTCACGTTTACTGTGAAATATTTCTATGTGCCGTAAAAATTTATCATAGATGTTTCTAATTAGATTTAAATAGAAATTTCATGTGTTCTTGCATCGCTTAAACGTATTTGTGTAATAGTCACAACTATCTTATTAGATCCGGTATGATGAAATTAAAGCGTTTCTATATGCATATCATATCCCTCCTCATTCATCCACTGAGTCTTTTCCTCTTACTTCTTGTATTCTTGTTTGAGTGTCCTGCACCACATTATGGTCCTATGTTCAAGGTAAATACTACCCCTTATCTGCATAATCGACGTGTAAGGGGCATGGGAAAACGGTTGGAGATGAAAAATGGAAACTTAAGTGGAGTTTGAGGAAGAAAAACCTCCAGCGTCCACTCGGTGCGATGTATGTCCATTTAATTCTTTCTACTATACATAAGACCATTGTTCTACTTTGTATTTCTTTCTTCTGGAGGAATATTTATGCGCACGCGCGAATGTTTTATCGACTGTTTATCTTCGCGTTCGGCGAAATGTGGAAATTCTCGTGAGTTCTTTCGATGGGTTGGCGGGAAATTTACATGCGCGGAAATAATTCAGTGAGCTCGCCTTTTATTTCTTTGTGCAAGTCCGTTTCCTGTTTTTCCGAGCAATTATAGCGGTTTGTGATACGGACATAAATATGTCCAGTCTCTCTATGGCGAGACCAAGATGGTAAACGCGGAAGGATTACGCAACGTTAAGGTCTGCTGAATTCAGTTCTGTGCACTCGCATGCATAGCTAAATTCCCGCAGATTCTCAGAGATCAAACCGCTATGGAAAAGACTTTTTATTCGAAATCGAATGAATATGTATTGAAATCCTTTAAAGTTTGTTCTTTAGCAGTATTTAAAAAATTAAACATAGTGAATGCCCGATTATTTATGGAAGGATTATCTATGCTTGAGTTTTTACTCTTCGTCGACATTTTCGATGGTCTTTTTAAAAAATTCAAACACAAACAACGCTTACGTATTTTCTTGTATTAACAAATACAGGGTTTACGTAAGACTTTTTCTGTGGAACAGTGGGAATACGATTTCAATGACATCTGTTAAGAACATCCGCGGTCTAGAGAAGAAAACTTCAGGAGTTCTTGAAACGATCGAAAATAATGGAATATGTACGCAACTATTACTAAATAGTTTATTACGTAAATTATGAGCGTAATTAAAATTGAAAGTGAAATTTTGGATTATCCGTGTATACCGATTATTTTTGTATCCCCTTTTCCATCATTAGCCCGGTTAATCAAGTTCACTTTATTGAAAATATGATGAATACTCCCGTTTCACAACTTAACAATTCAGCAAATTTATCATTGAGCAAATCCTACTGTATTTGCAATATACTGTATAGTGACCGCTTATCGAAATATTATAGGATATTTATTTTTAGCGATGATAACCTTCCTTAGTATTAAAAATTCTTTAAGTAAATAAAATTTGCAAAATGACTTGTGGAAATACGACTCTGTAATCATAGGTACATACAATTCAGCCAAACAGAACTAATTTGATGCGTTTTATTCGATATTTTTCAATTTATTCTGTCAATCATAGAAAGTAGCGTAAAGGCATATCGATTGTTTTTAATTTTACTGGTATGGAAAATGGAAGAAACGCAGACCAGAATGTTGTGTTTTACTCAGAGCTGTTAAATATATCTTATGTAACTTCATGCATGTATATATTCTGATAAAAACACGGTATGTCAATTCTCGTCTCTTCTCTTCTAATTTGACCTCACCCTCTAAACATTTTGCTTAAAAAAGAGAACTTCACATGGTGCCCTCATAGACGAAATCAGCTACATAATCAGCTTTCCTCGGCGTTATCACCCGTGAAATTAAAATAAAGACTTCCACAGATTTATTAAGATTTAAGTTATAAGATGACATTAATTTCTAATTTCTCTCTCTCAGATGCGCAGGATTGACATTTTCAAAATTTTAGCAACTGATAACATTGTTTACTGAAAAGAGGAACATTGGAAAATCCCATCTGATTTGATTTCCCTCCCAAACAATTTTCACTGAAATACACATTGTTTTTTATTACATTGATTACAAATAATCCAGTGATTTTTTAAAATAAACCATTTATCTTTCCTCCTTTAGGAAATGCTCTTCCTTACTTACCTCTGCGACTTTCCTTTTAACTCTTCCATCTCCTCTCATCCTTTTGCCTATCTCCAATTAGTCTTATTTTCTCTTTTCTTCTCCCCTTACTATATATTTCCCCCGTATTTACCAACCCAATTTTCCACTTTCCCTCGTTTCTAATTTCTCGCTGTTCACACCTGCCCTAATATTTCTCCCCGTCCACAACCCTTTCCTTCTTTCCCTTCTGTTTCCACACGTCCTTCTCGTCGTCCCACGCATCCCTCACTGCACCCATCCCTATTCCTCTGTTAACCTTCGGGTTAAAAAAGTTCTCTGATAAAAATTCACATCACGTACCATTTAACCCAACACCTAACCTCTTCCCTTAGTTTGCTCCCCTCATAATAAAAAGGTATCTTTTTTTCGACTCTTTTTCTGAACTCGTCCGCCCATATTCGCCGACGCCAACGTGTAGAAAAAAGAAACCTGCACAAGGCTCCACCTTAATCGTTTCGAGACCCTATCATAAACTCATACGTGATCCCCCTTCGCCATCCTTAACCGCTTGGCTTTGCGCAGCCGTCGTAACACTGTAAATCCTTACTATCTAACAGCGTCTTAAGTCTATTCCTTTGAATTTTGAGCAAACAAATCCCTCCAAGCAATTAATACTTACTTAATACTCGTTCCTGAACACTTTATTTATACTTTATACATTAATTTAGAATAGTTCACAACATTAAGAAACCTACCGGTTAAAAAACTCATACATAATCTACGTTCTGGATCATAAACTTCAAAAGAGAAAATCATTTCCCTTATATGACTGGAATGAACGTAATCCAGAAGCATGTATATCCTAACCTGAAAAATCGTTTGCACTTTGAGGGGATTCAAATTATCATCTATAAAAACTTTTAATCGTAAAAAATATAACACCAATCTATACCTTAGAAAAATTAATAAGGCTTTGGAAAATTGCATATTAAACAATAAACTATTGAGACATCACGCCTCTGTATTCAAATTAAGATTAAAAAATGAATAATAAGATTGAGTAATAAAATAATAACGAAAAAAATGTCAGTGTAACCATATGATGAAGAACTAAATAATGATGCTTCTATTCTTATATATGCTTCTATGCTTTAATAATGATGTTTCTATTTTTAAATTATGCGAATTATTTATTTCAGAAGAAATAGCTAGGAGAACTGTAAAGTTAATTTTGTAATCTTTGAAACAACAGAGTAACATGTCAAATTTGCTTTTTATGCACGTAAGTTTTATCTGATTAATATTGATGTAACTCTCATGGTATGCATAATTTATTACTGCATCCACACGAATAGATATGCTGTTCTCTGTATGATATATTGAGTACGCCACACCTAGTGCATATTTAAACAACGATTTTCTAAATGGCCTTCGTCCCTTCGACCCATTTCTATTTGATTTCCCGAAACTTGATGTTCTAAATCCATACAAATGATTACCAAATAAAAATCTTACTAGAATACGATAAATGATTTTTTTAATCATTACAACTGAACATGAAATACGATAGAAAACATATTAATAATAATCAAAATAGCAAAATCCTACAACATATCACCAGATATCCTGAAATACATAACTTTCTTTTCTATTGTATTTGTTACCGCGAGAAGGAATGCCTTTCCTACGAACACGTCACACATCCTCTCCCTTTTCCCATTATCCTAATCCACAAAGCCAAACTTCTGGTCGGAAATAAAAATCCTCCGAGATTACACATCCAAACCCGTCTCGAATCTCCTATTAACTTCCCAGCCCCAGTTTACTTCCATTCGAAACGGATAACCAGGTCGCCGCATCGGCCACAAACAGACCTTCTCCCAAACCCCTTCTTAATAAGTTCCGCTCAAGAGATCTCCTTACTCTCCTCCGACGTCGTTTACCTCAAACTCCCCTTCTTCTTTTAACGGACCATCTCCCCCCACTTATAATACTCTCCGCTAAATTCCCCGATACGTCCCGCCCCGAACACCTGCGACCTTCCAATTATGGTACAAACCGCCTACTCCACTTTTTCCGGGGCTTCTCGTGCTGTATCCCCGCCGTCCTTAGCTAAGGGAAGAAGGCTTCCATGTCAACCTCTCTTCATTTGGTCCACCTCCCTGACAAAAAATAGTCTTGTAAAACTTTTTTCTATCTACCTCGACGAGGAAATTTAATTACGGGAGAGCGGAAAAGAACACGGTGCGAAGGTGGGCATTCGATAAAAAAACAACGGTGGACTATGGGTGGGGTTTGTATAGGATAGGAAACGTGTTTCCTTGACAATAGACAAAGAGAGTGAGGTGCTGTTTATTATCGGGGAAATCAATTTTCGTTTATGCTGCGAGCGGCGCGAGTGGGTTTTTTGTTGATGCGGAGCGTGTAATTAGCGCGAGTGATTGATTGTGGCTGTCCTTCCGCTTCGCGATTAAGGGATAGTCCATCATAGTTGAAATGTAGAGGAAAAGTCGTGGGCAACTATGGAGAACGTAAATCAACTTGGATTGATTAACTTGAAATCGATAATTGCTGGCTAAAAACAGGCACTAAAACGGTTGTAAAGGCGCGGACATGGATTGGCTTCCTTGTGGAGAAAGTGGCTACGGTGGTGGCTATTCCTTATCAAGAAAGCATCGCGATATTGTTGCGTTGCTTATTTACTGGAATGATTAATTACTTGAATAACCTGTAACCACGAATTGATGCAAATTAGGTATGTTAAGCATTACTAAAACTGAAAAAATACTATTAAATTCTATCATTTCCCTTTTTAGATAACAAAATGAACCGTAGAGTAAATAATAATGTAAAAATGTATTCCATGAAAACACGATCGTATCGGCAATGGACTTGAAGAGATGGTCAATATAAATTGGTTACAAATATGACAAGTACTAAGACTCACTACCTTGAATCTTGAAGAAAAAAATTTCAAACTTGAATACATTCCGTGATAGCAACATCACAACTAATAAACCATTATTACGATAATCTGCAGAACCACGATAGAAAAGAGGGAGAAAAAGTTGCCCTGATGAGGATTGAACTCACGACCTCAAGAATATGAGACTTACACGCTGCCTACTGTGCTACCGAGGCTTAACTGTATATCGACAAATTTAGTATCTTATAGTGCCTTACCATGAACAATTCTGGATTTAAACGTTAGATTATTTTCCATCCTATAATTACTTTAACCACTAAATACACGGAGGTTTGATTAGGCCGAACTTCTTTTACTAAACTCTAATAATCAGATCTTCGACAAAGAACTCAAATTGGGTAGAGAAACCGATATTTAGTCTCCGAAACCTACCAAGTCGCGGTTATACCGTATTTGGAAAATTGAAAAGTGTGCATAAAAAATTTGACCTTACCACGAGAAGTTAAAAATCTACGTCTACATTCATGCCATGTTAGCTGCCTATCTACGCGTGGCAGGGTGTGTAAAAACGGGCCAATAAACATTCCTTTTATTTATCGTAGAGTCCTCGCGTAAAGGAATTCCTAAACCGAATGGTCTTCTCGTTTATCGATATTATTTAGGTTCATTGTTTTGACACTCATAGAGGCAAGGTTTAATGATGTCATAACGATGCCTCTATCTCCTTTTTTGACAAATTACTATCCTTTGTTAAAGAACTCTTTAGACACGCTTGTTGCATTATCGTGGATACACATACAACAGAAACTACAGTATTTGATTATTTCAAGAATATGCGATGAAATACTAACTTGATTATTATGGTATGCCGATTATTTTATAAGAACAACAGAATCATAGTTCTCCGCAAGGAAAGGCTAAATTTCATCTCATAGGAAAAGGACAAAATATATATTACTCATATCCAGATCAAAATCATTTCACTCTTAATATATACTGGAAAATTCGGAGAGAAAACAGCGGTACATTTCCTAGTGATCGGTTCGGAGAGACAGTAGAAAGGAAAAAAACAGGGGGTAAGAGGCGGAACATATGAGAGTGGATGCAGCCGAATACCGACGCATCCTCGCCTGTTTCCACAGCACACGGTCGGATAACTCGGACGTGGAGAAGGGAGGAGTCTCGGAGGAAAAGGCGTGTGAGAAGGGTGAAACAGAGGGTGTGAGAGATCTCCCCGACATTCAATTTCGCGCGACTTGTGAGGATAGCGCCGACCGGAATACTGATGTAGGTGTAAAAGGTCGGGAAAGGGGAAGGTTCCTCCGAGGGCTGCGGAGGGCGTCTGGGATACGCTCCGTGCTTCGGGGATGAGGAATATGTCGGGGAGGGAGTTGATATATCCGGAAAGATGAAGAAATGGTCCGAGGAGAAGGGATGAGACTCAATGGGGTACGAATATTGTTTTTCCGGAGTTTGCGAGGGTCGAATGACTCGAAGTTTTCTGGTGGGGAGAGAAGGCGCGGAAGGGAGAAAAGAAGACGACCGTAAGCCGTGCGTGCGCCGGGGAAGATTTCTGGTGATGCGTGTCATTGTTAGGCGTCGTGCCGAGGGGACGTTGAGAAAGGGCTTTTTAGTTGGGTTTTCCTTTGAAGAATGATGGTGGCAAAAAAGAATCAGTGCTCCATTGTCTGCGATAGGAAGAGCCGTGCCATTTGTTCAAATTATTAGTTCGAATAGGTATTCTCAAAACAGCCCTTCCTCAAAACCCTAATGCCTAAATTGACATAAAAAATAAGTAGAAGGAATTACTTCTATAAATAATAGAAATATTTTTCAGCTACTTAATAACATAAATACTGTAATTAAAGGATGCGTAATGTATCCTTGGACAACGGTTTCTGGATTAATCGCAATAGTAGGCTTCTAAATCTACATCTACAATTCGCCCTCTTAAAGATGTTCTTTATTATCATTCCAACATTCATTCAATTATTGAAAATCGTAATTATATCCTAAATAAAGTTTAAGGGAGGGGCGATTTACTCATGATTATCTGCGAAAAAAATTGAAAGGTTGTATAACGATAACTAATAATAATTAGTCTAACGACGACGGATATACAGAGATGATGGCCAAAAATTTCTCGATAACACTGAAGAAGTTCGAACACCAAGGTAAATAAAATGCTACATAAATATAAATACTTGCAAATCGTTATGTTTATGCGATTTGCACCTTTTTTATACTATCATAGACTAGATTTTCCATAGAAAAGAATATCACTGAACTAACCTTGTTTGAAGAAATTAAGTATTAAGAAGAGAAAATCATGGTAGAAATCATGCAATTAAAGTGAAAGAGTTGAAGTTTCTTCTTCGAATTTTGCTTATCTAAAAATATTCTAAGACTTTAGCTACAAACTAAATCGTGGCATAATAAACGCAATTCCTATTCATTTCTATTATATATCTACTCATGAAATCGAAAGAAACCATCATTTCACTGTTTCGAACGATTAAGGTTATCAAAGATCAAAGATAAAAAACTAAAAGTTCAATCCTTGTCAAAATATTGGTTTCAACCTTGATAACAGTAGAGGTAATAAAAAAAAATGTAGCTGATATGAATAAGTATGAGAGAAAGCAAACATAACGCAAGAAACCGAAAAATTTCATTTACTGAAGAGAGGAGTCTGAAAAGAAGTAATTTTTGGAATGATAAAACTCGTAACCATGGGAGTTCGTTGATTACATAGTACGAGAAACAATAAAGGAAAAACATCCGTTTACCTGGTAGCCGCAAAGGCTTCAAAATAAAAAGACCCGAAAAATAAATAAAAGGAGGAATAATAGGAGTGGGAAGGCGTATAATGCGTGTTTGTTTGAAAAATCGCCTGGTCGCGTGAAAGGCGACATGGTCCTGCGGAGAACACAAAAAATTAAGACAACGCCCATGAGGTATGCAAATGCGACTCTGTGTGGTAGCAGCCGTAGTTTGTGTAGCGAATATTGGAGTGGGGAGAAGGAGAATGTTTATAATATCCGTGACTGTTTTTATATACGGAACGGGTTAATCACAGGGGGACGCGAAAAAAGGTATGAGAGAACTCAAACATGGCAATTGGCGTACGTACGTGGGTAGAAGTGGGTAGGGAAGTCTCGGACATTGGATAAGGTAGAGAAAGGTGCGATTAGTTGACCCGAGTCCATATAATGATAGTCTGCAAACTATGGGTGCGACGGTGGTTCATCTTTTCGTCGGAGGGACCGATAACAACAACTCCTTTCCAATTCCAACTCTCACAGTTAATTCCCCTTCTACTCCTTTGGAGTACCTGTAAGTTTCTAATCAAAGAATATTTCTCCGCTGAAAAGAAACATTTACAATAACATACATTTTGGAACATATCCTCGGCAGTGTAGCGGTAAAGGCCGGTCTTCTCAGCCCTCTACGTGCCCGCGTGGGTCATAAAGGGCTGAGGCTCAATCCCCAGACAAAGGAGGTCATCTGTACATTTATCTGGGATCTTAGGCTGCAATTCCACTCAGCTTGTACAAAATGTGTAACTCAGGGTAATTATAGAGTGAAGAAGCGTATTTCTAATATAATTAACTTCATAAAATACCATATACTCAAGTATTAGCGCTAGCAATCTGCTATATTCCAAAAGGCGTTTATACCCAAAAATAGGAAGCATTTAAAATTTTTCGATTATTGAAAAGCATTTTTTTAAATATAGGTTTCATCCCTTTAATAAGAAAAGAATTCACGACTTCGAAAATTTTCCTTACATTTTATAAATAGGAACTTTGCTACCTCCTGATGGAAGCTTTCGTTGGAAAAAGGTATATTTAATTTCATTTGTTGAAAATACTGAGGTTTTCCGGACATGCGGATTTGCTATTGGTTGTCAACAAAATGGAAGTCTGATTAATATCTATACCAATCCATGAACAGGTGCAACCATGAATGGCATTGGTTACTTCGCCTCGCTGACCTTTCGCCTCTTCCTGCATCCGATTCTGTCCCCTCTTCATTCCTATTTATCACCTTCCTTTATTGCTCCCTTCCTCTCTATCCATCATCAACCCTTTCTTTCTCTCTTTCCCCGCACATCGTCCATATCTCTTCTTCCACCTCGACGACTCCCAGTAATCGTCACCCCGGTTTGAAATAGTACCCAAGGGAAGGGAAAATTTTGAAATTTATTCGAAATTTTCTCTTTATCCACCTCTCGGGTTCTCACGGATGGATTGAACGAGCGCTGGACCGAATCGTTACAAGTGGACGTCGAGAGGGGGAAACGTATAACCCTGAGAATTGTGGGAAAACGTAGCAGTAGAGGACATGCTTGCACATAAAAACAGCTATAGATATATCACGATTCGGTATCTTATTTTATTGGATTGCTTTGGATTTCTGGCGTTATGGATTAACTTTTCGCGATGATTTTGCGATATCTCTTTGTATAATCAACGAGTAATAGAGATTTGAATTGATAAAATTACTAAGGCCCCTAAAATTATGGTAATGAAATACAAGGCGGGGTGAGCAGGAGAATAAATTACTCAATCAAACGGGTGTGAGAAACTGAAAAACGCGTCTCATATTTGTAAATACTTTAGGACCGAATAATGTTTAATTATTCCTGTAAAGCTGATACGATCAAGCCACTTATAATCAATGATAAATAATTAGTCATTCCGTCATCACATAACCCGCCGGGGTAGCGGAGTGCTTAGTGTGTTAGCGCTCCAACCCCCAGGTTCCGGGTTCGAGTTCCGGCAAATCGAACTTTTCTGGTTAAGGAATAGTTGTGTTTGTATGTCTCCAATTTTTCCTACAAAGCTTGGCGGCAGGGAGGGTATCTGGCCGTGAAAATCAGCGCGTCGAAAACAAATGTATCACCGCCATCACATATCATCAGTAGACATTTGCCGACAGCATAATAACTGGGATCAAAATTAAGATAAAGAGGAAAGGTTGAAATTCCATCATTACATCGCGGCATAAATTAGTTCTACGAAAAACATCTTCAACAATGGCCTTTGGAGATTTTACGGAAAATCACGTGTTATCTCTCATCGTATATTCTTATCGTCTCAAAATAAGTTTGTTTAGCATACGCTCACAGCACGATAACCCCTTTGAGCATCAATTTTAAACTCGCCATCTCTAGATGAAAGATTCACAAAACATCACAAATGAAGAACGTCGACTCTTTCCTGCCAACGGCCTTCATTTCACCTCCTTTCTAGTCTCAGAGCGACCTCAAAGTGCAGCTAACGAGCTCTTTGACGAAAACTTTGCGTCATAATGATAAGCGCCTCAAAGAGAGGGCTCCTTTATTATTTTCTGGGAGGCATTTTCTCCACTGAGTGCCCCGCATCGCTCAAGAACTTCGACTTTGTCCGCATCTTCCAAAAGTAATTTTTGGATGCTTTGTCTCTACATATTCCTTTACATACCTTATTTCCTCGTTATAGAATCGAAAGCACCTTCTCGTTTACTTAGAGCCATAATGAAAAGTATTTTTTCATTTTCGAAAATCGTTAGCTTTGATACTTCTCTAAGGACGTAGCACGTTTCGGGTATCTTTGATTCATTACTCCCTATTATATGATTTTTCAACGAGGCTCCGACAATTATAGAGTTACATCATTGGAAATGTCCTTGAAGATTACCCTTTTAAATTATTCGATACAATCCTTAAGGGTAAATTATTATTAAGGTTTAAATTATTCGAAAGATTTAATTTCAGAAGTATTTCCAATAACTAGAACGGAGTGCCGTTTAGACGATTCCACTTTCCCATGAAGACTTCCCAAAACTCATTGAAGTTACGTTGATGGAAGAAATCAGAACGAATTATTCGCAGGCAACAGTGTTAATACGGTAGCTAATTACCTATTAAGAAATGAAAATGTAACGGACATATTCATATTCTAAATTTTAGCAATAAACTTCATAGTTGCACCATACATGCCTACTTACCTAAAATTTCTATACAATATTTATCCAGAATTTTTTTCAACTCCATCTATCTATACAGCTGTTATCATACAATTCAGCCAAATTAATGCGAAGTATTAAAAAACTGCTAAAATAATTTCCTCCATCTCTGACTCCTCGGTGGATCTTTTAGCATCCATGAAAGATCAAACAATGTCTCGTCTGGGTCATGACAGTACTCCAATGTTGTTTCGCCACCCTACTCAAAACACAGACATCTCATCAGTGCCTCCTTAACCTTCGAGTTTCGAAACGTTTGAGAGAATTCTCCCCTGAAATCTCCCCCTCTCCCGTTTCACTCCGTCTACTTCACAATGAGAGCGTCTTTCCTCCCTCTATTACGCGTAGATAGCTCCACGTTCTTGGACAGTTGAAAAGAAAAGCGAGCAAGAAGAAAGGGGGTTGTCATTATTCCCGCGGGCTTAATTAGTCGAGGCGACGCCTCATTTGCTCTCATCCACGCCCAAATCATTTCCTCAATCCTCCAAAAACCTGCTTTTTCCTTCCTCGGCCCCTCATCTGCCGGAATTTCTCGAGTCGTAACCTTCTCTCCTTCCGACCTTCACCCTCCTTCCATCTACAACGGCCTCTCGTGTGTCCGCGCCATTGTCTTTGTTCGGAATAAAAATATCTCCTCCTCCCTCCAGTTCCTTCAACTTTTCAGAGGGTTAGACTCAAACAATAGCGCGGCGGAACTTTCTTGAGCCGCCTGGAAGGTTTTCACATTTTTTTTCATTCGACTTTTTTGGACCGGATCTTTATGTTTTAGCGGAGGGCGATAATGGAGGTTCGTTTCGTAATTTCTTAAGGTCCTGGCGAAGAGAGAACGATGAATTATAAAGTGAGGGAGAAAGGGTGGAAAATACCAGCGACTGAAGGGCGGTGGAAGGAGGGAATAGTTTTTGTACGTCTCAACGATGTGGGTCGCCGTTGTTGACCGACTTACTTCTTACCCTCAGCGCTGGAGGAGATCATTTCTCGAAAAATTTAGAGAATTTTGCTCTTAACAAGCTCGAGTGTTGATTTACTTTTGATGAAAGTTGTCGAAAGGTGAAGTTCATCTGTCAGCATTATTAAGAGCAGTCAAATCTCTTGTTCGAACGGTACAATTAAATAATGTCATATTTCTTGACTTATTGTGCTGTAAAGTTCAAGCTACACTTAACATGCTTCAATTAACGACGTCTTCTTAATTGAACGTTTAGATCAGAATGTTTTCTTGTCTCTTAGATTAAATTGTTTAGCTTTCACCGTATGATTTGCGTTCCGGCTTAAAAGAAAGAATAATGTGAAAATTTATAAATAAAGAATGAAGTGTAAATGCAGATTCAGGATCCATAGTCTGTTTAAAAATATCAGTCCTACAATTATAGGGGGATCTTTGATTTTGCTGGAAGGGAAGAAGTGATTTCAGACAATTTCCTTTAGTATTTACCTTTGAAAATTGTTCTAAGAAGTGATTAAGAACTGAGGATTGATCTCCCCCGTGCATATCCTCCAATAATTATGATAAACTTATTTACCACGTATCGAGTCTACTATGGGATGCCAAAAGCGATGTACATTTTCTCTTATTATAATAGGAGTGAATTTGCATTAGGTATAAGTACCATTTTCGTCATACCATCACTTTATTTGTTTGAAGATAGAGTGGAATATTCTTCTCGAAAACTTGCTTAACCTGTTTCTCGAATTTTACGTTTACAACTGGGTAAGAAATCGTGTAAACTTTTCCGATCGATGAATCTAATCTGAAATGCCATTACCAATAGGTCCCTCCCACATCCTGAACACACTTGCGTGCGTGAAAACAATCTTTATAGGCGAAAATCTTGTTTTAACCACTTGGGTTCCCCCAAGCAATTTTAGGAGCGAAACATAAAGCGGAATCTCAAAGACAGTGAGATTCGATCTTCAGCCATCATCGTACCTTCAACCCCGAAACATCGGCTTTCTATCTCTTGCTCAATCTCTCATGCAGACTTCAATCCCTCCACAAACACTTTTACTTCCCGGAAAGTATCCGATGAAAGAGCCCAAGTTATCTATGCACGACTCAGCATCTACTTCACGTTTTTTTACCACCACCCAACATTATATATTAAGATTCCGTAAAATTTCATTAATTTCTGTCTACATTTGGAGAGTGAGAGACAATTGAGCTCCATTAGAAAGAGTTTTCTTTCCATATCTAAGTGTACGATAAGTGTATTACAGCGCAGAAAGTACCAACCTACCGGCTACAAGATTTTTTTCGACTTAACGCCTCAACATTTTACAAGTATAATAGAAACTTTCACATTTATTTAACAATTTTCTTTTTTTAAGTTACTAATCCAACGGAAAATAATTTTGTTTTTTTGTAAACTAATATGGAATTAAATGATTCCAGCAAAACAGAAAGAGTTTTCCATTAACTTAACTTAGGTTAATGTTCGTTTCAAAAATATCTCTTCATAATAAATAAACTACTAATTATAAAAACGTAAGTAAGGAAATAACTAAAAAAAATCACGATTTTATGACGATATTCACCCATTCATGAAATCGTTAGGCAAACATCATTTTCACTGTTTACTGATTCACAGACAAAGTCATTCAACGACAAATTGCGACAAAGATAAAGAACTCTGACGATATCTTAACTATAGCAAACATTCACACACCCTTATATGTTATCGTGCTCTGAACTCCGATCCCAAATGCGATAGGCTACCGTAAGTCCCTAAATATTTGCTCACCCGGCACTGTTTTCCATCTTATTTCCACTAGAGAAGCGTCTTCGATGTATTCCTATCAACGACCTGTCTTGTGTCGCCTAGGAGCGACGGCGGCGAAATCCCGAATGAGGCAAAATAATTGACGGCCGATTGGCGCGCTCCCTTTGGCCAAAACGAAAAGGGTCCCTTCCACTTCTTCATCTGCTACTTCCTCCCATAAACTCTAACCTCTTCCTCCGTCGTTTTCCACATAATTCAAACCCCCTCTCTCTTTGCAGCATCCCATTCTACCCTCATATTCTCCCTTGTATTCCTTCTTCCTCGTTTAGTTTTGCTGTGTAAACTTCCGGAGCTATTGTCCTCATATGCGACGACGGAGTGCGCCTTTGACTTCCTGCAGCCCGCGTTGCATTCAAGTTTCTTCCCCATGAGGCACGATGAAAGATTTTTACTGTTTTCCATCGACTCGGGGACTTCCAGCGTCATAAAGGCAGAGCTTCGCATGACTTTCTACGAAATTTCTTTTTCTTTTGTTATTAGTTTAGCTATTTGTCTTTAGCTGCATTTCGCCGTCATTTAACTCCGAAAAACGTTCTAGAAGGACATCGTATAATAATTCTTATCAACGAGACGATAAGATTAAAAACCGATACCTTTTTATGTGAAAGTATGAATATCTATCTACATTTCACTGAGAAGAGCTACATCAATGATTCGAGCAATAGATTAATTTAGGATTGTGAATATTAAAACTAAAATATGGAGGTTAGTAAAAAAACTCATCTTTGTCTTAATATAAATCAGCAGTGATAGCGGATGGATATATATCTCATGGATTTCCACATTTCGGGCGCCTCCGTAAATTTTATATCACCAGTACCAGTACACGAAAGAACCAAAAATTACTGATTAAATGTAGAATTACGATAGTAAAATTATTTGTATAAATTCGATTCGAGACCGTAGAAATATTGTGAAGCAGACACTGTTCCAATTCTTACCAAAAATAGTTGGAAGCTTTTTAATCGCCATAATCTACTTCTTCTATATCCCGGAGTACTCGTTTCCTACCTGTAGTTCCCATCAACGACCCACAATTTCGTTACCATGTCAATTGTGTTTAATTCGGTTAGAATTTGGACCGATACACTAGCTTTTTTTTCTCTCCACCATATCCCTCTCTTCCCCTCCTCTTCCTTCGAGATTCCTTATAGCTCCATCCAGCATCTCTCCACCCCATTGGATACCTAATTTTATCGGGACAAATACTACCGCTCCTCTAACTCAAAACAATAATATTCTCACGCCATTGCCGTCGGCATTTTGGTGGCCAATTCTTCTCTTATCTCTTAAACTTCTCTTTTCGTCGATACCTTTACCGAACTTTGCCCACCTATCATCTCTCTCTTTTTTGAACACACTCTTCTTTTGCAGTCGTTCTTTCTATGGAATTTATATACCCTATTCGAAGTTTTATATACCGCTACTCGTATCAAAATGCTAAAATACTCGTCATATCGTCTTATCTAATATCTCTTCGGAAGAAGAGATATTAGATAAGAGAGTCCTCTTTTTAAAAAAATGACAGAGTTTAGATTTTTATGAAGCGATAAAAAACAACACGCAACGTTCGTTTACTACTAACTTTACTACTACTTTGAAATGTTTTCAATTATGGATTAACTAACTAAATATATCAGACCAAATCCTTCCTTTCGAATCTATTTAAGTCAAGGGATATACTTATATCATTTTACTCAACTCTTTTAAATCTTATGGATTTACTTCTTTTACAGTCCCAAACGGAATCTAGTATAAAAAAGAAGTTAATTTCTAAAATTTCCAATCAGGTCTGCCCTTTATTCGATCGCTCGGATCGTTCTTATTGCAGAACGTTATATGGAGTCATTCACACAAGAATTTATTGATTCGTATGAGGAAGAGCTAAACATACGTTCTATCAATTGACGAGATACTTAAATCAAATTTACAAAGCTGCAGTCATGCATTTAAAAATTCTTATAAATTTCTATTTTTTTAATATGATGGTCTCTTGCTGTTAGCTTATTCAATAACTGCTTGAGCGGGAAAAATGTATAGGACATATCCAGTCAAGAAAGTTAAACCAGCAGAAATTCATCGTTCTTATAAAATGAACAATCATTAATGGTGAGTGACTGAGTATGTAACAGACATTATGCTATTAGAATCATTAAAGCAAACGAGTCTTAGAGCAAACTTCTGCTCACATGGCAGCTAACTTCCGCCTTTTCCTCTCCTCCCATCCTCACTCAATTACCTCTTCTCTAAGAGAATCTAACCCATCCAAAGTTAAGCGGTAAGTCGACCATTTAATACGAAGGAAATTACCTTTTCCAGCACTGGAAAGGAACTTCTTCATTAGTTCCATCACTTGCGCGCATATCGAGGATGATTACTCTTGGGTCTTTAGGGGGGAAAACTTCACTTACTGCTGTAAAAAAACTTCTAGTGATTTCCGTCTAGCATTCCTTTCAATTTAATCCTCGCCTTCAAAGTTTCACTCGTACGAGACCGACTCGTTTTAATTCCTTCTGTGCCTTTCTCTAATCCTATAAAAAACCAATACCATAGACAGAGACAGAAAATTATTATTGAGAACCATTAAATTCTGGGAAAGATAGTGAATTTATTGTTTGAGAAATGATTGTAAAGTCATATAGTGTGTTACACGCGTAATTTTGAGTGAAAATTGTTATTATTTAAAGTCAAATCATTCAATGAAAACAAAATTCAAGCACTTAATGTTAAGAACACTTTTACAGTACTCTTAAAGTAATACTTCTTCTTTACTATTAATTCTTACTTATTACTTCTTCTTCATATTAAAACCGTAATCTAATGTAGTCTTCGTTTCTACCTTAGAATATCAAAACGATCAGGGAACTGGTACTTCTGGATTAAAACTGCTTTAGCAGTTAGTCTTATTCCTCCTTAAGAAATCTAGATATAGATTATATTCAATTTTGTACTTAAGAGGTAACTAAAGTAACCTTTAAGAAACTTTACTAGGATAATAGGACCAACGAATACGCACTTCAAATGGTCAAATGAATTTGCATACAAATTAAGTTTTGTTTAATCATTTTCAAACTACTTATTTTTAGCATCTATATGAGCGGAAGATTGTCACCAACGAAATTTATGAGCCCAAGATTTGTCTCTCTAATAAAAGAAATACTTATGAAGTTTCTTTACAATCTTTCGAGTCTTCCTAGGCCAACGATCCCTCAGAAATTATCTCCGACTCCCTTTTCCAATTTGCATTAACCAAAGCGCTTCCACTCAAATAAGTCAATTTCCTCCGCCTCCCCTTTAACAACTGTAAAGGCGTTCCTGTAGTACTTCGCGAGAACTCCCTTTTCTTTTCCTCTTAACCGAAATCCCCTTTGCATAATCCTCCGTAATCCTCGCCTCCGTCTCTCGTTTTTTCTTTGTCTCAAACTCCGTATCTCACGCACTTCCGCCTCCTTGTACATCTTAGTGCATGGCAATTAACGCACGGGCGTGACTCACCGTTTCACTCGCGAAATCCTTTTAAAACGACTTCCTTATCTCCGAACTCGAATTCACCCACGCACTTTCCCCTTCACCTCCCCAGGGGACGATTACGTGTGAATCTTGAGAAAAAGAGCCAGTTAGCGCGGCGAGAGAAACGCAGATGCGATTGGGTGCGGAGATGTCGTAAAATGTAACGTGGGGTTAAGAGCGGATCGTGGGAGATTTCGTGCTTATTGTCTAATCTGGAGAGATTTCTTTGCTAAGTTTTCTTGCGCGTAAAGATAATCAAGGGGGATTTGCAATTTCCGGGAGTGATTTCTCGGTTTCTTAAGAGGATTCGTTGGGGTTTCTTCGACTAGTTTGCTTGGAAGACAGAATGGATTTCCTGATTACTGTGTGTTATTTAGGTCTATTATTGGCTGGGTGCGCTTACTACCATTTGATCTTTAGAGATACATTATAGGATACGTCCTACTTGGTGTGATGTGATGTAAATATGACTAGTTTGGGTAGTGTTTGATGAATCAATATACTATGATGTTGGATTGCTTCGTAACCTCTTAACCTATGAGTGTGTTAATGTATTTCTTTGCAATTCTAATCCATATATATTAATGCTGGTAATAATAGTTTACTTTCCATCTAAATTCTTAATTCCATCTCTATCTGAAATAAGTGATAAATGTGATAAAAATTATTAGAAAATGGAAAAAGCCATTATTGCGTCTGTTGGACTGAGTGTTTTCCGCCATCACATACTTATACCGGGCTAGAATTCCGCTATGATTCATGTTCCATGCAATCATAATTCCGTGGCTTACTTAATAACTTTATTACCGACACTATCAGAATTCAATCAACGGTATACATAAATTAACAAACTGCATCAGGATAAATCTCTTCCCGGATGAGATACTACCTGCAAAGTACCCAACGAAGGTTAATTTTTCTCATGCCGTATCTATTCCCTCCATTAAGCCCATGGATTTATGCCAAAATTACCAAAATTAATTATTTAGTGATTTTACTGGTCTAGGACCAAACTTCGATAAATACCCTCAATAGATCGATTTCAAAACACCCCTTTCGGAGCCTCGCAAGATTCACAGGAATGAAGCGGGATTAACGCAGATAAAAAGCATTATCATTCCAAAACTCCACCCCGAGAGGAAGCGATCAATCTTTGTCTTACTCCTCTACTTTTTACGAACACGGAATAAACCTGTATAAAATTTCCGTACTTAATTTCAGGGTCCATTTGTAAAACAAAAGACCCCCATCAAAAATTGACGGCAATGAGTAGGTCTATAGGAAAAAAATCTTCCTTGTATCCCTCCTTGTGTTTCTGGGCTCGGGACGGTGGGATTACCCGTCGTTCCAATCGGATACGCAAGGCTTCCGGCCACTACCCTCGCAGCGCCAAAGCAGAGCCACCCCACGACGATTCGACTCCATTAATGAGTCACTACTGAGGGAGCAACACGCCGCTCGACTTTAATGACTCCCCTTCTGCATCCCATTTATATGGAGACGCGGCAATCGGAAGGGGACGTCGAAGTGACCATTTCCATCACGCAAAAGCGGCGGATTCGAAACACATGAGAGAGAAGCGGGGATTTCCCGATGGTCCCAAAAGACGCACCAGATGAGCAGCTCCATCCAGACAGTCTTCCGGAAGGCTTATGTTTATGGGGGAATTTTACACCTTAGCTGGCTGTGGACGATTTGCTGCGAATGGTAGATCACGGCTCACTGTCGCACATGATCTAGAATGTGCTTGCGTCTAATGGAGAATTGCCCTCACTAACTGTCGAAACACACTTAAACGCATTATAGGACACAGAAGTGCTTCAGGTATATAATGTATACAATTTCCTAAGACATAGTTCAGGAAGTTAAAGGTTGACTGGATGGAAACATACATTAAGTGCAGCTATAAGATGGGTGCAAGAACAGAAATGCTGTTCGATGCAGTAAGAAGGAAACATAAACTTGCTAAACAGCAAAGATTGTTTCCAGATTCTCTATAAGAGTAAAGACGTACGCAGTGTCCTGTCTCATTCGGAAATATTACTTCTGCTTCCATCCCATTCCCTTTAGACATTTTTTCTTGATTATAAAAATCGACATCATATATATTTAGAATTCTGCATGGTTATATGCTTATTATTCAATCTTTAAGCTTAAGCATTTATATCATCGTCATCTCCATTTGGGCCACACATCTACTTCTGCTAAGAAATTCAGAATAAAATAGTATTCAGGCGAATAAATGTAATCTTGATACATAATAAAGGCTATGCATAATTTCACAAAACTTCTATTATGATTTCCATCGGCAAAAGAGACAGAGAAGAAAAATATTTTGATGGAAATTTTAACTGTAATAGGTAAATGGTATGATAAATGAAAAGTACGAAGAAGTACAATATATCTTTCATAAGGATGAAACTTTACTAAAGAACTTTTTTGTTGTGAGAAATGATTTTTGGGAACATTTTCTTGGGAAATGTAAGATACATAATTCTTCTGAGCTAAAAAGGGAAGAAATAAGGTAATGGAATTTGATATTTCATGTAACAAATCACGAGAGAAAGAAAATTAAAATATACTCAAACCGAATTCAATGGCTACATAGATAATCCAAAACAAATTTACCCTTTCAAAATAAATATTCCATTTACTCAAGCGAGGAAAATAACGAAGAGACGAAAGCGAGATAAATAATCCACCTAACCTCATAACACTCCAATCCTCTCAGGAGCAAAATAACGCATCCCTTTTTCCAAGAAGTGTATTGCAAAGAAGATAATTCGGGAGACCGTGGACCACGCCCTAAGAGAGAGATAGATAATTTGAGGGAATGGATGGAAAGATGAGAGCTTTATGAAAATCGAGAAATCTTGCATTAACAAGTGCGACGACCCTTCGCTTCATTCGAAACCTTCATTCTGTATTGGAGGAAGTCCCATAAACCATCTCAGCAGTAGAGCGAAACACGGAGACACCTCCAAGGTTCGAACACAATCGAATTTGAAGCGAGTATCTCATTCACTAGAGGTCCCGCCCATCGACAATGATTCCCTCTCAACACTAATTGTTACGAGAACCCCTACCGCCTCCTCAACCACCCACAGCCTCCCCCCACACACATAATACAACCGCTCTCAGGCTAGGCGCTTGATTCATTGAACCTATGGAAAGCAGTACATCGCCATAATAGATCTACTCACCTATGGAACCTTTCCCCCTTCCAACATCCCCTTCTCTTCCTAGCCCATTACCCTTCCTTCAGTTTCCCTACACTTACTCTCTCCCTCCCCTCCCATGCCAATCCCTTTTGATCAGTCCATTTCTGTCCCATCTCTTCGTTCAATCCAATTTTCCTTCAACCATTCCAATTCAGCTTCCGTGCATCTGCATCTCTCAGTCTTCAAAATATTTTCCTTTAATATTTTTCATGAGGCTTCTTTCCGCCTTATATTCTCGGAATAAAATCCCGCTTCATTTTATCCTACACTTCATCGTCAATTCAATCTGAAATTCTTAATAATCTCTACCTCAACTATACTTGTTTCGCTTTTTAAATATTCTACATTTGATTCGGGTACAACTTTCTCAAATGTTAATATCGCTACCATCCGCACATCATAGTGCCTTTGATAAAATTAATCTTCTACCTTTTTGAAACCACTATTTTATATTTTTATGTGTCTATCACACAATACTTTTTTGCATTTGAGAACTTTTAAATAATGTATACAGCCTAGATAGGTAAGTCTAGGATCGCATTTCTAACGCCCGTAAAATTTTTCCCGTAAAAAAACATAAGAATAAAAACTCATGGCTCCCAGTATAATACTCCCATGTTCATATGGGCTTACCAAAACAAACAGCTTAATTTAACAGCTGATTTTTTATGCAACTTGATGAAACTGGTGCGAGAATCTCTTTATTCTTAAAGTAACTATTTCCCTATTTCTTTTCGTTTCCTAGACAACACCTCCCATTTTGAATTTCTTTAACCAAAATCTTTTTTCTCATTCCAGCATAAAAACTTATTTAGCACAAACTATCACTTTTGTTCAAATTGGTTGACCATTTTCTCTCAACTGCTACGAAGATTTTCCTCTTTTTCTTTCTTGTTCTCTAAATAAATTTTTCCTCTTTTTCTTCTCTACTTGTTCCATCGTCTCCTCATTCTCAACTATGTTTCCCCTTTCTTTTTATTCATTCTTTCTATATCTCTCTCCACTGTCCCATCTATCCCTCTCTCAATCTACATACCCTCCTACCACGCACTACGTAACTCACTCCCCTTCCGCTAGCATAGTATAGACTTAAAGAGGCGCCGAGCTCATATAAATCATACGGACGTAGAATATCCTATTATATTTTCCGTTACAGAAATCTTCCTCGCCTCGCTCATCCCGCAAGGATATCGTGTTTCATTTGTTCCGAGCTACGTCATTCCGATGGGTTTTCCATTAGCGTTAACTGCTTTTACGAGCTATCGCTCTCGTTGTATTATGAGTATCTTTCGCCGCTCTTTTTCGTCCCATGTCCAAATTGCTCGAGTAAAGAGAGATGGATCGCCGTAACGGGGTTTGGTGAGGGCTATCGGTCATACGCTATGTGATCGGAAGGCAATAAGCTAAAAGGATAAGGTCAATGCTTTATAACGGAAGAGTTCAACTATGTTTTCCTCATATGCACAGCACTTAATGAGGCAAGTTTAATTACATGTTTTAATAACACCTGAGTTTGTGTAATAGAACGTGCATAGTTTTTCGAATTATGAAAGAAGGTGAATACACCATGGAAATCTAAACTGTACTCCATGAAATATGATATGCTGAGTTATGGCCTTAAAGGAATGTTATCCCCATGAGGGAAGGTAATAATAAGTCTAACAGGAAAATGGACTCTACTTGTATGTATCAGCCTAATATAAATTACTTCCGAAATGAGGCAAGAGCATATTGGATAGATATTTGATAATTCGATATAACCTTGAACATAATATGCTTTTTTCACGAATAGCTTTCGGTAAAATGTTAACCATTTGAGTTAAATTATTGAATGTACATCCACGTAAGCTTCATCTTTGATAGGGACTCCTATATTTCGTTAAATTCTAAGTATTGAACTCTTACTTTAAAAATTCTCGATTTCATGTCAATCGATATCAGACTAATCTAACGAATGGAAATAGTAACCTCATGATTGAACTCCGCATATATATATATA
>KZ308400.1:580047-677965 GCA_000376725.2 Ladona fulva | reverse complement strand
TATATATATAGGCGCTGCCACCTAGCCAGAAGGCCAAATTTCAGCGTGAATTTAAATAAATAAAGTCACTAATTCTCATTAAGTAAGAGCTGGATATGACAAAAACCAAATCATGTATCGGGGAATTCTTCCGAAAGTTTTCCATTTTTATCACTTTCCAGGATTTCAAGAACCACGTTTATTGAATTTTGTTCAAAATTCAATTCCTCGGACGGAGCGAAAATTCGTGACGACACCTGTCCCGCATTTCCATAACTTTCCAACTTTAATTTCGACCAATCCGATTTCGCCTCCTATATTTATGCAGAACCTACCCTTGAAGTTCCCGAACGAAGGCCATTCCGAGCGCCCGCCATTCTTCGGCCCGCAAAATATGCAAATTCGAAGCCGGAAACTACTCGGGCGCCACGAGTCTTCCACGAGCTACAGCGTCCCGCCAGCGACATAAAAGTCGGAAAGACGCGACACGAGTCCGCCCGGACGAATCTCCGGCAATCCGTACCATAAAAAGAGAACCTCTTCGTTATAACCCAATCAACCCTTTGAATAAAAAAAATACTTTTTTCCTCCGCCCGGACTATGGGAGAGAAACATAAAAATCGAATTAGCGTCCTCCCGGGAGAGATTTTAAAATGGGGAGAGATGACATTAGAGAGACGGAAAAGAAGGAACAAAACGACAATTTTCTCACGTCATCTCCCTCCGCGCTGCATCTCTCCCTTATTCGCTGAAACATTCGAGTCTTTTTTGTGTCCATCCGTGGCGATTACATCGTTCATTCACGTCACAACACTCCGGGGAGAGAAGTGTGGGGTCAGGGAAAGAGAACCAAAAGGGTATGCACCCCCCATTCTCCCTGTCCTCTACTCCCATGGGCACCTACCCAAACTCACCCCTCATCCATCCTTTTCAGTACACAATACCCTTTCTCATACCAGACGCATCCGTGGGACTCCTTTCCCTTGCATTATTCTCCTCCCGATGGAATACTGCCTCCCCATCTCCATAGGAACCCCTTATTCCATTATTACCCCCACTCTTCAGGGATTCGTTCCCTATCCACACCCTCGATGAACTTCCTTCTCATCCTTTGCAGGCTTCCAAAACGCCGAGCGACGCTATGCGAGTTAAAATTCTTTTTTGCCGGACGGAAGCGCACGGTGACCAAATGTTTACCATGTCCCTCTACAAAGGAGCGTATCGTACCTCGTTAAAAGTTTGGCTTGAATAAGAAAATGAAGCACAATTTGGGACGGTGGGCGAAGCCGCGCGGCAAAACATTGTAGGTACTGGATACGGGAGGGTTTGTAACTGGCGGACGAAACGAGGCAACAGAATTTGAGGACAAAGACAGTGTCGTTTAATTTCGCAGCGTATGGCGTAACTGTTGCATTAGCAGTCTCTGCCGGAGGTTTTCCTGAAGCGCTGCGTTATTCGGCACTAATGATTAGCGTGTTCCTGTGTCCGACATTAACACGAAACTTTCCTGTGTCTATGTAAAGTTACAGGGATAAAATGAGCGTTCATTCATTCAGACTTTCATCGAAAGGTCTATTCCGATAAATTACACTTTTAATAAACAGTAAACACCATTATATTTGAGACTTGGTTGAATAAAATTCGCATTCTTGTACATTGTGTTCCCTTAATATGAGTTCAAGATTAAATTTCATGCCATTGAAACTGCCATTGCCAGAAAAGATATACATCCCTTGAAGTCGAGAAGAATTATTCACATAAATATGCAATGTTTAAATACATACATTGTGGAGGGTAAGATAATTTTATCTACTGCCGATAAGTTTTGTTAATGCTGAACAGTATGTTGTCGTAAATGCATTTAATACCTATTTTTACTGCTAAGATAACGATTAAAAACCGAGAAACGTAATAGCATATAAACTATAGCCTCAATAAAATGTACAGGAATGAACCGATGTATAAGGCAAGGGAGCCCATTCGTTCATTCGAATTAATTACTTCGAAAAACCTTCTGGTGTAAAGGAGATAAATATTTAACTTGCACTGCAAACAAGAATTCACGTACGCCTTTCAAAAATAGAACTTCCTCTGGGTTTCCGGATGATTTTAAATAGTGATCATACGGGATAGAGCTACTCCCGCCGGAAAGAAAAGTTTCGCGTCGACTAACATTGCCTTTCCCGTGATGTTGCTCGACAATTCCCACCACTTCCTCCGCAATTCATTTCCGCCTCCTACTTCAGGTGGAGTGAGGAAACAAACGCGCAATACGTTCCTCATCTGGGTTTTACTACTGTAATTGCTGTTTCCACGCATCGGCCGTGTTTACATCGAGCCGATCGCTCATCAGAAATTCATGAGATCGCGTTTGGAAAGCGCCCAGCGAATACTTATTATCATCCAGGAGTAAATGCAAATGTTGGAGTTATACCTCGGGTTTCTTTTCTCTCGGAGGCGTGTAGGTGTAATTGTAAACACAAAGGAGGAATTCAGGCAATTCTAAAGGTAATTGATTTCTCTAAGGGCTTTCCGTTCCAAATTGTCAATCCTCCGCTAATAATGATTTTATTTAATCCCCATTTTTCCGAAAGCAAGAAAGAGTTGAATACATAAACTTATTGAGTTCTAGTCATCATCACATTCATTCACTTGGCAATGGCACCATTTCATCCATTTTTATAGCTGAAATTTCAATTAGTCTTCGTAACATCAACGCACATCATTTTTATTCGGATTAGGTACATATAGAAAGTACTTTGGATCGTGGAGGGCTTATTTTATGTACCAGTAATCCATAAGAGAAATTTGTGTAATGTAAAGAATAAATAAATCTGTTTACTTTCTTAATTGGTAAATACGATTATGATTTTATAATGTGTATCTATAATTACGTTTGATAAATTTGATAAATTAATAAATTTCCACTTACTTTCAATGAAATAAATAAGGATCATGAAAGTTAGCCAAACTTTTAACTCTTTAGCCACCCTTTAGCCACCATGAAAATATGATTTTTAAGATATCTTTCACTAAAATACATATGTAATCGTTCACATGATTTTCGTGGAAAATCAAACCAGTGGTTTCAACTTGTCGTATAGCACTTTTCATGGTGGCGCACTACCAAGAAGCGAGAACTTATTTTTGGATTGTACACATGAATCTCTTTTGTAAAATGAAAAGTAAAAAATTAAAATTTCTTTTAATTCCCACGAAACATTCTTGAAAAATCCTTCATCAAGTTTGAGAAATGAAACTGAACAAATTAAAGATGAATGACCTACGGTGATAGCTTAAAATTTCTTAGATGATTTCCTTAGGATATAGGAGATATCGCCTTGAAGTTCTACATACTGGTATATAACGCTCGAATATAAAAAATGCATGTCAATTGGAAATCCGTTGAAATAATGTACGCGCAAACTAACACCCAAGAGCTACAAGGCCCGTAATCAAAATACTGTATTTAACGTAGCTCTTATGTTTAGCACTCGCTAATTCACTCGCCAATGTTTCATTAATCCCTGATAATTTATGCTCTGATATCCATTGAAGCGTACCCTGAGATTCGATCAAGCAAACAGATTAACCCTCCACCCTCGACTCCTCAGAATTTCAATTCGCGACCGCATAAACTTTAATCTTCCACTCAATTCCGGGCTTGAATCCCACGGCATTACCGGGAAGGAGCGTTTAGTCTCCTACAAACAATTCATCCATGCTGACACGTATCTCTCTTGCAGCTTACCAACCTTCCTCTTGAACCACGAATGACGTCACCCCTCCAACATCCAGCATTTCATATCAACCGACTCGCTTATTTTCTCGTACTCATTCTGAGACCGACTTAAATTCTCGAGCCATTTTTCTCTCCCGCTGTCTTCTATCCCTTTTCTACGCCGGTTCCGCCCCTCTAATACACGCACACCCATCGGCGGAGGGAGACGCGGCGAAGTCCCTCCGATACCACGCATTACTCCGCATCTGCATACCCGAAGGGCTGCAAAGGGGATGCGTACTGGGGATTTTCTGAGGATGGCCCGGGGGCGGTGGGGAGACGAAATGGATGGGGAAGGAGCCTTACATCTCCGGATGAGAGGGTGGGTTTCGATAGGCGCCCGCGCGCTAACGAGCCAATTCAAAATTCCGAAATGCGTGGTCGTGTGAGAGTGGATGGAGTGATGGTAAGTGCGGGGAATGATATCAATAGAAGGCGACGGAGAAGAAGCCGGAAGCCTCTTTTGGAAAGGATTCTTAAGGGCTCACGTTTGTGAGGAGAGACCCCGGAGGCGTAGGCTTTGTTGGAGTCCGCGGAGTAGTGAGCGGGGCTCTTTGAAAAAATGGCAATTCGTTAAAAGGATCCGTTCGTGTCTTATTGGCCAACTTCTCTGAATGGTTTCTTTTTAACCTCGAAACGACCTTCTCCAAGAGACTGGTTAAATATTTCCGATAGCAAAAATTTTCCGTTTTAAAATCCATCTATCCGTCCACGTTTGATAAGCTGAAGGGTATGCTTCGAGATTCAATTAAAGGCGTGATTAGTTATTAACGTAATTGATATGGTGAATGGGTAATGAACTGAATAAACAGCTAAATGAGGAAACTGCAACACCCGGCAAGTAAAGTTTTACATCCACATAAATTTCGAAACATCGCTTTTGAAAAATTGAAAGGTTATGAAAGTAAAAGAACAAACACAACGTAATATAATAACATACAATGCAACGCATGTTTTCTTTTAAATATTCGGGGAAAATAAATGTTCAAATTAGAGCTGAAATTTCACTATTGATGTTTCCTTTCTTCAGTTTTCTAACGATAATTACGTACAATAGTCTAATCCGAAATAGAATGACTATCAGAAGATAAGCTGTGAAAAAACAAGTGATGACTAGCGCCGTGCTCCGTGCAAAAATTGGGGAATAATATAGAAAATAAGTCTCAAGTACTCAAAGTAATGAACTGAGTATTCCTTCACTTTCGTAGAGATGAACAAAATGTGTGAGAATTAATCATAATTCACTGAACTTTTTAGCCTGATATAAAAAAACTTGAAAATTTAGAGCTTCTCGTTGTAAACGTATTCTGGGGGATTCCAAGGGCGGTGACTTCAGTGCGTTGCAGATGGGGAAGGCGCAGTGAATGGGAGGGGTGCAATAAACGATTTGTCTTTCGCCCGCGAATTGGTCGCGATTTGCATGAAACGCATCCGAGACTAGAGAGGAGTGACGCAATAAAATGGAAAGGGTCATTATTGCTGGGATATCTCAACGCGCTTTATATGGAAATTTGTCGCCGTGCATTAATGCCTCGGTTTTCGGTGGATCGTGCTGTAAACGATGGAACGTTTGAGTAGTATTCATCCCAAATTCGCGGGTAATACTTGTGCCAGTCTTTGGTATGGTAATTACCGCCAGATACGTTTCTGTTGCTCTGTTAATTACTTTGGTGAAGCAGACGAGACACAAATTGTATCGGCGCGTTAATTCACGGAAGGAAAACGAGGTTTAAAACAATCGTATTGAGTTAATCAACTATTTTGGTCTTAACGTTGTGTTAGCTCTTCATGATGAAAGAGGAATAAGAACAACTTATACTCGTTACCACAGGATTTAATACGTAAGACCTGGGTTTCGACGCATAGCGTCATCATGAGCTCAGTTTCATCATCACCTGATATAAGTTGTTCTTATTCCTCTTTCATAAATGGAACTGAGATCAATTCACAGCTCACATTTCATTCATTTAGGGAATAGGTTGGAAATTATCTATATCATTGCAAATACAATGAATATCATTGCAAATACAATGAATCTATATCATTGCAAATACAATGAATATTAATAGATATTTTTACAGATACCACCGAAGCTAACTACTGGTCCCCTGACTACTTTAAAGATTCTTACAGTGCAATTCATACAGCTCTATGCTTTGAAAATTGTTTCACATAATAGTTCTCAGTAAGAGCATACGTTACATAATTTATAACGTATATATCATTGTGTATAATCGATAATATTAAAATACAAAAATAAATGTAACCTGTCAAACATGGCGAAAGAAGCGAATATAAATTTGAGGAATTGCTATATTCCAACACATAGACTCTGTAAAAGATACTTTCCTTATAAAATACCCTACTATTAACTTTCCATTTTAATAAGAAAGCTATAAATTTCCAGTTCATAGCTATACATTATTTAACGACAGAGATAATGAATACTTTATATATCTATTCCCCTTCATTCGACAAGAAAAAGGAAAAACTAAGGTTCCGCCAGAATTTGGTTGGTTTTACTCGAACTGTATAAATATTTACTTTTATGAAACATCATAGCCGTATTCAAACGCTGCAAAACTGCTATCTTCAATAAAACACAGCTCGATGCACCTTTAACCCAGTGTAATGAAGAACACCATTAAAAATTCCATGAATTATTAAAATACTTCCCAAGAGAAATGCTTTTTGGTCATCCACCGTCAAAACTTGATGGAAACTTGCTGATTAACAAATCTCCCCGAACTTTAGATGGAACTTCCCGCTAATGGAAGCCAGTCATTCTGGAAGAGACAACCTACTACGGTTAAATCTTAATTTCCGTTTTCCCGGAAATTCCCGCTTATTCAACGCAGATCTCATTAGCGACTCCCGGGAAAAAAATATCACCTTACAGGAACGAAAACGGCAAGGCACTAAGCATGCGAGATATCTCGCGTTTATTTATAATGCCAATTTCTCCTGGCCAAAAAATCTCCTCAAATCTGTAATTATCGTTCCTTCTGGACTTGGGCATAAAGTTTAAACGCCAATCTAAAGTTTGGTCTTCCACTCCGATGCAGGCAGGAGCAATATAGGACCAACTTCCTTTCCCTCCCCACAATCCCACTCATTCCCCATCTAGGCCTCGAGAATTTAATCAATCTATCAATCAGCGGATCCCCACTCACTCCATCTTTCTCTCCTCCCCTCTCTGTTCCTTCCCAATCTGCTTAATTCCATATCACACACCCTCCTTTACCACTCACCCTCGCGTTGCTCCCTTGCATACACTCCTTCCCTCCATTTCCTCCCCTTTCTTCCCTTAGGCGCACTCGGGACCTACTCTACTCAGAATCCCACTCCATGCCTTGTTCCCACAGCCTTTCTTCCCCGTAACTGTCACTCCCTATCACTTACTTCTCAGGGTGTCCTCAAGAGCGTCGTGTTGCTTTTGTTCCCGAGGACCTTAGTTTCCAAATACACCTTTACCACTTTCCAATATTTACATAAGAGTTTTTGCTACCATTGTGGCAACTTACTTCAAAAACCAAGTATCCCGTCTCCAGTACTTTCCTCTTCATCAATCCCTTCTATAATCATTTTTTATAAAGCGGTGTAGTGGAAATTTATCATGGAGAAGTAAATATCGATTAATACTTCTTCCAAGTTAACATGTGCTTCATATCATGAGATCTGATTATTTTACTGGATCTAATAAAATTGTTAGCAAATTTCAGAATCGATGACATAAAGCATTGAGGATCATTACCTAGCCGAATATATGCCTTAGCCTTCCGTATGACATTTTGTTACGAGCTTAATTCTTTTATCTTAATCTTTTGTTCTCCAGCATCCATCACCACCACTACCTTACCTTAGTTACGATCATTTTGAAGGTGATGGAGAGAAGGGTAATGTTGTTGCCGAATGACTTCTTGAAATATACTTTAATGATCTCTGATTTCGATCCATGGAAACGGTTCAAGTAATCGAAATTGGTATGTCCTGCTCTATTAGGAGGTTTAAGGTGGTACGAAATGGGGAAACGACGTGGAGAGTTAAAGAAATCTGCAGGCCAAATCTTTGGCTGTAAGATAAAATATTCCGACACATGGAATGCTGTGGAATGGAAAGTTACCTTATCTCCTCTCATCCACGCTGTACGTTAAAATTATAGAACTGCCAAACGGCAATCCGAAACATTTTGAGATCAACGTCGTGAACTCTCGGTTTCCAGTAACGCTTCCCTAACGAAATTCGGTTTCCACGTCCACTCCTTACAACGCGTTGATTGGCTATTGGTGCGGAAGCAGCCGGCCATCCATTTGACTAGAATGGGGACGGCAGAATGCGATAACGCTGCCCATGAATAACTCCATGATTGGTCAAACCTTATTTACGAATAATGTATTTTCCGAGAACGACCATTACGTGCTGGGGAAGTTCTTCCATCTCGGGTCCACCTAATTCTCGCATTCTTCTTTTGTAGGGAAATGTCACGTGTCCACTGCTCCCTCGGCGGTCCGCAGAAAAGGCCGAGGACGTGGGTGACGACTAGTCCGAGAGGACGGCGTCAGATGGAGTGGTTGTGTTCGCTTTGAATATTAGGGGAGTGGTGACGTGGAAGATACTAAATTACGTTACCTGGAGCTTCTCCCCACTTCATCCCATTTTGTCCCGCTTTCTTACACTTTGCTCATTCCAACCGTCTTCCCTCCCTCGGGGCCACTCTCGGTTAATTTACTTTCTGTCTTTTACGCGCTCCTTCAAAATTTTTGCCCCGAGTTATTCTTTCCTCTCGATTTTCTCTCCAAGAGATGAATATAGCAGCCTGTTCCGTATATGTCAAGTGACTTCATTAAAAATGTTAATTTTGCTCTGGTCAAAAATCGCAGAAAGTTTACTCTCTAGGATGGAAGAAGAAAACTGAAGAACGACAGCCCGTATCCAAAAGCATACTTTGAGGAAAATACGATCGTGATAATGGTTATTTAATAATATCTGCCTGCATCTGCTCCAAATATTTTTTCGCAGAACATGCGCTCCACACATTCTCTCGTCACCAGCCATCAATCACTCCAGAGAGACTTTTACTTTCCAATTATTTAAAAGATGGACACTTTCCCATATATAAAATATATACATGCATTAAATTCATTTGTAGACGAAAATGATATCATTAGGAGAATTGACTTAAGAAATTACATAGCAGTAAAAGTGAACAAAACAGCAGCATTTTTACTTTTAAAAATTACCCAAAAAATTTTGCATTGACCTAAATGCAAGGGAATTTCATCAAATATGAATATAATGCTTACCTCAGGAATTTTTTCTATTAAAAGTAATAAAACCATTTATGTAAACATAGTTAAAAACCCCAAATATGCTGGACTCAAAGCACACCATAGCAATTTACGAGATGAGTATAGTCACTCAGCGTTGGAAAGTGTAGGAAGACGTGGCAATAGATGAAAAAGCAGAGTAAATAACACAACCTGCAAGCATTCAAAGCGTGGAAAAGAGTTTCTAAGCACAAATGGCAAGGAAAACGGAAATAAAGCAATGAAGAAGAGGGGAGGGAGAATGGGAGGATACAAATGCAGGCGACCCGGAAATAAAAGGATTTGGAGAAAATTTTGGTCGTGTGGATGGAGTGAAAGGACACTGAAGGGTGCATGAGAAGGTGAAGATGACAAGGCGGTGCGAAAGGAAGTGGGGTGGATGTGAAATTGCTCGAAAAGGGAATGAGCGGGTGGCAAAAGAGGGGGAGAGAAAAAGAATGGGGGAATCTTAAAAAGGTTGCCGGCCCTTAGGGCTAGAGGGGTGTTGTTTAGCAGAGTGCTAGGCAAAGAGGCTAAGGGAGAATTCAATGCAGCAATGAATAGAAAAACCCATAGATGTCGCAACCTCACATGTCGATGGATCGATCACTTTACTCTTACAAAAGATTAATTCGTGAGATAATTCAACTACCTAATGTTTAATTTGGTCAAATAAATTATAAATGCTGAGCATTTTCACTAGTTAAGGACTATCTGAATACATTAATTATGAATGAAATTAAAATTTGGGCAAGGAAACCCGTTTTTAATGCAATTCGTTTGTTATTATTCTTACGTCAAAAACGCCAAATCGGTCTAAAATACAACAAACTATAATAAATTAACAGTATCTAAATTTTACAAATATTCAACTTTCGTGAGTTTCCACAATCAGTAGTTTATATTATTTACTCCTACATTAAAATTAATACCCTGCAAGCCGCGTTTCGACGAGTGGCAGGGAGTATAAACAATGAACAGTCAGGTTATCAAGAACCAAAATGGCGGAATTATAATTTCCGGTGGGAAAGGTGGGCGCCGAGAATAGAATAGCACTCTATTTTCGGAAAATCAAACTGGAAGAAGTATAATGGTTGATAATTAGGGATTGGCTGTAAAAGACCCACTAAACAAACCCATACACGAGAAATTAAGTAGAAAAATTTCTTTGACGAGAGAAGAGAAAGCTTGTAGAAGTTATAGGATGGAGCAGTGAGAATTGAAGTGATAGTGGTTGAAAGATTGAGGAAGAGAATTTACCGAAGGAAATGGAGTCAATAGTAAGAACATAGCGTTTGAGAACGGATACGAGAAGGGAGAAAGCAGAAAGGGTAATTTGGGAAGGAGATAGGCGGGGAAAGTGGGGAAAATTAGGCGAGCAAGTCGAGTGGATATACGCAAGAGAGTGAAATTTTGTGGGGTTGAGAAAGCGTCTCCGTATGACAAGAGGAAGGAGTGGAGACGGAAGAAGGACGAGAGAGCAGGGAGAGAAGGAAGAGGTGATAAATGAAGATGGAGACTGAGATTGCAGGGACAATCTAAAGCGTTGGCTTGAGGGGGTGAAGAATTTCCTACTGAAAAGTCCTCTATCTTATAAGTACTGTGTTTTAAGGGTAGATAATTAATCTTCAACTTGTTTATGAATAATTACTTTGCCTTTCCTAATGTACGAGGGCATCGCTTAAGAATACATAGGTAATTGTTGTGTTCATAAGTCCGTTTTCTTAGCTTTCCTTTGTGAAAAAGTACAAGTTCCGAACTGGGTTGGACATTAAAAACCTGAAAAAATATATATACACAAGTGAACACCAATGAGGTTACTCGAAAAATTTTCCATCCTACAAAACACGGATTAAATGCATAAGTTATCCCCCGTAGAATAATCACACGATCTGAGATTCTGATGAACGTATTTTAAAGAATTCCTCATAAAAGGATTTTCTAATATTCAGTTACTTATGGCAATTTGGCGTTGAATTTGGTTATAATGTTTCTTTTTTCAATTAAGATATCGTTTGAAAGAACTTCTTCTCCATATTATGCCGTCAGCCTTATTACGATCAGAAAATAATCCAGAGATAAATCACCAAAAATTAGCAATAATGATTTTAGTTAATTAATCAGTCAAAGTAAAACGCACATGGATGCTTAACCCATACTGAAATTAGCACAAATTTTAGTAGCAAATCGATCCGAAAGCTAATTTACCGACAATAGCTGGGATTTCTCTCTAAATTAATCAAGTTTCCTAACAGTTGTACTCATGTGATAACAAGGACTGGAGGTACAGCAATTTCCCATTCGAGAACGAGATTGTTAGAATTAACTTTTCATATCTACAGCAGTTCCTCTTCTCAGTGGAGAATCTGTTACATGTACGCCGATTCAAATTAATGCGGATATTTCCGTTACAATCGTTTCTCGCGCGACATGTCCCACAAGCCTCTTCGGAGAAGGCGAACATAAACAGGGGCACCAGCGTAAGCATTTCACCAACAAATTCCTAGCGCAGTTGACAATCCGAAATCCGTGGAATAACTGACAAGGGAAAACCGCGAGACGCGGGAAAATCAGACGTTCAGATCATAAATTAAACAAGGGGTGTTTTCGGGGACTCCCAGGGATTATGGAAATGAGTTACCATGCGGCGGAGGCGAGTGTGAGAAGGAGCTGTGAAACGGCGAAGAAGAAAAGTTGGAAGGAGTCATAAGGTGATAAGAGAGGGACACATAATGGAGAGAGCTGGGTAGAGAGGATAATGTGAAGGAGAATGAGAGGATTAAAGGGAAAAGGGAAGGATGATGAAAGATAGACACATGGAATCTTGAATAGAAATACGGCGAATCACAAATATCGTACTGTAACAACTTTAGCACTTAGTTAACCTAAAGATTATTTAAAAAATATATAGACCGCATGTGCTGGCATAAGAAAGCCTCTAATGATGACAAAAAGTGCTGCTCGATAAGTGTAGCCAAAATACCAAATATACGAAACCAAGACGACAATGTGCAAAACATGGATGCCAGAACTATAATTGTCGATAATTCCATCTACAATGGCTACAAATGCCTTGAATAATCAGGAAATTTGGAGAAAATTTACATAAATTGACAAACATTACGATTGAAATTAAAATTATATTTAGAGGAAACAGAAATAATGGCTATTGATATCATATTAGGGGATAAAATAATCTTCGGAAAAATATCACGCACCATCGTACCATAAGAGAAAGAGCGAAATTTCTTTTTAGGACGAATGAAAAATGCAATTTAAAGAGAAAATATAGATATAAGATCGAAGGCTATATTCGTAATAACCAGAATAATAAAGGAGAAAATAGTGAGGGATCTATTCGCACAAGTAATATATATGAGAAAAGAGAGGTGAAAATTTTGCGTCGGAGGAAAGTGAACAATATACCACTGTAGAGAATGCATGAGAGACAAAGATAAAAGTGGAGGAACTTGAACTAGGGTAGATGATGAAATTTGGAGAAAGGCACCGCGAGGGAGGGGTTTAGAAAGCTCACGAAAACAACTACTTCCCCGAGACTAATTAATAATGTACAGATATAAGGTTTGAATAGTTGGGGAAGTATTTGGGCGAGATAAGCCGAGGAATTCAGGCAGCGCGAACATCCGCGTCCCGGTTTAGCAACAGCTTGAGGTCACCGAGAAATTTGGCGGAGGGAAGAACAAGTGTGAGAAAGAGGTGGCTCCAGCAAATACATTCCCCTGCCTGTCTTTTCTCATAACAGAGAGGCTAAGGGAGAGAATAGATGTATCGACGGCTTCTCCTCGGGCCTCATGCGGAGATGGAGGAATTGAATATGGAAAAAAGAAGAACGGTGAATGAGAATCCCGACAAGTATGATGATACAAGCCTGCGTAGACTGACTCACGCTTCTGTGTGCCCTAATGGGAAAGGGGAAGTTATGGGCGCGAAGAATAATGTACGGCTTAGTACGGGGTGCAAGAGGGAATTTAGCTGACGGAGAGAGCTGGAAATCGGGGGCGGATATCGGTCATGACTTGCACATAGGGGATAACGGATAGTGGGCGAGAAAGAGCGCATATCTGTAAAAGTGATTCGACCTCCTAGTCGATTGATTGATTTTATCGAGTGCTTCGCAATAGCTCGGGGAAAGCAAGCTCGTGCGCTAAAGGTGGTGAAAGATTGACGATCTAAACATGCGGCTGAGATCGATGCTCCGATCGAGAATCGAACCCAAGGTGAACCAGTATGGGAGAGGGACTGGTAGAGGCAACCATTTCCCACATTTTTCTTGTTCTGAACCATCGGCCATTTAACGAGAATGAGAATTGCAGAGGTACATACAAGTAGTTCCTACTGTCATCGAACGTTTTATTGTTAAGTTTATTTATTAATTTGATCATAACTATATCATAGACTTAGGAATTCAGTTGGTATAAGCGGCATTAATAAAATCTCTGAGCAAAGTGGGAAAAATAATAGTGATAATTATTCCTTTTTCCCTTACCCATTTACGACATGAAGGCGTTAAGTAACAGCAATTGTGCTAATTGCGTAATATGATAATTATAATAATACATACCACAGGCATGGTAAATATTAATTCTGGTCTCTATCTTTCAGAAATGGAAATATTTTTCAAGTCTGTTCACTCTATTTGCAGATTTTGCCAATGATTCATGGGAAAGTTTAGTTTAAGCCAAATTTCCGATGACTTTTTAAACTGTACTTAAACTACAAAATATACTGCTTCTAAAAGATTCACTTCTTTCAATTGCTAATCCTCACAATTATTGAAAAATAAACATTTTTTGCATTTCTACTGGTATCAATAAGCACAGTAAAGAGAATAGGTTCATTGGTGGAACTTTCATGAGGACTGGATTATTTCCATGACTGCTTTTATCCATGCCTTTAGAAAAAAGAGCTTTGCTTTCAAGTGATCCTTCTCCCTACCTTAGGCTGTATTTCATATTTATCTCCGATCATTGGAGGTAAAGTAATTACCGTCTTCCTTTCATCGTAAACTTGTTTCCATATCAAACATAATGGGAAGAATGACAGAGCGAAATAGATGAAATATCGCTCCTAAACAGATGCGTCCGTGAAATGAAAGCGCCGAGCAGAACATGGGGATACCGAGAGATATTGCTGCAGATGATCCCAATGATGTTACAACCGCCGCCCGAATGTTGACTCATTCATTGTTTTTTTTCTTACGAGCGAACAAGGAACTAAATCCCTCTTTTGTTTGCAGAACAGGAATGATATAAGACGAAATTCTCCAAATCCTATGCGGACGGTATTATTTCATGCTTGAAAGACGTTGAAATGCTTCATATTGTACCATTCAACTTAGCCATTTATTATACCACAAAAAATCGAACATCCAAATCAAGAGCAATGCAAGGGAGGATAAAATAGTCATAAAAAGTCTCAATTTCAGAGAGAATCTTACGGCTATGAAAACGCAGAAAAATTAAAACAAAAGTCCACAAAAATTCTTTCACAAGCATGATGGAATTCTTCGAAAATTTTGGCTGCAGGAAAAGAATTTCCGCCTTGAAACACGAAGGAATCGGAAAAAGAAAAGAAAACTCGAGTTCTTTGGGGCTCTTAAAACTTTTTTATAAGCTTTTAACTCGCCGCTCCACAAAAATATGACTATAAAGGAGAAGAAAAAGAGGGAGAATTGCGTAAAGGAAGAAATCTGTTTATAATCTAATCCCACATGGGAAAAGGTTCGTTCTAAAAGTTTTATGAAAGTTTTTCTTATAACTACCCACTTTAAGATATGTTATATCCTAGACTTTTAGGGATTCTATAGCACTCTTATCACCCAACAAGGTCAAGACCAATGCGAAAGATGCGATTTATGCGAAAGATATCCCTATGTAACCGGTGTTAAATAGAAGTGAAGAGGTCAGGTTTAAATCTGGATATGTTCTACTGAATGGAAAAATATGTCGTAATATTTAAGACGGCATTTTTTATCTCATTTCATAAGGTTTAAAGAGATAAGCGATGAGTATATAGCGTAAACATCTCATTTCGAAGCTTCGTGCGAGCCTTGCTAACGCGAAATCGCACATCTCACGCGTGGGCGCCAAATTTAATATTCTTTCATCGAGCCGACAAAAGACAGACTCTCAACGGAGTCGTGACAACATAATTTTTCCGTCAAACAACAGATGTAACGCGGAACGAGTCGACCTCCTTTGGTTTGGGAACGAGGGGTTCCGCACGGCACTGAGCAGGGGCCGGAATATTTTGGTTTCCCGTTGAGACCACCCAGTACCCTCAGCTTCTCGGTAATGAGGTCGATAAATTCAAATACTTAATATCGGCGACGTAAATTAGCACTCTTGCTCTAGGACGGGCTCGCAATATGCCGGCCGTAAATCACGCTGTTGGCTTTCTCTTCCTTTTTTTATCCGGGTCGAGTGGGTGTCCGGCACCGACTCGCATATAAAGGGAAGTCCAAGAGAAAGAGCAAGCAAAATGTCATACTCGAAGGGACGGAGTTCGAAACCAGTAGTGGACGGGTGGGAACTTCATCATAGGGTGACGCGAAGAGCAGCGTACGGAACGCGTGAGGTTCCCCGGTCGACGGAACGGAAAATCGGGATGATTTGCATAAAGGGTACGTGTAAATCACACCGTTTTATGCGTCCGGTTTCCTAACCGGTTCTTGAACAATTTAGCATTCGCGCATGCACATGCGAGAGATGTATATACCGAAATAAATTTGGAGCGATTGCTAAGCGATAACGAACGCGTGGGACCCTCATCTTGTTCATGCAAATGCAAACATTAAAGATGGAAATAATCGGAAGGAAAATGAAAAAATCAGCCCAGGAACACAATCACACTGGATTATTTATGATAATTTCTTTATTTGCTGGGGTTTATTAGGGAACACAAGTTAATTAAAATGTTAAATAACGATGTTACCAATCTCAAACAGTGTACGGCCTGATGTGTTTATTCTAACGGTTACGAAGCTGAATTAAAATTACCCCTGAAACTGTTTTCCGCTCTTCGTAAAATGCAGTATTTAATAATTCATTCAGGTACCGTGTTTAAAGCTGGGAAATCCGTATTTATCTCCAACTAAAATATTCGAAAAGTGACATGTATATAAAAAAGGGGATCCCTTCCATCATAAAGAAAAAAATCCAAGAATTTCAGCGATAGCATACACGAAAGTAATTAAAATGATGATTTTCCATTCGCATACATATTCTCTTACACTCATCTATGAGTGCCGTAAATGGCGTTAAAAGTTGGACTCAGGAGATGGAGCATTCTGGAGTTATGAGAATTGCCTAACTAAATAAATCCAATATTATTCCTGAAAAACCTCCAAGAATTCATTTTAGACATAGGCGTAATAGTTCTCTGAATATATGGGTAGTACTTGTAGAGTATATAGGTAGCTTATGTACAATTAGTTAAATATATTAGATTTTTAAAAAAACATTGTGGGAACTACAAATCAAAGTTATCATCGTGCAAAATGAGAGAAAAGCTTAAAAATGCTCCTCGAACACTTCTATAACTGAGACTGGAGTAAACCAGAACAAAAATATCACAAAATATTATGTTCGGCATTCAGTTGTAAGGGTAACCATAGGAGAAAAGGTGTAAAATTCTCCTTTTATCAGGAAAAACGCTCCTCTAAAGTAACTTTATTACATCGAAGAAGTTGGCATGCTTGGAAAACGCACCCCATTGTCCGTAATCACGGCGTGGCAAGATCCGGAGCAACATACAAGGTGTAAGCGGCGGGAAGGGAAATGGGATTGGGAGCAGCAGTGGGAGTTGTGAAGGTACGGGTTTGGGAGTCGCGGGCGGTGGGCAAGGTGGATTGAGAGCGGCTCTGAATCGGGGCGTGACGAGTTAAGTGGTCTCGGAGTGCCGTGGGAACTCATCAAACCCCCTTTCCGACGGAGATTAGTGATAGAGAGGCAGGACCTCGCACGACAATGGGAGTGCACCACCGGAGGCATTACCAGGAGAAGAAAGGGGAGTGGAGATTGCCGCATGGAAAATGAGAAATACTCCTCTGAAGAAACACAGAAGAATTTCATCTATGAGAGACAACGAAGGAATGAAGAGCAAAAGGAAGGGAGAATAATGAGAGTAAAGATTGATGAAATTAGAGAAATATAATAAGTGCTCTCTTTTTAGGTATTTTTCTTATCTACCTCATGTATCGAGCAACGTCATAAACCTTTTGGACCTATTTACCATTGAGAGATACATATTTAGTTCACGAGAGAAACTATTCCTTGCGAAATGCGCATTGATTGCCCGTTTACATTAGAAGAGAAAAATTGCAGCATCCAGCCTCGAAATGAAACCGTGTTTCTTTCTAATCGGTCTTTTTTCTTAGAAAAAAAATACAAATAACGAGAATTCATTTGATTAAGCAATTCTATTAACTTGCAGGAAACGCTCTTTCTTATTTATGTGTAATAAAAGAATAAATAACTGGCGTAAAGTAAAACTGAGACAAACTGAAGAAGTAGAAAATGAGAAAAATAAAAGTAAATATAGAAGAATATCCATGTTTGAATGCTGAGTTATGATTAATTTACCAAATGTTTGCTTACGGGAAGGAAATGGAACAGGAAACAGAATCGAGAGTGAAAAATAAAAAGGGAAGAGCTAAAAGATTACAAAAGGAAGGGAAGGTAATTGAAAGAAGACGAAAAGCGAAGAAAAGAATTTACAGAATGCGAGGGAGATGAGAAGCACAGCGGCATAAAGAGAACGTCTGGTATGAAGTGAGTCAAGGATATTGATTGTCGGCTTTCATAAAAGAACAGGTACGTATAAAAAATATACTTATCGATTTATCGACTGAATGATTTTATGAAGAAATAGGCCAGGGAAAATGTCTGAGAAGGCCACCAAAGGCACGTGATGATCGTCAATACGGGAATGAGGATAAAGAAAAGATGAACAACCGATAGAGGGCGGAAATTTGCCGGAAGTTACTGAGAACAGCAAAAAAATGAACAAATGGCACTCGATTTCAATCTCTTGTCATTTGGAGGAATGGAGGAAAAGGAGAAGCGAGGAAGAATGCGAAAATGTACAGATGATATGACAAGCTAAATGAATAAAAGAACGGTTTTATATGAACAGATGGGAAATTAAGACTCAAGGATCAGATTTTTTATTATTGATCCCTGTGTAATAGATGTGTAAATATTTTGAATAGTTAAAAATTTATTTTATAGTATATAAGATAATTAATAGCCTTTCAGAAAAAGTGGCAGGGATTTCTGAAATAGTAATAAGAAATGTTACACGATAAATAGAAAAGCAAGTATATGAAATTAATTGAATGTCAAATTAAACAATAATATTAGGGAGATGGTAAATAAGAGATAATGCATTGTATGGATGAATAACACGGAAGAAGATATTTTCATAAAAGAAGACAGAAAGGAGACTACAACGACGGAAAGGGTACAAAGGAGATTGAGTGATAGAGGTAAATGAAGTGAAGGTAGAAGGAGATAGAGGGAGAGAAAATGGCAGAGAAAGAGGGGAGAGCTGGTGGGACTAGGTCTCGGAGATTGATTCAACGGGTGAGGGAAGTGTATTGCTTTTCGGGATGACAATGAGATGAATCGCCGAGACTGAAGGAAAGGAACGTGGTGGGGGGAAGAGGAAAGGGAAAGAAAGGCTGCTCTTAATGAGATAGTGGCTTGATGGATAAGAGCGGTTATGCAATTTCGAGACAAGCATAAATCCGCATAGAGAAGAGGTTTCTTCCCGCTGCTCACCACTCGATTTTCGCATGTCGAGAACTTGTTCGCGAGACGCATTTCCACGTGAAGCAAAGAGAAAGAAACAACCCGTCGACACGCTACTCTTCGATCGATCGATGTATCGATTCGATATTTCGATCGCGCTCGAGTGGCGAGGGTTGGGGAGGAGATGCACAGGGAGAAATGAGATGCGAAGAGGAGCCAACAAACAAAGGTTGAGTGCGAATGTAAGCACGGCGGAGGGAGAAGGTACGGGAGGAAGGAAAGCTGATCAAACGATCGCTAAAAGGGGGAAGGAGGAAAAACAAATCTTGGAAGAGTGGCATGTTTTATCTCACAAAAGACCCGCACACATACACACGTCCCGCGATAAAAAGATCGGGAAATATGAGATCAAAAAAGCGACACTTTTCTGGAAACAAATTGCGATCGTGTCGGCGGACTGCTTCCTGCAGAGGACTCGAGCAATTTCGTAAATTGGACACGTTTTCTTCGATTCACGAAAATATCGACAGCCTGACGGTGTCCGATACGAAAACTGATTTAAGGGCAAATTGGTCTCGTGTCTTTCGGAGTATTTTATTTCCAAACACGTGATACATTCCGTAGATATTTAGGGCTACCTGAATCGGAATATCATTACGTTGGGTCCAAAGTAAAATCAGATGAAAAGAAAATGAGCTAAGTTCGATTAGACTACAATATAGAGTTAATATAATCTGTAGATGAATTCTGAGCTACTATGTAGATTTCCATGGTGGGTTACATAAAATTACCTTGTGAAAATTCTTCCAGAATATTCCGTAATAATTCCATATATCTTGAGTTATTTTATTATGATATATATTTTTAAATACAAATGTAGTAGCAGACATCGTATGATAACAATTGATACTGATTAAACATTAAACGGTAAAGAAAATAGTAACTTGAATCGATTTTTTCCGAATAATTGTAACAGTAATAATGGAAAGAAAAGCCGTTTCCATTTTCCAATTCTACCAATTAAATTCGAAAGGACATTTCAGATGTAAAAAACTAGGACAATATTCCTTTATGAGTCAAATATAAGTTAGCAATGCAGCAGCTGGACATGTATTTACTGAACATAGATTTTCTCTTGACAACGAAATAATTATAATCACCAGAATGCGTAAGTGATGGTACAATTGAAACGTCAAATTTCAAAATATCCTTTTTTACGAAAATTCATCTGACGCGATAAAAATTCATACTTTTCCGTGCATTAAGGCGTCTCGCATTCGAAAACACCCTCCCTCGTCCTTACATTCATTTTGGGGCCACAATTCAGACAAAGGGAAGAAAGAGCGAATCCCTATCACACTTCGAGAGACCCCGGTTTCGAAATCGCGAAGCTTCGACATTTATAATCGCTGAACCCTACTCATTTCTGAAACGAAACCGAGGTTGAAGGATAAAAATGCAAAAAAGAAAACAATCGCCCTTCTCTCATGACTGTTCCGAGCCATTTAACTCCTTTCCGGATTTACGAAATGTGACCTTTATCCACGAGATGAACTTCTGCTCGAGCAGTGCAGAAAGGAAGGAAGAGGGAGGAGAAAAGCGGTGGGAAAGAGGCTCTGGGCCCGAATGTGTTCATCATTCTGTGAACGGTTTCCGCTCGCATGGATTTCTATAGAAAACCGCATAACCCTCTACAAAACATCTCGACCCCACACTCGCTACCATGACACAACTAGTTACACATCCCGACCGACATACAGCGATCCCTCAGAGATTAATCCGCTAAGGAGGTGCTCAGGAGGGTGGTGGGAGGGGACGAACGCGTAGAGTAATATGGAAAATCCAATGAGTCACGCTCAATGGAGTGCCATTGTTGGGAGGTAATGGATATGGAAGAATTCCGAGTGCCAAATTTAACTGAAACAGAATTCCAGTGCTGTAGGCACAACTTCGGCGATAGTTGATGGTATAATGTAATAAGGTTGTCTAAATACGAAGCAATGCTAAAAATGAGCTAATATAATTTAATTTCAAATTCTCTTGCGATAATAACATTGATTCTGACTCCATAGTACGTCGACTTTAAAGTCAGCATACTGAAGTGGAATTGAAATTCATATGGAAATTCGAAAAATAACGTAAAAAATGGAGAATATCAGAAGGCATGATACACGAATAGAGAGAATTTGTACTAAAAATAAGTTAATAAAGATGAGAGGTAGATAATTGAAAATGTGGATAGTGAATTCTTTATTAACAGCACCAAAACGGAGAAATATAACATTACTCTATGATCGTGGACATATAATATCGAGTAAATACAGTTAAAAATACAATCAATGTGATTTAGCCTTACTTGGTGGATAGGAAATAAATAAAAATACTTGGTAGTTTCCAACCCAACCCAACGACGGTTGAGAAAAGCTAGCCTAACGAGTCAATATTAGCTTTGATGACTTTCTGACTTTTAGTAAAATCTAAGTGAGGAAACTGCTAAATATTTTAATTTCTTTCTCACGGTTAACCATTGGATCACAATTTAGAAGGAAGGAAACAGAAATGCAATTAAAAAGATAAATGTGTACAAAATCTACAAAATATTATGTGTAGAACTGCTGGATGGATAGTTTAAATTTATTTTACGAAGATTCCATACTATTCTAAGTGTTAAAACATATATTCAACTATAAGTCAAAAGTTAATAGTAACATTTTTAATGTGGTAAGTTTCGCTACTCATCTGTAAATAAAACTTAGAGCCAAAATAAATTTTATCGCATGCAAATACACATCCATCGCAAAAACGCTTTGCTCATGTTGTAACTTCATGATGGTTTTAAATTTAATTCTGATTTCTGTAAAATAGAAAGCTACAGGTAAACAAGGTTATTAAACCACCAAATTAAATCACTACTATGAGTCAGATACACTATAAGTGTATCGCACTCATAAAGCAGCCCCCTTAACTCTGAAAATCGCCTGGAGCAGACGCATTGATTCCCATCGACGGAATTCACGAAACAAGTGCACGACGCTACAAAGAAACGCACCGGCATCCGGCGTGAATTCCCCCGTCACTGATCCGATCCCCCCCTAAAGAAATCGAAGCGATGACAAATCCTCCAGGCTATGCACTTCCCATAACGCCCTTGCAACCCCACTCCCAAACGATATCAATGCAAGAAGGGAGCGGGCGTCCTTAATCACCGGCGTGACAGCAGGAAATTCACGACAACTACCCGATATTTCCTTCCACCGATCCAACGCCTCCCAGAAGCCCCGCTGGGACATCCAGCACCCATACGCTCACCCCACCTCCTTCATATACGAAATCCTCCCTCCCCCAACATTCCCATTTATGCGTCCTGCAACAATGCACCCAACTCCCTATGCGAACCCTTCCCCAGCTGCTACGGGATCCCCCATTCCTCAATGCAACCCTCCCCTCCGTAAAATTGCCCCGCCGCCCCATGGCGAATCCTCCTCGGCACCCATGCGTGACGTACACACGCCGCTCCCCCACCCAAAACAATGCCGCTCTTTTCTTCTTCTGATTACTCCTTTTCGGATGGATCACTGGTTTCCTACTCTTTCAAAGTACTATGTTTCTATTCACCTGATATATTCAAACCCTCAATTCCTTCCTCGATCACACAAACCAAAATATCGAAAAATTAAACCAAGTTGCGATCTAAACTTCGAAATTTGGAAAAGCCAGGATTTTCTTCCGTTTTATTGTAGTTTGGGTTACTGATGAAAAATGATCCGCAAATCTACTACCAAAGACGTAAATGAGGCATCGGAGGATTAAGGCCATTAATGCTGGCAAATTTTTTATTTAAATCTACATGGGTTAGAGCGAATGGAAATCAGATTTTATGTCTGTGGTAGCTGTTAATTACAGGAAGTATGTATAGATTAGCTCCAGATAAAAAAAATCTTTTGGTCTAAGTAAAGTCAACTTAAAAGGAAAATACCACGCATAATGATATTAGTGTTTTACGATTTTACTTATCATTTATTCAGGTTTTAGATTTGCGACAATTTTCTAATGAGGTTCTCAGGAAGAGTTACACAATAATTCACAGTACTACATATATATGAGCATAAAATTACAAACATTGAATATATACACTATATCAGAAAATTAAATCGGGGCAACTAAACTTTCTCAACCAAATTAACGCATCTTTAAGAGAAGCACAATTTACCAATCCCTAAAATTGATTGATCCGCAGAGAACACAAAAATATGAATTCCTAAGGAGAGGTAACGTAGCAAAAACGGATATCAGAATTCATAATAAGCTACCCATTAACTAACTTATGTTTACACCCACAGTCATTAGCCCCAAGCGGATGAAAAACGTTTATTTAGACCCCGTTTTATTTCAAGCTCAACCTAAAGAACAGCCGATGACATACCACACAGAATTTTGATACACTTAACTTTGAGGGAATCACGAAATAAGATGCAAACCAAATAATAGCTTAGCGCGTTACTTGACGAGAGTAAAAAAGTAGTTAAATCTCTCACGAAAATATACAGAGCATTGAAATGCCGGAAGTGAAATCCGGAGCTGTGCTCTGAGGGCAGAAACTTCGCAAAGGGAGATGATCACCCCTCGTTGTACACGAACGGGCCGAAAAAAAAAGAGGAAAACCCGACGTGTCGGCGATGGGTGTCGAGGCGTGGTGACCCCATATGACCCTTTCCCTTCTCAGACGAGACCAAAAGGCGGAGGGAATATTTCTCTTCGGATTAGTCACCCCCACGAAATTAAGTCCATCGGAATCGAAACGGCGTGAAAAGGGATGGATATTGGAATGAGGGATCGCGATTGATGGAGGGAGGCTGACGTCACCCAGGAAGAATAAGTGGATAACCGCGGTTGGTATAATCGAGGGAGAGACACACATGTGCTCTTCTCCTAGTTCTATTGTGCGGTAAGGGTTAGTGGGGACAAACTTCGTGATTATAACGCGGCATATGTTGCTCCCTATCTCTCAAACTCCCCTCACTAACACATGAGTGCCTCCCACTACTGAGGGCCTTTTAGTCTCTTGTGCGGTTCCGAGGCACTGATCAATTCCTATTAAGCGACGTAATGTCCCAGTGACGCTGGTTACATCATGTTGAGTGGTATAGCCTCTCAGAGTATTCAATGAGAGCAAGATGTTTAATTTCCGTAGATTATGTGTATCGCATCACTGAACAGTTACATCAGAGTACGGAGGAATTACTCAATGGAAAATGTTAATCTCGGAGGAGTCCTAGGAAATTGTTCTATAAAAATACGAAAAATAGAATAAATGTTCTTACTCTAATTGAGCACGCTGGTTCCAAAGTGCAAGAAACGCTTACTTTTGAATAATAGGAAGCGATAAATTACAGGCGGGAAAAATAAAAACAGGAACCAATGTTCTCAGGAAACTAGATACCATTTAATATAAAATGCACTGTAAAAGTAGAATCTAGTTTCTTGAGAAAAGTGCTTCCTGTTTTTTTATATCTCCTATCGTCATGGAATACCATAAAGTAACTCGTCGGTCATTCAGTTGAATTTAACTATAAAACAAAAAAATAACTAAGTAAATTAGGATTACTGACGAAAGATAAAAAATAAAGTAGACTCTTCTTTAATAGTAAAATTACGATAACTTAACGTTTGAAATTGTCAATTCTACTCAAAATTTTAATTTATACCTTGGGAGTATATTTATCAAAGCATCAATACAGCGGAATAAATGCTTTCATAACTTTCAAAATAATTTCAAAGATTTACGTTTATAAAATAAACAGCAATTCAATCTTCTCCTTGTATATGAGTTGTAAATTCGTCTAAACGTATTCACGTTTACTTTTTCACGGTTCCATGATTTCTCCAAGCAACTCTAAAGGAACTTTCGGCCCATTGATAGATCGATTTAGTTAACACTGTATCCCACGCGGAGTATCTCTAAGCATACATATGCGTATGCATGTGAGAGTAACTGGACACAGCAAGCGAAAGCCGAAGTAATTAGAAATTCAGTTAGAGCGAGTATCAATATATGCGATGTTGAGCCTCTCAATCAACCCCGTTTGGATTCGAGAGAGTGGATTATCGTAAAATTCGGGTTGTTTGCGCAGCTCGATGCTGAGGAAAGGGATAATTCCTCTTTGAAAGACGCTTTGATTGAGCCTTGTATCGCAACGAACGAAGTGCGGACACTTGCGCAAGTTGTGTGCGTTCCGAAGACGGAAGAGGCCTGCGGCACGTCCCCGTGGCGTTAAGCAGCGTGATTGATGACTTGCCCTTAACACCGGCAAACGCGTGTGCGTCATTCAGCCCCTCCCGGAATACATTTTTACCCCATCTCCTCCTTAAAAGCTGTCCCTCAAAAACCGTCCCTTAAACAAACAACGCCTACACACCGTTCAATATTCGATTATCCCCTTTGCTACCAAACTTTTTCCTCGAAGGGTCTCTCTTCCTTTCCGCAGCTTTTTTATATTTTCGAAATCACCTAATGCACCGCCTGATTCCAGATTACTTTCTAGCACGCACGCTCCGCCAGAAGAGAAAGAGCTGTATGGAAAAATGACATTTTAATCTCCCATTTCGTTTGAGGATTTGGGAGGGATTACACGAAAGTTTTTGACAGGGCCGTGATGAGGCGATAAACATTTTTTGTCCAAGAGGAGTTGAAAACACGAGACCAATTTGAAGAACAACGGGATTATCCCATCGGAAACTATCGAGCTGCATGGAGGACTTTATGATGCGGGTGGAAGTTTTACTGTGGGCGTCTTTTTTCATCCGCGGGATTAAAACAGACAGATTGCGAGTGAATGACAAAGAAGAAATGCGGCCCATCATCGAGTTACGCGAGATTCGCTTTGATTGAAAATTGTTACGGGAATTGAATGAAAAGTAATGGACCAAATTTCAAACACGATTAAAAATATATTTTTGATAAATTAGAGCAAGATACTACCGTCAATTATATGAGTGGTATCAAAGTGGCACCAAGAATGATATTTTCTATCATTATTTTTCCTTCTTTATTATTTTTTACAATACGATGTGAGAATGGTAAACTTTAAGTGGATAACTATTCTAAAAAACCTTCTTATGAATTTGAGGGAATTGATGAGAAGCAGCTATGGTAAGTAATCTAGGTTAGAACGTGTATGGTTAACTGATTATAATTTAATTTAGCTGAATATACCGGTTTCCGACATATCATAAGCTAAGAATTGGTGATTAAAAGATTGCTGTTCTGATGATTAAAAACCGTATTTTCAAATGCTTAAATTCATATTTTCACACTCTGTGCGAAATATTTTCAAACCTGTATAGAATAGATTAAACGTTTCTATAACCAACATGGTATAACATTCTTAGTATTAGAGCAAGGAATATATGTTGTAATAACAATTAAAATATATTTTGCGACTGCTTTTAGGCAAAAAAATAAAGGAAGATGTTCAAATTCGAATAATCTGGTGATATATTTTGCATTGCAATAATAAGCTAATGTGGGAAGTCATCCCAAACAAGAACCTTACCGACTCTACTTTCAAATGTGTAAGGCAGGAAATTTTCCCTTTGGTAAACCTTTTCTGATTTCAACTACGGCGAGTTACTTAATGGCTCCTAAAGAACACAGGAATATTTCCATTACGGTGTTGTTCTACTCGAATAATAAAAAGAAATGGTCCATATTTTTCTCAATACATTAAATTCCAACGGTTGACGCAGCTCGATATACTTCAGTGACTCAGCACTTTCCAGGTACGTCTTATTTACTCAATCTACTTACTGTCCACCGAAAAAACCTCTTTACGAATCATTTGCTCCACAAAGAGATCCGAATTCAATCTCGGCCAAAGGACGACGCTCGTCTTAACTTCTGGAAATAAAACGAAAAGGAACAAAATAATAAAATCAAGGTTCCGAGACTAAAACGCACTTGCCACCCTCTATCCAGATCTCATGGCGCAGGGAAAACAAAGGAAGGGGAATAAAAACACGTTTTCGCTCTCTCCTCCCTTTTCCTATTTACAGAAGGTTTCATCCCATTCCTAGAAAAGCGGCCATCCGTGAAATGTCTTCCGTCCTCCCCAAAGAGCGAATCCTCAATCGCCCTTAAATCCCTTCAGAACCTCTTTTTTCTATGCATCACGGAAATTCTCCGACCCAATACGTACCAAATACTCCTTTTGGATCCCTCGCATCCCCGCTCCATCTGCCTTGTTCATCTAACGGCGCATTTCATTGTCACAGAGCTATTAGGATATTTCAGTCCCTCTTTCTCAATAAGGAAGTCTTCTTTTCATGTGTACAATTCTTTCCTCTTCTCTCATCTTCGGGGCTATCAATTTATAAGCAACCTTTTCCTCCAAGCAATATTTTCATTAAAGCAATAACGTTTTTATTTATTATATATTTAGATATGTTAAGTGAAACGACGAATTTGAAAGCAGTCTTGCAAAAATTTTCATTTTTCTAAGGGAAATATTTTCGATTCCAATCAGGGAGGACTATCTGCAACGGAAAACTGTTGAATAGCGAGATTTCTATTTATTGTAAGAGAAAAGTTGTTCCTACTCACCTTTCTGAATGATATATTTTTCATTAGTATGTTGGCAAGTTTTATTTATTCATTTACTTTAGTCACAAATTTCTGTATAGATGGGATAATTCAACAACATTTAGACTCAAAATATGGGTTAGTGGCAAAGTGACCTTTACTGTCTAGAAACCTAGTCTAGAACACATTAATACTACTGAATTCAAAATTCTTTCAGGTTTGACAGATGCTCAGTATTGGCATTCATTCAGGTCATTCCTTATTGTTTGCTGTGCAAGTCCTAGGGGCATTATGCTGCACTCTCGTGTTTTTTTTTTTAACATTCTAACTCAGTGAGGAAAGCAAGGGTAAACCACTTCACTCCTCACACTGCCTAGTATGCCTAATTTCCCCTAAAGATTTTTGTTAGCTACTTGGATAATTCGACAATTGATTCAGACTGAATATTTTACAGAAAGGCGGGAAAATGGATAAATATGAGAAACTAAGAGATTTAGACTGAAATTATTAAAACATAAGATTTCTAAACCTTACGTTTTTCAAGTTAATTGGCTCTTATTGTAATGATGTCGTTTTCGCCTTCAATTTCCGGAAGTCGTCTAAAATCAGTCGTTTTCATAGCATAAATTCAATGTAGTATTTAGTTTCAAAACCCTTAAAGATCATTGACTACCATATTTCATTCCTTATTCACCCCACATTTTACGAAGAATGAGGAGAGGAAGAATCCAATTACTGTTTAAAGATGTACTTTTTACAATTTCTTGAAAATACAAACGAAAATATTTAGTTTATTTTCGAATATATGAGCATAGTAAGGCCAGAAAAATTTTATAATCTAAGAGATGGCTTCTGGGAAAAGATGCTAATTCACTTTGAATCTTAACAATGGAAGTATGCATCGACGACTTTCTTTACGAGGTCAAGACACAGGACGATTCTCATCAATATTCTTCCTTTCGCCCACTGATAGACACCGACCGTATTAATTCCAAAGTGGTGCCAGTCATAATCCTTTTCTGTCAAAAGTGAAACTCATCTCGAGCATCTCTGTTTCCTCGGGTCCACACTCTCTAACACCCTAATCAGCCCAATCACCCGCCTCCATTGTAACCAGCTCCGATGCTTCTTCCTCAAAGTCTCCGCCAAATAAAGTTCTAAACCTTAAGCACCATCGATACCCTTCAGCGATAGAGAGCTTAGAAACTAGACGGGGAAGAGACACTCGAGAGAGAAACTCAAACTTCCGTTATCAACAAACCCTATCGCATACTTCATCCCCCATTTTCACTTCCCGCTTTATACTCTGCGACCTCCGCGACCGATAGTCCACCCATAAAGCCCCACTCATCCTCCGCAAACACTTCACTCATAGAATCTTTATCACAAAAGCCTCTCCCCTCCCACGCGTGCCGCACGGGGCGTCGGATCTCTCGTTCAGATCTCCATTGGCAACGGGTCTCGTCACATAGTGAGAAACCTCGCCGGTGTCTTTCGAACCCCTCCATCAAGCGCGCCTGTGTTTACTCTGGCCGCGGATGAAAAAAAATACTCCGTCGCCCCCAACCGAAACTTCAACTCCCCCATACTCTCCCACCCAATTTCATTTAGTCCCGAGCCCCCATCAGAGCCCTCTCTTCGCACCCTTCGACGTCCACCCCCTCGCAGCGAGAAACTGGAGAGAAAAAAGAAAACTTACCCCCATCCGTTCTGGACCAACCCACCCCCGATGTTTTTTACCGACGTCGCATATACAAACCGAATCGGAGAGGGTGAGACATTTATTGGTATGGAAAGCGTCCTCATACATAAATGCATTTATAATCTCGTCATTAGTAGACGAAGGAGGAAATGGAAGTGACGTGTTTCGGGGGAGTGAGTCGATAGTCTATTGTTCAATAGGCGGCAGCACTTTTGCGGAATTCTTTCGTGTTTTCCTTCGCTTTTTATATGAACTTTTTTATGGTTTCCTTGGTGAGTGTTTCTGTAGGTGGGAGGAGGTTTTGGATTTCCACCGGCGGTTTATGAGAACTTTGTTAGCGCTGGCGTGGGTGTAAAAACGAAGGGTTGAATTTTTTCGGGGAGCGGCTTTTTATTCTCGTGAAAGGGTGTTTATGGTTCTTTGAAAATGAGAAGCATTGCGAGATGGATGTCTGATGGGAGGGTTAGAAGGAAGAATTGAATGTTTGTTTGTTGTGTGCGCGTTTTCAGATGGTACCTTCCCCATTCATACCTCGTAAGTATTTCTACAGCGAAGTTTAGGACGATGTGACCGCAAAGGTAAAGAGAGATGATCTGAACCCTTTCGTAGGAAGCCTGTTGACAACGGAGGCAGTGCAATCAATTTGAAATGCCGCTGATGATGGATGGAGGAGATAAAAGAGATGCTCTCACCTGTTACTATAGTGATCCTTGGCGAGGAAAATTCGTGGCGTTTGCAGCGGTGGCGGGAGACGGCAGAGCTATAGATGGGCATTAAATTTTCCGTAAAGCTTCATTTTATGAGAAGCCGCATATTAACTGCAAGCCTCTTGCGTTCTTGTCTTTGAACAGGGGTATAACCTTATTAATCTCGAAATGTCAACGGAGCTAAAGAATACAGAGTAGATTAGTTCTGAAAAGTGTTTACTCGTACAATGTGATTCTCGCAGCATTACGTAGCAAAATACTTCAAATACTGCCGCTACTCGGTAAAAAATTTAGATGTGGGGGTATAAATATTTATTATCTTATGAGCATACGATTTTAAGGAGGGAGAATAGGTAGAAAAGTAATTCATTAGCTTAGATGAACTAATATTTGGAACCTTTCCAGAGAGACTGCAGTTGAAAAATTGGTCAAATTGACGATGATTTTTAAACATATTCGCTCAGTATAAAATTATTTCTTCGAGCGTCCTTCTTTTTCCTAAAATATTACATTTATAAGTGTATACAGAAAAGGTTTTTTTTAGAAACGTTCGTTAATGAAGTGCCGTGCCTACATAATTTGGAGTAATTTATAATTTCAATATCTCAATACATTCTAAATAAAGAAAATCTACAAAATAGTTGCTAGCAAGTAGTTAAAAGATCTACCAACATAATTTTATGTACCAAAACAATAGTGGATTCTCCTTACGATACTTCTTTCTCTTAGATGTATGGAAGAGAGGTGTGCGAAAAGTTGCAATCTCTCCCCTTGTGCTACAATTATATAGCCTATAATATACCAAGAGCGCAGAATACGGAGCCAACTTCATGAGAAGAAATCCCATCGCGAATCTAGCAACACAATGCCCATTGTGACATTGCCATTGTAACAATCCAACGATATGAAAATATTCAAACGACTCAACGACCCATCTCGCCGATTTCACACCGGTGGTCGAACAACCCTCTCTACATTAATGAGTGCGAAATCGAATACGTCATCGAGTGCGGAAAGGCCGCGTCACAAGGCGGTTTAGCGCAGTCATGGCCGCGCTTGTCGTGTGGGTGCGTGCGGGCGGGTGCGAAGGGAAATCACTGTTCCCCGCCGTGTCCGCTCCGAGGGTGTTTTATGGGAGCCCTTTGACGAGGCAGCCTCTCCTTCCGCCGTTGCGAAGGTGGGGCGGGTAAATGTCCGCGCCGAACTGCAATCTGCTACTCCGGATGGCTTTTCATGCATGACGGACGTGTTTGCGATACGCGGCGAAAAAATGGCGAAGCGCATATGCTTGCGTGAGCAGTCCCTTTTTTGTGTTCGTTTAGGAAGGGATAGGCTATCCTCTCTTTTCCACTCGGGTGATGGGAATTTTGGGGCTTCGATAATTTTGAGGGGTTGAATATTAATGAAGGAAAACGCGTTTGATTCATCGAGTTTCATAACGGACTGTAAACATTAAGTTTATAGTGAAAGAAATTTTCTCGTATGAGCGCCATCGCTTATTCTTTTCGGAGGCTATCTCAGTAGGAATTCTCTTACCCGTTAAAATATTTTGCTTTTAAATAAAGAACACATCTTAGCATGGCTTTATGAATCACGAAAATGAATATAAATGAGAAACACTCAGCTTCAACTAAGAATCTTTGTGATAGATTGAACTTAATTAAAATTGAAGCTTTGCTTTGTATTGTCATTTACTTCAAAGACCATTACGTTTTCCTAAACGTAACTTTCGTTGATTGTGAATAAATACACGAGTGATATCTGATGTAACACGATCATTCGAATAGGATTGCGCAACTTTGCAGCAAAATTTAAAAGAATCTGTCGCGACACTTTTGGCGTTCAATAAACTCATTTCCAAAGCATACGTATTAAAATATATATGTAACTGTGTTATGACACGCATCAGATGGCAATATAAGGAACTATGGTGGAGCTATTCCGGACAATCCCTAAGCAAAGGTTTGAAAGAAGCTTATACTTACAGCCTCTCCAGCGACATAAGATCCTGGAACGCGCCTCTCTCAATGGTGTGGATCTGATTGTCCATAAGTTGCCTGTAAATGGAGAGAATAAACAAAATGAGAAAAATATAAAAGTTCAGGTCTATAAAACAATTTTAACATATTTACATGATAATAATAGGAAATTTTAATAATAATAAATATTTTTGTTAATATGGTAAGGAGTTAAACTGTTCTTCACTGTCACAGAAATAAAATAACAATACTATAACTCTAATATCATTGTATCAATCATTATAATATTAATTATTTTAAACTTTATTCGGTTACTTCAGAATTACTGATCGTGAATTAAAAGTGAAACAAACTTTTTGCATAATTTTGCATTTTCAGTAATTTCACAATTTAAAATGTGATGCGTCATAATGCATAATTTATTACTTAGCAGTATTCGAAATAAAGTAGGATTGAGATTCACAAAAGTATTTCTTCTCGGGAATGATTTATCGTGCGTGGATTTAATTGTAAGGTGATTAGAAGATACATAACCCTACTGAGAAAACGTTTGCTTCATACCGGTATTTAGTCAATTTATAATGTTAATTACTGATTTAACCTCCTTTATCACAGCCATTGCCACTTTTCAAGCAAAGCAAAAACGCGAAACAATAAATTACCTTAGTCTAAAGGTTGAAACTGACGTTCTGTTTCGTATATTTGCTGGTTTATTTCTCTGCTTTCAGAAATAAAAGATGAATACCACTTCCACATTAGTCGATCATTCAAAAGATAACGTCAATAAAAGTACACGACTTTAACTGTGCCATATTCAATGACAGCTCGCTTACATAAAGACATTTAACGGGAGGAACATTTAAACGTGCATTTGCTTATGGAAGGCCACATCTTGATGCGATAGAAATCTACCGCATTCAAAACTCGTTTGAAAGAGAAGGAAATGAACTGCTGCACGTGTCCGATCCCTCGATTCGTTTCAGTACCAATCATGCTCGCATCACTTTTATTCGAAACCGTTCGGCTCCGGCAGACGAAAGCGACTATTAAGACCGAATGATAATTGCACTGCGCTGTGTTTATTCCCTTCCTCCCTCTTTTCTCGCACCCCCAAAACACTGACGAGATTCTTCTATATCTGCGCGTCCTCCCCACTGTTCAGATCACCATAGAGATAAAACCGATCGTTCGCCATCAGTTCTGCCTAGCCGATTCGCTCTAAACTTCCTCCGCCTCAACCAATTCATCCCCACGCTTCCTATCTTCTTATTAAACGATAATCTATTCCTTCTTATCTGAAAATGTTTCTCTCATTCGCTATTATCGTATCTTACAATTGTGATATATTTCTGTTTAACCTATCTATCTATAGCCCATTTCTACTTATATTCCATTTCTATCCTTTTACTTTGCTCATCAGCCTACACAGTTTCGTTTTTAAGATTTTCTTTATCCTTCTGACCTTTACGTTTTATCACACCCTGTGTTTTATACGCAAGGTTCAAGGAATTCTTTTCTTCCGCACATCAGAATTTGTGATATTTATTTTTTCTTCCTCATTTCCACATGAATCTATTCCTGTGTGTATTTATAGCTAATTTTTATATTTCCTTAGACTCGGTATCCCCTTCCTTATTTCATCAGCTCCCTTCACCTCTCAAAAAATGTATTTCTCTATAACCTTTTTTGTTTCATCACTTCACATTTTCCATATCCTCGCTCCTTTCCTTTCTATTTTTATCTTTCTCTGTCTACCTTTTCTCAACACCTATTTTCTTACAATATATATACTGCTCATATATTTTAGGAATGCTTTTTTTCCGACATTTTATTAAATCTGATAATTTTTAATCGAAATCTCATTATGATTTAAAATAAATTATACTGTAAGTTAATGTGTCTTGAAATTATTAACACCGGCCGTTATCATAATTGCATGTCTTAATCACCTTACTTTTTCATACCCTCAAAATTCATATTATCACTTTTACTGAGATTTTCCTTCTATTATTTCAAGATACTCTTTGTAGTTGTTGGATAATTCTCTAACGGATCTGTTAATCCAATTATCATCCATATCATAGGCAATGTCACATTCCGGTAGTATCAGATGGTAAAGTTCTTTACATCAGATACCTCCGACTTTCTTTTCCTTGAAGGGCAAGATACCAGTCACGACACGAATTAGTACAGAAATCACCTTATTACTCGTAACAATGAATAGGTAATATATTCACTGACATGGCCATTTTGTCATTCTTTTTAGTATATCTTTGCTCCAAATAAAAATATATTTTTCTAGCAACGTTAGAACTCCAATAGGAGAAAGCTGAACACGCAAAATTTATTCGGAAGAAAATACATTGTATTTCTGTACTCTTTCTTCCTATCATAAGACTGATAAAGTCGTATTCTCTTTCTATCATCGCGTAGTTGTATGCATTCCATTTGCTTCTTCCCTCTCTGCCTCCACTACTAGACACTTCCTTTTCCTCCCTCATTCACATTCTCCTCTCGGTGCAGATGCACATACACGCGCTTTTCCGAATTAAAACGAGTTCCAGCTACGTAAACACCGATTTATGAGATAATCTCCGTCCAGCACACACATGCGAAGAGATAAAATCGCGTCGATCGAGTTTGATTTCCCTTCTCCCAGACGGAATTGCCCTTCCACCGCTCGCCCAATGCAACAAACATCCTGCCGCCTATTGTTTGCAATCGGAAGAATTTGCGAGCGCTTTCGAGCGGCTCTGGGAAGACAGGAGGTGGAGAAAGCCAAATGAAGGGCTCGTGTTGTTGCTGTTGTCATTTAAAGCGGCACTGAAACCAGATTTGAGCGCCGTAGAATCCTTGCGGAACAGCTACGAGGAGAGAAGAAATTACACCCACGGCTGTCTTTTCTACTTTCAAGTCAAACTAGCATCCAAATAGACGGACGGCATTAGAAGAGAATATAAGTATGAAGTGCATGTGGTAGCCTCGGAGATGAGGAAGGATCGAATAGTCGAGGAAAAAACGGACACATGAATTTATGAAACATTTTCATTTGGGAACTCTAATAAATGGACACGGTGTTTAAAGAAATCGACAACATTCGTTGGAAATAATTAAACCGATAAAATTGATAGAAAGAATAGAAAGTAGATCTAACTTAGAACTTATTTTAAATCTAGAAATTCCCTTAGGAAATTTTTCTTTATCTAATAAAATATTATCAACACTTATGTGGCCTGATGATGATATGAAAATTCTATTAGGTAAATCATGTACATTTCCTATAACTCTAATATCATTGTATCAATCATTATAATATTAATTATTTTAAACTTTATTCGGTTACTTCAGAATTACTGATCGTGAATTAAAAGTGAAACAAACTTTTTGCATAATTTTGCATTTTCAGTAATTTCACAATTTAAAATGTGATGCGTCATAATGCATAATTTATTACTTAGCAGTATTCGAAATAAAGTAGGATTGAGATTCACAAAAGTATTTCTTCTCGGGAATGATTTATCGTGCGTGGATTTAATTGTAAGGTGATTAGAAGATACATAACCCTACTCAGAAAACGTTTGCTTCATACCGGTATTTAGTCAATTTATAATGTTAATTACCGATTTAACCTCCTTTATCACAGCCATTGCCACTTTTCAAGCAAAGCAAAAACGCGAATCAATAAATTACCTTAGTCTAAAGGTTGAAACTGACGTTCTGTTTCGTACATTTGCTGGTTTATTTCTCTGCTTTCAGAAATAAAAGATGAATACCACTTCCACATTAGTCGATCATTCAAAAGATAACGTCAATAAAAGTACACGACTTTAACTGTGCCATATTCAATGACAGCTCGCTTACATAAAGACATTTAACGGGAGGAACATTTAAACGTGCATTTGCTTATGGAAGGCCACATCTTGATGCGATAGAAATCTACCGCATTCAAAACTCGTTTGAAAGAGAAGGAAATGAACTGCTGCACGTGTCCGATCCCTCGATTCGTTTCAGTACCAATCATGCTCGCATCACTTTTATTCGAAACCGTTCGGCTCCGGCAGACGAAAGCGACTATTAAGACCGAATGATAATTGCACTGCGCTGTGTTTATTCCCTTCCTCCCTCTTTTCTCGCACCCCCAAAACACTGACGAGATTCTTCTATATCTGCGCGTCCTCCCCACTGTTCAGATCACCATAGAGATAAAACCGATCGTTCGCCATCAGTTCTGCCTAGCCGATTCGCTCTCAACTTCCTCCGCCTCAACCAATTCATCCCCACGCTTCCTATCTTCTTATTAAACGATAATCTATTCCTTCTTATCTGAAAATGTTTCTCTCATTCGCTATTATCGTATCTTACAATTGTGATATATTTCTGTTTAACCTATCTATCTATAGCCCATTTCTACTTATATTCCATTTCTATCCTTTTACTTTGCTCATCAGCCTACACAGTTTCGTTTTTAAGATTTTCTTTATCCTTCTGACCTTTACGTTTTATCACACCCTGTGTTTTATACGCAAGGTTCAAGGAATTCTTTTCTTCCGCACATCAGAATTTGTGATATTTATTTTTTCTTCCTCATTTCCACATGAATCTATTCCTGTGTGTATTTATAGCTAATTTTTATATTTCCTTAGACTCGGTATCCCCTTCCTTATTTCATCAGCTCCCTTCACCTCTCAAAAAATGTATTTCTCTATAACCTTTTTTGTTTCATCACTTCACATTTTCCTTATCCTCGCTCCTTTCCTTTCTATTTTTATCTTTCTCTGTCTACCTTTTCTCAACACCTATTTTCTTACAATATATATACTGCTCATATATTTTAGGAATGCTTTTTTTCCGACATTTTATTAAATCTGATAATTTTTAATCGAAATNGAAAGGGATGAGCGCATATATAGGGCAGCACCAGGGCATACCAGAGATGGGCAGGAAAAAAGTGCTCTTGAGAAATATTATGTAGTTATATCATAGTAGCAAAACCTCAAGCAGAAGTTATAATATGTAATAATAAATAATTACTTAAGAAGTAATATATTCAAACAAAAGCTTATACCACGATTACACTTAAAATCGATATGTTATGTCCACAAGCTAATTCTCCAATGACCGAATGGAAATTTCACGAAACGTTGTCTTGGTACTTATAATAACGGCAACAACCATAAATAAATATTCGTGAAGAAATACCACTTCATGATTAATTGCTGTAGAAAATAAAGTTGACGCAATATAAAAATGTTGATACCACATTTTAACTATTCAAATGCAAAGTTCAAAATGATTTATTTAATTAAAATAATTTTACTAAACAAATTGGAAGCATAAAACGAAATACTAACGCTTACTTCACATTAATTTTGCCCCAGCTTACAATTTGGAATCAAACTAAAATTCATTATAACTGCTAATTATTAAGAAAATCCAATGTGGAGTTGAATATATAAACCTGAAGAAATGACAAAAGCCAACGGCTTAAAATGGGGAGATTAGCGTCAGCTAAAATATTAATTTTCCGTATCTGTCACGGCTATTACTCAGCACATCTATTTTTCCTACGAACGCGACGCAATGAGTTATCGCCATAGAAACATACGAAACAAAGAAGAAACGAATTTGGTTTCGAAAGATAAAGAGAAAGAGATCTCAGAGAGCGGGAAGAAAAGGTGTGGGAGGACAAAGACATAAAATGGAAAAGAAAAAACGGAAAAACACACGTCCTGTGTTTTTTAGTGGTATTTCCCCGGAATGGAGGAAGAGTCGGTAGGGAGGAGAGCTGAGGGATGAATAGTTTAAGAACATACAAAAGGACGGCGCTGAATGGTCCACTGGCGGAAACGGAAGGGAGAGCAGAAAGTGAAAGGGAAGTGTTTGGTCTGTATGGTTTGTATTAGGAATAGCCGAGTTTTTCCCCCCTCTCCGAGAAACAGCGGACCGAGGACGCAATATATAATGTAGCCGACAAAAAATATTCAAGAGAGATGACATAAATCCCTTTTTTCAAGTATTCTGAAATCCAATGCTTTCCGCGAAATTAACTTTCCGGCTTTTCTTTGGATGTCCATTATAATTCCATAAGAGATGAGTTTATTGAGATGCCAGCTATTTTATGGCTTTATGAAATATTTCTGCTGCATTGTGAGACTAAGCGCAATAAATCAGTTGTATTTGAGGATCCAGTCGTATAAGATGAATTTAAATTTACGACTGAAAACTCCGTTTATACAAAACATTCGAGAATCTTTCTATGAAATGAAAATGATGAAAGGTAATAATTGCCATCTTTTCGAAAGTTTCCATCAACGGATTAGGTCCAATCCATCCTACGATTAATTTAATTTACTGTAGACTCTGTTGGGTGGTATTAAAAAAAGAGTAATAAATATAGCTACATACATTTTTAAATATCCATGAGAGTTGTTAGCCGTATTCAATTTACCTATGTCAAAAGGTAATAAGCAAAATATTAGCATTGCTACTAAAACTATCCTTTACGATTCCTTAATCAATCTCAAATTATCCACTGCGATGAAACAGTACATACATTAAAAGCCATTAAAAAGAGCAAAACATCTTCATTGACACAGCTATAGCATTTGTAATGAGTTTGATAAATTCCCTTAAACACGTATTTTTCAATTATTAGAGTAAATTGAAAACCGTATTAAGTAACAGTAGAGTCACCAGTAAAAACCAGTGTAAAAGCCTGTTTTTGTCCCTGAAATAAGACACTTCCAAATGAAATCACAGAGGAATTTCCTTCCTCAAGTCGCACTCGGACATATTTTTCGCCTCCTCCGAAGAAAGTTCATCCGGAAACCTTCATACACGTAGAGCGGGAAACTCCCTTTTGTTCCGTTTCTCTCTTTATTCTTTCTCTTCATCCAACCCCTTACTTTTCCCTTAACAGAAAATTCCGCAAACAAATCCGAGACAAAGGAAACAGAACCACCATTCATCAACGTCCGCTTCCTCCCCGTAAACTCCGCCCTCTCTTAAGAGGTTGAATAATTATTTCTATTCCACACTTTTGCCTTCTAGAGCGCGCGTACGACTAATGACAGACAGAGGAGAGTAGGGAGATATTTCTCCCTAAATGCATTGTTGCTTTTTTCCTCAGTAGAAATCATAATTGCTCTTCAATAAATAAAAAAACAAATTAAAATTAATCTTATTAAGCGATATTTGGTGGAACTCCATCTTCAAAATAGCTAAAATGATTTGATTTGTACTGTTCCACAAAGGTTTTAGTAAGAACGACCAGATTTCGACGTATTCACGTCATCGTGAGGTTGCTCAGAAAGTAAACTAACTTAATATAATCCTTGCGGGAAAAAAATCAAATTATCTTATTGTTAGTAGTAACTTATTTTGAAATAAAAATCACAGAAAGATTCATACGCAAGAAACAAGCAAATGACCTACACATATACCTCGAGGGGCTCCTGCCTGTGTGACCTAAACGTTTACCTTGAGGGATTCATTCCAAAATATGACCCAATACATTCCCGCTATTTCGCTAATCTCGGCAACATATTGTCAGCAGAACACTCCAAATAATACGGATAAACTTTTTGTGAGGGGAATATTTATTAAATCCGTTTATAAATGAAAACTTCATCTCATAGATCCATAGAGAAATAAACGAATCCTCGCTCGAGACTCCGATTTTTTCTCTCTCGTTCCTTTCGTTACTAATTCCCCTCCTGTAGGAAACGTTTCCACCTGGGCGGCTTCAGGGTGCTCAGGAGGCGGCAAAAGGAAGTAAATGAAAATTCCAAGGGTTTTTCCTCGTTTATTCCGCACGGTTCGAGAGGGAATGTTCGCGGGAAGACGAGAGAAACATTATACGAGGAATTTGCGCGTATAATTTCAGCAGCGCCGGGCCACCGAGCTATTACGACGGAAAGAAGGGAGATGTCTTGCTGAGCTTTCAAAAAACGTTGGCTTCGAAATGGAAGAGAAGTTGTGGATTTATTTCTCGGCGGAGGAAGACGGGAGATGTGTTTGGAGCTGGAAACTATGTCTAAATAAAATGTAGCGGTGAATTTTTTGTCTTGGCTTTCACCTTTCAAGAAAATTGTAGTCGAAAAGACGCTGTGCGAATTATGACGTAATTTACAATAGATGCGAAATCAAGAAAATGAGAACAAGGATTTAGCTCCTTGGTTAATTTCTTTTTTAATAATTCTCTTCAGGCAAATTTAAGTTTCCAGCTTTCACGCTCGAGCATTGATTTGCTTCAGCGGCGTCATAGTTCGAACGATAAAATAATTGCGATTATTTACGACAGTGTCTAAGGTTTTTGGATCATGGCTTCTGCATAACCATAAATTGAATTTACAAGCTCTAGAAATGAGATAGGAGAAAATAAATCATAAAAGATAGAGGAGAAGTATTTAGGAAGGAACGTTTTAAATTTCTTCACGTAAAGACTGGTTTTTCATAATTTTGTGATTTATTTGAAATATTATTTATCAACATATTCAGGCCTTTTCTTCTCCGCCCGAAAAATGTTTTCGTCTATAAATAAAGATGAAACAGACTAACTGGCTCAGCTAATCCGGGATCTGATAACGCTAAGCTAGCGGATGGCAAAATAAGAAACTTAGTCACAACTAGATGCCAGAGCTCGAAATTAAAATTAGGCAACGGAAAGAGCAACGCAAATAGAGATGGAAATGGATATAGATAAGAGAGGGAAAATCTTTTTTGGGACTCCATAGGATCCGTCACACTCAATAAAGTGAAATTTGAAGGGAGAAAAGCAACACCAGAAAGCAGACAAGAAAATTTTCTGGGACTTGCAAAGAGAAGAGGATTAGCAGAAAACCCGACAAAATTAGGTGAGAAGACAGGGAGAAAAGAGCTGAGAAAAGCTACAGAAAAATGAATTCGGACAAGGATGAGAAAGAAGAATTTACGATGTAAAAAGATTAAGATGCTATTGTGAGAGAGGAGCTTAAAAAGAGAAGAAGGGAGTTGGGGGAATGAAAACTTAACTAAATGAAGAGGACGGGGAATTTTGAGAGACCTTAACGTAAACAAAGGACCTTTAAAATGGCAATGAGAGAGGGAACGGTAGCACGAAAATGTGGTGTTGATAGAATAGAGGAAGGAAGTGACGACGAGAAATTTGTAAGAAATGGAACGGGCGATAGGCAAGATGGTGCGTGTGATTCGTAAGTCCGCAAATACGGGAAATAGAATGTGAAAATGGGATAGAAAAGTTCCGTTGCTAAATTATGGAAAAGGATTTCTTAAATTATGGAAACGGAAATTAAAGAGTAGGTTTAATCTCTGCCAGCAAGAGATAAAAATTTCTTACCACTTTTCTTACATATAATTGAAAAATTGGGAAAACATCAATCGAAACGAAACGAAGTCATTTGCAGCAAAAATATGGAGAAAATTCACGAGCGGAAGGTATAACGGAAATAATCTGCAAAGAAAAAGATGAAGGTGTTATGTGGAGGTTAATTCTTTTATTTCCCACATCGCGTCAGCAGAATCGTTCTCACGGCGGAATGACCTCTGAATTCCTATTCTTGAGGAGAGGCGGAGAAAAATCCTCCCATCCCAACACTAAACCCTTTTTGTGAAAGATCTTTATACGGGATTTTTCTTGCACATAATGGTCGCAGGCTGAAAGAGGGACATACGAGGGGGAGTTGCAGAATGCCTTGTAGAATGGGGGCAACTGGAGGTATATGTTTTGTACGTGTACGGGTTACTCCGCGGTGGGTTGGGAGCAGGTGAAGGACCCTGAATTCCTTCGACCGAGAGAATTTAATAGACGGAGACCAAGGATTTTTTCGTTCCTATTTCCTTCTTTTTCGATCTTTGCTCTCATTTTCCCTTTTATAACGTTTCACTTCTCTCCTTCCTTTTCCTAACTTATTCGTTTTCTCTTTCCTTTATTCCTCTTTTATGGAGCCCTTTAAAGCTGGCGTGAGAAAGGCTGAACATTATATTTTTCTGCTTCTTCAAAGACATATTTTCAACCAGTTCTTAGAAATAAGTACGGAGCTCATAAAATTATTATATATAACGAGATGTTAAGGTAGAGTTTAAAAGGTATTGAACTGGAAGTACATAAAAATAGCAAGGGATTCTAATTCATTCCAAACAAGAATTTTACATATGTCATATCAATATATGGCCACGTTTTGGAAAGTTATCAATTGGGTCTCTGAAAATTCAAACTGCTCAGGAGGGAGGTCATTTTCACTTCTAGCTCTTAATAAGTAACTTTTTCATACTGTTGGAAACTTTTCTATACCTACATAATGTAAGCAAATATTTCCTTTCGGGAATATGACTGACTGGACTTCAAAACCAAACGGAAATATGCCTGTTATCCTCTTCCGGGAATATTTTTTTGCAGGGCGATTCATTTAATCGGAGCTTGGTGCGGGAACCGTCTTAAAATCGCATTAATCTTAATCCATCTCGTCATATCCAGTAAGTATTACTCTCAAAATTTTTTTTAAAGCAACCGAAATTATTTTCAATTTGGACTGCACCCGGACTCAATCTTATCTCAGAACATCTATAGTTTATCTCTGTTTAAATGACCCTTTCCTGTACCCTTATTTCCCCTTCTCTTTCCACAGATCACAATACCCTCACACCCTCTACCTAACTTCCGTTGCTTTAATTCGTCTCAAACTCCCTTTCCCCTCTTATCCCTTCCTTTCATTAAGGAGTCAATCTACTCTCGCCTTCATATATCCTTAATATCTCCCGGTGTCCTAACGTCTGAACGTCAGTTTACGGAATTTCATTACTTCGACTCAATTTCAGACTTCTTCCCTTCAGATCTTTAAGCTTTTCGCAACTTTCAATATCCACGGTGTACTATCCGCTTAGTGAAATCAACGCCTTCTGGATCATTTGATGCGTTGATTCGTCCGATATTAAGTTTAAGGAGCTAAGCATGATGGATATAGAGGGCCACGTTGGGCTTGATAACCTCTAATGTCCCTCCGTAAGTAGACAGCTGAAATTTAATTTGAAAGGATTACTGAGGAGTAGATGCCGGTGAATATATTGTAGTTCTAATTTAACTTCTAAAACTTCACTGAATTATTGCAATATGGTATATTTCCGAAATTTAGTATAATACAAATAAAAATCAGCAAAAATAAATGATTCCCTCAAACTTTTTCGTTTACTTAAATTTGGTATGAAAATATGTATTGGTATATGTTAATAAATAGGTATAGGTAAATATATTATCCTTATACTACTATCACCATATGTGTAGCATCTACTAGTATCAACTAATTTAGAAATGGCACTACATATCACTAAACTTCCTTGAAGAAGATTATTTATTAATTTGACAGGCATTTCATCAAGTTGCTTCAATTATGAATTTCATCACAAGAAAAATCATATCAACATCACAGAAGCAAAAGAATACGTACGGTAATCTAGTAAATGTTTTCTCATAATTTAGAAGATAACAAGGAAAAAAAAAACTTCTCCCGCACCATTTAACCTATCCTAGCAGTAAAATAAGGTGTGCATTTTGCACCAATGTGGATGGAAAAAGGATAAACCTACTTTCAAGCCTTTCCAAGTTTTCATCATACCACGAGGATATACTCACAAAGGGGGAGTTTGGTTATCTCCAACAACCGCATAACTTCTCTTTTTCTTCCTCCCACATCATCGTATATTCCCGTATCTAATTCCCTCTTATCTTTCTTGTCAAACATTCCCACAACTTCTGCTTTTCTTCAATACCTTTGATGCGAAGCCTCCCTTTGTTTGGGCTCAGCTATGCTAAAGTACTTTTTCCCTAGCGTCAATTACATTAGGTGAAGCGTGTTTATACGTAGGTGCACGAAAGATCTTTCTCGAAATGTTGAAATCTCCAAAACAATCCAATAATGGCACAATTATAAAGGGATTATTGATTTTTGCAACAAACACCACCGTAATGTTACATTCAAATGGAATGGATATCTATGAATACAGTTTTAAATATTCATTTCATAAAAAAATTTTGGGGATGGGCGATTTTGGCAAGTTTGAAATTAAAACTGTTACTTTGTTTACGTAAATTTCATCGGAGTGTTTCAGTTTAAAGATTTTGGCTATCTCAGATAATGATAGATTGATGGATATTTATCCTGATAGATACCTGAATTCTATCAGCAAAGAAGAGAGGATGATCGATATTTTAATAATAATAAGCTGTCCTTGAGCTCCGATATAAAATACTTTCAGAGGATGTGAGAAGGTGGTCAAATAGATATGTATCAAACATTTGCTTTTCTTCCAACTGATATTCTAGGTCATGGTAAAAATTCTACAGCTGTCAACACGAATTTTTCTAAAATTCACATCACTTTTAAAGATAACCTTTGTGAATCCTCATAATGAAAATGAAAGCTAGCAAAGCTTACAATTTACAATTAAAGCTCCGAGATTAATTTTCTAATTAAGGCATCTAATTTGGTATCTCCTTGAAAAATTAAATGTTAAAACTGAGATAAGCAATCCGTGCGGAAATGGAGCTACACCACATCACTTAACGGTGAATTGCACAAATGATGTAGATAATCATCTTTATGTGGTATTTTATGCCTCTTGTTTATAACACAGAATGTTCCCTTGATAAAGGGCAAACTCAATGGTAAATTCTGCCACGAACACTGATCTGAATCTATGTTTAGGGTGTGGTATGGCTATGAAATTATTACGCGTGTTCAGAACGCCCCCACCCTAGAATCCTGGTTTTCAATAACCTTAGCAACCCATCCGAATCCGTTCCTCCATTTCTCCTTATTATCGTATTTATATCTAACCTCTTATTCCTCTTTACCTCCCGGCCTTTCTTCCTTTGTGATTGCCCGCCTTCACCCTCTTCCCTCGTTAACCCTCTTCGCCTCTCTCTTTTCCCTTCTGGCTGCAGTTCCCTCATCTCACTCCCTCATCTTCGCTCTTTAATCCCCACACCCTCCGCACCTTTTATCGCATTTCTTCCTGCTCAAAACTCTTCCATTCCTCACGGTTTACTCTTCCAATTATCTCTCACTTCTCACCTATTAACTTCCCCACTTGTTTCTTCAAGACGTCAATCCCATAATTCTCTGTTTCTAATCATCGATCTCGGTCTTGGACGCCTTCGTTCCACTGATGCCCCGTATCTCTGGATTGTAATCCATAAGTTACCACATGCTTGTTGCTCCTTTTCTCTTTCATATTTTTCGTATCAGTGCTGACATCTACGTCGCCCTCATCTCCGCTCCGATGTGAATCCGATTTGGAAACGGTATCTCTTCCTTTCAGTCGGCAGCGTTTTCATCCTCCCTTTGTTTCCCTGAGGGCTATTTTTGAACCTCATTTTATTTTCCGTTCCTCATTAAAATCTTTTTGTGACGCGTTTCATCCGTTGATAAGCGGAAGAGTGATTTCTCTTTTATTTTCGTTTAGGATGGGGTGAGGTTTTCGTTCAGGACTTACGTTTTGCTTCGAGTCATATAGGTGTTAATTTTATAAATCAGAATCTACGTTAACGTGACTGTCAGAAGCTTTAAAGTGTACCGTTGAGCCTTGGTATTATTTTAATCTCTTTTCCTGATGCAGAATATGACTAACTATCTCATTAAATTCCGTCCGAATTACCTCCATGCTTCTAATGAATCTATCTTCTTCATGATACCCTCTATTCTTCTCCATGCTTCTAATATCTATAATGTCGAACTAATCTTTTTCTCCCTGAACCCTCTTTCAGAATATCGAGCTAAATAAATCAAATCAATTACGAGTTACTCCAGTTATGCTTTTTATAAATTTTCGTTCTCACTGTACTTTCCAGACCTTTTTTCATCTCTTACTTTGTATGTATTCATCAAATAGATCAATTCTTATTCTTATTCGTACAGGTTTCTCTTTTATTAATTTTGCACTTGTAATTTCTGTACTTCCGCAGTGCTTTGGTAATGTTAAATTTTACATTGCAAGACCTGCTGCTACGTAATGATTTTTACGTCATTTCTATCGCTACATTCTTGCTCTAAATTTTCGCTCCATATGAAAACATCATTAATAAATGAAATTACATTTAGGAGGGTCTGGATCGCAGTTTCATGAATTAGACCTGTGATTCTTATAATATTTTCAAATATTCACACTTGTGTCGGTATGTATCATTCTATATCATTGAGATTTTCATCCTGCGCATTGAAAATAATATAAATAGCTACCAATAAGTTAGAGAAAATAGTAAACTAATATCACTTTAAGAATTCATTGGGGATTACGAGAACTGAGTGTTTAAGATAAAGGCATTCCTCAAGAACTCTTGGAAACTTCTCAAGGAATTTAATCCTAGAATTCTCAATAGTTGGAACGTAAACACAAATCTGAATATTCCAATTCGCAAAGGACGCTATAGAAATTGAATACGGCAAAATATCGTTATCTCAAAGCAGAACGAAGATGAATACATCTTTCGAGTTTCCGTGATAAATTTCCTTTATCATTTCTCTTTTTGTATCATTTATGTTCGCCCTGCGTTCGCAAGGAGATTGAATCTCTTTCGTCTGAGATATAAAGACAAATTTGGAAGTCTTATCTATAGAGGAAGATTTGCTTCCTCTTCGCTGATTCGAATCCCTCAATTCATATTCATTTTCTTCGTAGATTCAGATGAGGGCAGCTAAACTAGATTCCGTTTATTTTGTGCCTTACCTTGTAGCGAATGAAAGCGACGGATGGAGCAACGACCTTTGGAAAAGGAATTCGAATCTTCTAACATATTTTATTTTCCGTTCCATTCCCGAAAGCCTCCCGGTTTGACTGATTATATGCAAATATAACCTAGAACAACTTGGAAACTACTCTCAGTACACCAAAGAAATAAATTTTTAAAATATCTTTAATATCTGTANGAACGATATTCACCTGTCAGGTGATCCCAACGCGAGCCTTCCTACGAACGGCATACCACGCCGATATCAACAGAGACATAGAAACGCGCACTCATACGCACACGTGGGAAAACGCTTTCCCATATATGAAAGAAGAGCGAGAGACATGACCTTCCATTATTCTTTTTCATTCATAATTCGTAAATTTTACTACAGTATCACTCGAATTCCTCATTTATTTAAATTATGGACGCAAACACATTAAAGATCAAAGAGGAAGGACCTGAAAAAGTTGAGTAAAAATCCTCCAGCTTCCTTCTCTGGAAAAATAAATCTGAAAGATCATGGCAGCTGAAATTTCCACTCAAATTTACTAAATATTTTGTTACATTTATCTCAGGATCCACCAGAATGAAGGATATACTGTGATATACTAAAGAGTGAATGAGATTTGTTTCAAAGAAATGCAAAACTTGTGACTTCGATCTTGAATAAGTTCTAAATGACATTTTTTGCCTTCATCCAAAATATCTTTTCTTTATAAGTAACCTTTTCTATATCTGTGAGAGGATTTCCAAAAGAATAATGGGAGAATTTTTGAGGCCTATTAATCCTAGTAAGTTAAACCCTCTTTAGGAGGCAAAACTCATTTAAAGATATTAGAAATCATAAGTCAGGGAGAATAATTTCATCGTTTTATTTTGGGACGATTACTTGGAGCGTTGAATATTTCCATAACTTTAACCGTTTTGATTATGATTTAGAAAATTAAAAATAATCCTATTCCTTTTTTCTTTACCTCAAAATAAACATTCATAAGTACATATTGACTCCCCCACCACCAATTTTGAGTTGAATGGGATAGTCAGAAAATCGTTTCAGTAAATTAGAGGCATTAGACACAACTAATACTACAGGCCGTATTCAAACAAGTGATATTTAGTTATTTATTTGGAGTCATAATCAGTTATTAAATTCCATATGATGCCTGAAATTTTTTATCTGAGGAAATCTAAAGAACCGGATAAGAATTTTATAGCAAGAAAAGTCGTACAACTAGGAATATTCCCAGTAATTTAGGAATATTCTTAGTAATGTAATATTCCTTGTAACGTAATAACTAATCAAATTATTCCCGTAACGATTCTGCCTATGTTTTAGGCACTTCAATTTATATATTCTTACAACATTAACCTAAGTAAGTAAATAGTCTCCTTTAAATCTGTTCAACGATTCCTGAATGTATTAGCTAAGAAATACTTTACTTCCGTAAGCAAAATATTATCGCAGATCCCTTTGTAAAAGAACGAAAACATTTTTCCTGGTGTTTGCGAAATCATTAAAAAAAAATCTTCCGTTCATCAACTGCGACGCTGCCGTGGAATCAATTTCAACTTCTTCCTACTGATATCTCCATTATGGCCAATCTACTGTTTCCCGTGCCCTCAAAAATCAAGCGCCTACTCCACCCTTACCCTCATTTCTTCCTTGTTTCAAAACCCTCCCTTCCTCCATCCACCCCTCATTACCTCCAGTCTTTTGTCTGACCTCGTACGCCTCTCATGTTCCTCCCGAATCCCTTTACGTCACTCCATTCCTCTAACTCCCACATCTTCCTCTTGCTTCGAGGAACACTCCTTTCCTTCGGGAACTCGTAATTTATTTCGAATTTCTCCCTTTTCCCCCACCCACAGTTTCCTCTTTGCCGAAGCGGCCCACCCAGAACCATACTCCTTCATTAGCCACCTTTGGATGGATCCCCCTACCCTTTTCCGTGCTCCTCTTGACTTCCCGCCTCCTTGCTACCCCACCGTTTCATCTCCTGGTGGAGAGAGTGAGTTTCCACATGCCTCGCTTGTCAAAGGGTTTTTGGGTGCCACCGAAGTAAGAAAGAACCCCCCTTTCTTTACTAATGATCGGCGTAAGCGACGTGTAAGATGGGTAGGGTTAAAAAAATTCCGTAAAGTTGTCCCTCGACAATGACTTGAACTCGAGAGATAAACACAACAAACGCCGATGACTGCTCGGCGAAGTCTTCCGCGTAAATGAAAAAAGTACACCGAGCGAAGGCAGCGCTTTTCCTGTTTATTTTTTCCCTGACGTTGATACTTCTTGATCTCCTGGGCATCCCCGTCTCATTTTCGAGGCATTATGCGGCCTTAATATTTTCGTTTATGAGTTCGTCCGAGAAAAAATCGACCTGACGAATGAGAAAGTAAAGTAGAGGTGGATTCCTTGCCAGGGGGGATGCTCAGATATTAGTTTTCTTTTGCTGGGAAACTTGATTATTTTTGCGTTCCTTTGTGTGTATTTATTCGGTTTTGAAATGTATATTGGGCTTATGAAATGTAATTTAAATATTTGATAACATTCTAGAATTAATAACTGTGACGTGGGAGTTTTCCAAAATTAAAGTTTTAAGAGGAAACCTAGGTTTAGTCACAGTGTATATAAAGAGGTCGTATATTTAAGTTTCAAATGTTAAAAATTATGGATGCAAAGAATTAGCTTTAAAATATTAAAATGGATATGAGATAAACATTACAAAAATCCATCTGGGTACATCTATAAAGAATAAATAAACTAAAAATATGATAATATTCGTGGCACCCCTTAGATTCTACATCTGATTGAAAGCAACCCACGAAGTTCATATGAATGGTTATGCTCGTATTTTACAATTAACCTATAAAAAATGATTTCGTGATACCATAAAAATTTCCCAAAATATGGCACGAAACATTTGTACTCATGAATTAATTAAATGCCAGGTGACAATATAAAGAGTGTACTTACAGTATTCGAAGATTACCCATGTCCTCGAAGTCTGTTTCGAAGATGACGGTAAGGTTGTTCCCCTGCAAATCTCTGCAAAACAAGAGAAAAATGCCATTAGTAACAGTTTTCAATACCTAGTTATTTTCTGGAATGAATCAGATTTCATATAAATAACTCTCAGTTAACATTTAAAAGTTCTATCTTCGAATAAAAGAGATTTCCTTGAAACATCTTGGAACCTGCTTCATCCGTCACATGGCTAAGATATGAATATATTTAACGTAACTACGATTATTTTGTAAGTAGAGGGCCATGATATGCATCGATATATCGGTGCTAAGTCCCCAAGTAGTAGTATTAATTAGTATTAAAGACAAACCGGTTATGAAATACGTCCACCTAATTTTTTATTTGCCAGTGATTCTCTTGTAATAAAATATGCATTAATTAATTTTGAAACTGAAACCAGTTTCCGAAGCGCAATGAGCGCGCTAAAGATAAAACAAGGCGATGAACACAGTGATTCGTGTAATTACCTCTTTATGAAGTTAGATGCGTGTGGCACATATTTTCGTATGATGTCGACCTTTGTTACCCCAGTGAGAGATGAAAATGAATAAGCCGTAAAAACCCGTTTTATACTCGAAAAGAAGGAAAGGTTTTGTGCCCGTCATTCTCAACACAATGTCCCGTAAGCGAACGATATTCACCTGTCAGGTGATCCCAACGCGAGCCTTCCTACGAACGGCATACCACGCCGATATCAACAGAGTCATAGAAACGCGCACTCATACGCACACGTGGGAAAACGCTTTCCCATATATGAAAGAAGAGCGAGAGACATGACAGGACGATAAGGTAAATCTGTCAGGCCGTCATAAACTTATAAAGGGAACTTTTTAAGGGAACAAAGGGCTATAAACACATCCACTGACTGCGATGTTATAAAAAATATGTTAAAGAAGACAGGTACTCCAATAACATAACTTCTCGGAATGGCCCCTTGGCCTCGTAACTGCCCATTCTCCAGAATCATCTGAAAATACGTTTTATTGTCGGAAGTAGAAATTCTTCGGGTTGGAAATAATTCCGAAAAACTTCGAAGATGCTGGAAGAGGAGGTTTCAGGAGCGGATCAAACAGAAATCGATTCGTTTACAATATGTCAAATGAAGGCTTCATATTAATATGTTTTGGACTGCAGAGGCAAACAGATCATGTGAGCATATAATCAGTGGTATGAAAGTTTCTCCGAATCGTAATTTAAGAATTATACGTTCTGATTTTCCAACCAAATAATAAAATCTCTATAAATTGGGAATTTTCAGTGTTGTTGAAGCGTTTAAAAGTCAAAATGGTGTGGTTTTTTCACTAAATATTAAGAAAAGAGAATTGAGAATTGAACCAATTAAATTTTCAATGTATGAGTGAAGCGGATCCTGACGACAGTCACCAATGGATGTGGTTGATATACAAGTCAATAGCAAACTGTGAAATAATTATATCCGACCAAATTTTTTTTTCAGATTGGCTTTCGCAAAAACATATCGAATCATTTTCATTCAAAACTATGACTCATGTAATACGATATTTCTAGGTATCTAAAAAGCAAACGGAAATTATGGATTCTGCGGGACAAGATTATACTAAATATTACACGTATAATACAGACTTCAGTTCAAGTGAGCATCGTGCGTAAGGTCGAGTTATGCCTCAGTATCTCAAACATACATAACCAGCGTCGCAACAATCCTGGATGCAGAGCTATGCTCAAATAGTCCATTGGACGATAAAGTTGGAGGATAGGAGATCTCCTAGAGAAGATTTTTCGGAAATTGAGATAGAGATAAGACTGGGGGAATCGTTTCTTAAACTCTCTCCAAATCGTGAGAACGGCAAGTAAAACGGTACGGAGACGTGCGGGGGAAAGGGAGATTTATGATCGAAGAGGTGAGGCGCAAGTCGGAGCAAAAGGCAGTTGAATGCTTTAATAATTGGAGAGAAATAGGCATCCGGAGACGTCGATTCGACGAATAAAGAAATCGTGTGGCCGCTCAAAGAAAAGAATGACTAGGGAATTATCGCCTCCGATCCTCCGAACCGATTCCGGTTTCGCTCCTACGGACAGAGAAGAAAAGATCGAATCTCAACAATTGGACGCTAATTGAAACATCGGTTTCCCGGCGCGAGTGGTTTGCGACAAAGAAGGAGGCGAAGAGAATTTACGGGTGCGTGAGATTTAAGCGACTACAATACATCGAATTGTACCTCCGCTCTTTCTTGTTGGATGGAATCGATGGATCGATTGTGAAGACCTAACCGGTTCGATTATTATGTAGATGCTGAAAGCTTTGAACGCCATGAAATAAACTGATGGGTATGTGAGAATAACGTAGTTAATTTGCATTTGAAATTTATGGCACACGGCTATTGATGCTAAATTTATTCTCAAGTAGCCGCGGTCGATCCATATATCTTCTGAAAACGGATGCACTTTGAAGTCTTAACCTATTGAAACGCATTTACCCACGACATCGTGAAAGTATGTCCAAGTCCTTGTGCATTTTTTTATATTAATTCATTACGTATGAATTAAAATCTATATTTACTGGCGTGACCGAGAAAATATGTTTTATTTGGGTGTAATAACACCCAAAATTAGTATTGAAACTAGAAAAACTAAATGTCAATAATAATATAACCTAATAACATAGTGATAACAATCTAAAACAATATTCTCAAAAATGTCTACATCTAATAATGTAATTTATGGCGCGAATCAAATATATTAGTGAAGAAAGTCGTTTGACACCGAAAAGACTGACTTCTGATGGAGTCTTCATAAATGCATGTAAACGCATAATTTCTGCCACATATATTTCTATCCCACTTTGCAAGTCCATAAAATCAATTTTTAAGAAAATAAATTTACCTTCTACCATTCAAAAATAATCATCGCGCGATGAGCATTCAAGAGATGACTTCGTAAAAGCTCTCGGTTGATTATTCATAACAACCGATATCGTCGAGAAAACATAACACACCTCGACACGTATTTTTGTTTTACGTTTTTATACTGAGCCCACACTCGCCTTACCAAAAGCGCCCTTTTCACCCTCGAAACAACCCCTAAAGGTACACCAGAGCCATGAAAGCAGATGTAAAAGACTCGGTCGAAATGGATGAAGAGAAAAAAGGCAGGATGAGAAAGAGGAAAAAGCGAATAGCGGTAGAAACCTAAGAAAATAATGACGGGTGGAAGCCGGAGGAGCAAAGATATACGCTGAAGGGGAAACTATAAAACGGAGAGTGTTTTCGTCTAGTTAACGTCAGTCAAGACCTCAAAACAGCACCCTTTATTTATTCACCATCACTTTGAAAGGCAGGGCTTTCAGTGAGGAGGGCAATTGACTGTGTCGTAGCAGTAAAAAAAAAAGGAAAGCAGAGAGCTAGACGGATTATTAAGGAAAAATAGTACCGAAATGTGCCGTTGATTGTTAGCGCTGCGGGCGACCTCGGGGAGGTTCTCCGGTGAAATCTTCTCAGGCATTTCAGGTAAAACGTAGGCGTGAATTGGTGTCTGTAGACCTTAAAATCTTTGGGATGGCCCTACTCTATCCACATTATCCGGAGATTATAAAATTCACTGAATCTAAGAGTTTACAGCCAAATGGGAAACGTATTCGTGAGATAATTCCAAAATTACTGGCTATATGAGAGCATCATGTTCCTTCCATTTAAATGAATCGGATTTAAAAGTATCTGATGCGACCTTCGTCTTGCGCAAGATCTACCGCGGTGCATACTCGCTCTCTGAAGAAGCGGGCAGTAGTTTCGTTTTGATAGTTAGATGACGTAATAGGCCGTAAGCGAGGGGCCTGGTTAGCTGGAATTCGGTCCAAAGAATGAGCATAATAGAAAAAGATTGCTTGAGATAGCTGTAGGGGCGTGGAATTGGTTATTTATCGCCTAAGTTTTCAGAAAGAAATCGCGAGAAAGTGGTTGAATTATCAACGGAGCTGAAGATACGAGATGTATATGAGCCATATCGCCAGGGGAGACACAGGCGTCTTCGTGCAAAGAATAAAACTAGAATGAGATTCTTGATTGAATTTAATTCTCGTACGTTTCACCAAAATAAAATTCCCTGATTTATGTAACTGCGTGTAACATTTGAGGAGAAATTTACGGAGTTTTTGCCTTTGTGTATAAATCTCACCAATTTTTTGAGCCTGCATGCGCTGTCGTCGTAAATTAGCATATAATTCGAGCTCTCCTTTCAAGACAACTCTTTGAAGCCACGTGGTGTGCTATCCTGACTCTGACGGTAGGTCTGAAGAAAATTTGACTAATGCCGAGAAAATAAAAAAGAAACGCGCATTTGTCTATGGGTGTGTCTTTCCAGAAGGTAGATATCTCGGAAAAATATTCAAATAGAGTTTGACAAGCAATACATTTTGCGGCGGACGGCAAATTCGCTTCCAAAGCATGAGGTGTCATAAACACGCCTTGACAGCTCTCCTACGAAGGATTAATTCGAAAAGAGCGCCCTAAAAAATTAATATATGATAGCAGTATTCTCCCCGGTAATTTATACCAGAGGATGGAACAAGTTTTCCCTCTTTCCGTTTTCATGACATCGTAAATTATTGGCTACTTCCTTCGCGCGCCGTACATTTTTACGATTCACTCTTTTTTTGGTTTGAAGGAAATTCTCATAGGCCTAATACTACTGACGGTAGCCAGAAAAGCAGATCTATTGATTGTGAACAGTCTGACAGAATGAAAATATCCTTGTATATTCCCACTATAAATATTTCATTTAAATAATCTTATTAGTTAACTTAATCTACTTCTATTGTAATAAAATGTTAAGAATTTGGAAACTGCTACTAATCATTATTTGGAAGATTAAATCAATAATAATGTGATAATATGAAGCTTTAATGGAGGATTCTNCCTTAACCAAAATTTCCGCAATTTGCCATAAGCCCCGTCTATCTCATACCCTTAGCTAATCGCAAAACGCGGAAGTCCTCCTCAAAGCAGAACCTCCCGAAAAAGAAACTGGAGGGCATCCAAGGCCTTTCCGGAGAAAAACTTTGATCTTTCCTCTTTAATGGAGGATTCTCATTGGCAGTGAAGTTGAAGAAAACGGAGAGGTAAATAAAGAAAATACTAAGTTATTTATCTTACATTCAATATAGAGATAAGGACATGACTATAAGCTCTATCACTCTCCACTAGGAAAATTCAAACAAAGTAACGCATAAGGAAAAAAATCCTTGGCTTTTTGGTTAGCCTATCTGTAATCATATGTTCCTCAAAATAGATGTCTACAAACTGCCACAAGATCTACTTTGAGATATACATAAAGCCAACCCAAAGATTATTCAACTTCCGTTTTGGAAAAATACTTGAATATAAATATCCTAAATAGATAATCGCACAGAAGTTATCAGTGTGCTATAAAGAAAGTTTTCCGTTGGAAAGTTAGTTTTTTTTAGGGATTACTGGTGCTTTATTCCGAATGAATAAATAAATGAAAACGTCGATTTACATCATAATCATTATCATCGATGTTATCCTTTTGTCATTGTGCGATTAGGCAGGAAAAAATCTCTTTTTTCCGTTTACAGTTAAGTTCTGGAGATCACAGAAATAATAGCTATGGAATTGATATCGAGTTAATTAACTGTGATTCGAAGTGATTTAATTTCAGCCTCAGAGGAATACCTTGACGTGTCGGATTTCGTTGCTCAAACCGCAGCAAAGGGTAGCGAAAGAGAGCCCTTTCGAAACATACCATCTCTGGGGACACCCATCCAAACGATCCCAAATGACAATCCTTATCGCAGAGCGTCCTTGGGGATTACGTCAGCTTTCATGACGCCCACGAAGCGCGTGGTAATAAATCGTTCTCTACCGTTTTCCATTGTTACGGGTTCGGTATGAGGGAGTTCATTGACACCAGCATCTAGGGCGAGTTATTTTTTTCATCTAGTGGTGTCCGGAGAGGACCACAGGAGTAGACACACGAGCACGCGTTACCACCCGTTGGAGGAGGTGGGAAATCTCGTACTGGATCGAGAATTTCGTGAGGTATGTTACGAAGACATGCGTGCCGCTCCAAAGCAGCATTTTGTGAGCACTAAATTCCTCCTGGCGTCCACGGTGGGGGGCTTACACTCAAGGAATCATGAATCTGAATGTCCTTACTCTGAAGAATGATCCATTACCATCGATAAAGAAAGCCACATAACACAAATTTGTGGCACCTTCAGAATTTCAGGCATTAACTTACCAATCATTAAATTCATAGTCATGCCTGATTTGATTGCAATATTTGTTACATTAGCCTCCCAATACTTTTAATGTTGCATGTGAAATCGTTGGTGCAGCGAGTATAAATGTTGACAAAAAAATGCAGCACCAAAATTCCTTAAAAAACACAAATTAAAGGGCCTTTCCTATGAAAATACTAACAAATAAAAATAAGAAAGTTTCATCTGGAGACGCCACTCCAATTTAAATTCGTCTCCAACTATTCTCAAAATTTTTGTCTGTATTTAGTTCGCATGAATGACTCATTAAGTACAGAAAGAGACAACGATCGGATATCTGAAACTGTACTAACACCTCATTAGGTGATCAATTAGCTATAAAACACTTAACTGCAGCATATGTTCCTAATTTCAAGAACATTGTATGTTAAGTGATTCGATGAACATAATACCCATTGGTTAATGCATTATCTTTGATTCTACCTATAAGACGTTGTTACCAAATGTAATAGTTAAATCATATTAATTAAAGTCTTGCTCATAGATGTCTAAAGTCACCCACAGAAGGAAGACACACGGAAACAAAATCACGTCTGAAGTCGAGCCTAACAGTTTAGTAGTAACCACTGCATTCTACTTGCATCATTGAATCATTCATTGGAGTGCTTTTAAATTTCCAAAAGATGCATGGATTTTCAATTTGAAGTAATTATCTCACCAAACTTTTCGTACTTGCTGAGCTCTTATCATTGCAAATTAACACTGAAGAATGTCAATTTTAACATTATCGACATCTAACAATTCAGAAGGCAATATTTGTCGAAAAATTGTTCTGATCTCACTTACACGATCATCTAACTTGTAATGTATCCTTTAGTTTTCCTTCCTTTCTTCACACCGTCTCCCCAACATTGAACGGAATATCTTGATGCCGAAGAGAAAAAATTCTTAAGGGTATATTTACGATGAGACGGCGAGATAGAGAAAGAGGGGTTAATAAAAAGATCACTCGGAATGGGAAGGGAGCGAGGTATCCATTCAATACCTCCAGAGATCATCAATCTAAATCATGTCCCGCGCGCGGCATCTCTCCCTCGCGTGTCTCTGCATCCATTCACTGCCCACTTCGCCGCAGACGTTCCCGCCTTCCCTAAAAAATTTCTCATGCTAGATATCTTTTTCAACTTTCGGATGCCTCCATTCGTTCCAAGAAAGGACTCCCTTGGACGCAGGAAAAAGAAGCGGGAGAAAAGAGGCCGTTGTTGAAACGTTGGTCCAGAAAACCCCCGACTCGAGTTATTACTTTCCGCAAAGCATCGCCCGTCCGAGCACATTACACTCAACTTGCGTTACTGTGGCTGCGGCGCCATCGGTACTCTTTGCTCATGAAGACCTCGGGCATCTGTCTCCAAGTCTACGCGGAGGATCGTTTATCACTTGCGTTCACGGCGAAATTCATTTCCTTAACGGGTTAAACAAACACCGATGTGCTGGGAGACGAAGCACCGGCAAAGTTAGATTAATGGAACTGCTGTTAGCGTATTGTTCATAAAACTGGTCCGTAAAACTACATACTTATTAAGAGACGGAAGTAGAATCTTCAAATGAACTACTGAAAGTGGTAATGGTTTTGAAATTCGTAATAAAATAAATAATATTTCAAATGAAAAATAAATATAACGTTCATTTATAATGGAATTCCACCAAATCTCAATAGAGAAGATTAATTTTAAATGGAATTTCATTTTGAAGTACATATCGTTTATTTAGGCGTCACAAATGCGGTCAATATTACCTAATTATGTTTGAAAAACGGTCTACAAACTAAATAAAGACAGAAAGAGAAGGATAGTCATAGCCTTGACCTGCTATAATTTTAGTAAAAAGAATGTGAAGTTTTATCTCACGTTGTATATCATAGCTTAGAGTTGAGACATAGTTGAACATTATTTTTCTAGGGTTAAGTTAAATTTTAAAGTGTGAAACTGTATCGATATTAGCGAAAGGCAATAAACAGAAAATGAATGTTTTAACCGAAAATGGTAAAAAAACATTTTCTTCCAATTCATTTAAATCTAAATGGATCAAAAATTAAATTTCATAATGAGATTTATATTTAGGTTAACATCTTCGTTTGAAACACGAAAACAACTTACGCATACTTTCTTAAGCCTGAAACAGTATAAGACAGTGACACCAGCAATACTAAAATAGCGGTGAAACTTCGGTAGAGAAGAAGGGCAAACAATTAATTACTATGGTAAAATATCCTCATTTTTATCTATCAGCTTGAAATCAGATACATCCATAGTGTCACCAGGGAGAATGTGAGATGATGCTAACTAAAGCAAGAAAAACAGAAACCTTAACCAAAATTTCCGCAATTTGCCATAAGCCCCGTCTATCTCATACCCTTAGCTAATCGCAAAACGCGGAAGTCCTCCTCAAAGCAGAACCTCCCGAAAAAGAAACTGGAGGGCATCCAAGGCCTTTCCGGAGAAAAACTTTGATCTTTCCTCGCCCACCCTTTGGTTTCGATTCCCCTTATCAGCGAGGCTCTTAATCAATTAATACGTCCGTCCCTTTGGAGTTGGCAAAGTCAAAGCGTATCTTACGTCTCCATTTCCTCGAATTCCCTACAATTATAGGCCGTCTCCACTATTCCACGTCCTGACGAATCACGTTCGGTAACTCTTTCACGTCCGATACGGGAAGAGTTAAACCGCGCGCAAGGTAACGATTTCGTCGCTCTTTCTAATTCCTTCCTTCCTTTTGATGTCTTAATATCACCCCTTTTCTTTTTATCAGCGTTCCTTTCTTTGAAAAAGAAAATCTCTTTTACCTCTACCGTTCTGCCTTTGGAACATGCGTCCGAAACCACGCCCTGCCTACCCTCTCTACATTCCCTTAATCGCGCATTGCTTCTTTTTAACTCTTTGACTCTCCAAAAGATGGCGATAAAGGCAGAAGGAGCGCCTTCCTTATGAAAAGCCAACTCTTCTTGCACGTGAGAAAGAAAAAAATGTGACGTGGACGTAACGAAGTGAACGCCGCCCTGATGTAGGGGGCTCGCAAGTCGGATGAAAGAGCGCTAAAAAAGAGCGGTTCGGAATTCTTTTCGAAGAAGAAGATGTAATCAGCTAATTTGAAAGAAGAAAAACCAAAGCCTTCGGTTTGAGCACTCTCTAATTAAGTGGTCAATCAAGTTCCTTTGGACGCGTAAGCACACATCTGCCTCTCGTGCCGAAGAGGTGCCGGGAAAGATGACCCTCTTTTCAAAGTGAGTTTTTGTCATATTTTAAGACTTTTCTTTCGGTTTTTCACGCTTCGTCTCTTACATCACATCCTTGAGCAACATTTCGATTTGGAAAAGTCGGTATAATACGCGTGGTGGATGAGATTTAAAATAGATAATGCATCCGACTTTACCTGATAGAGGCGAGCCACGCAATGCCTGAAAGGAGAAAACAGCTCCTCTCGAAGAAACTCAATAATTTACCCCATCTGACCTAAGGTAAACTCTCTCTTAATTATAGAAAGCAAATGTGAAGCTGATTCTGAGAGAGATAAGAAGTAACGATGATTAATAGTTGAAGGAAGATTTCCCCGGTTCGTTTCTCTGCTGAAAGTTTCGCCGAATCTTCGGAAATCATCAACAGGCCGTCGTTTATAATCATTGCGAAATAAGCATTTGATGGAGAAAACTGTCGAGAATTGTCTACTGGATAGTTTTTAAACTTTCTTTAGGAGTGAAAGATGTTGCATTAACGGATTTATCGTCCTAACAATAATATGAATGAATTTTTACGTCCAAAAGTATAATCATAATACTAAATATACTAAAATTTCAGTTAGAAAAAAAATTATAAACTGAGTCAAATGGTATTGAAAGTGAAAATGCATCTGTAAAGTGGAATAACCAATGGGTGAATAGAAGAAAGAAAGGTTATTTCCTTAGGTTATATTAAGAATGGAAATTGGATAAGTTTGCCTCCTCTAGCTGAAGACCCCTAACAAAACAGTGGGAAAAAACGAGAATGATATGAAACAGATTGTAAGCGAGTAGAAAAGACAAAAGCTCACGCTGAGATAGATCTGGAGGAGAATGGGACACGACGAAAGGTGGAAAGGATATATGATGAAAAAAAGAGTTCCAGAGAGGAAGAGAAAGGGAGAGTTCAGGGAGACACTCCTCAAGCTATACAGAGAAGAGGGCAGAGCAGATGTGGAGGGTAATGGACGGGGATGAAACCCGTCCAGAAAAATAGTAGTGAAGAGGAAGGAAGAGAACGCGATCACGCAAGGCCCTTGAGGCCATAGATGCGTGGCCATCGGAAGTGAGGTCTAACGATGAGCAACTCCTGTTCATCTGGGAAATAAGAATGTGTGCTTATGAGGGAAGCAGGCTCTGGCACGTAAAACCATTGTGAAACACGAAGGAAAGAAAAGGACAGTGCCCGGAAATAGGAAAACTCGAATGGGTTCGATTCCCAATTACGTCAACAATTTTTACTTCCGTTGTCCTTTGAATTTACAGAAACATACCGAAATGAGTGAAGTTTCATACATACATCCTTCTCATTGTGAAAAACCTCTGTAATCACGTGAAATTACGATTCGTGAAATTACACGTGAAATTTACGAAAAATTAGGAAAAATTTACGCGAAATTTGGATTTACTCACACAATTAACAATATTGCAATGTCGTATGAATGGTCGAAAATATAAAAATAGCAAAACATAAACAAACAGGAATAATAAGTAAAGAATTCAACGACCAATTAACTGTGGGTAAGGAATTTTTTGACAACTTAGTTTTAAGACAACTCCTACAATGTAATTAAGGATAAGAATTAGACAACCTTTACATTTCGTAAAAATTGGATCGACACCTTGTATAAGTGAGATAAGTTTAGTGTAACAATCTCTTACGTAATGAAAAATAGTACAACTTTAACAGTTGGGTGTCCTCCAAAAACGGTATAACTGGCTTATAAACTCAAATTCTTGTTTCTGTTAACCTAAAAATAGGTGAAATTCTGCGTAATTTCAGAAATATTAAATTTCTACCGTCGCAAGATGCCCTCTAAAATTTTAGAATAAAAATAGAACAGTGGCTTCCGAAGGAGAGATTAAAATCCATCCGCGGTTTACAATGCACCGTAAAATAATTAGTTGAATGTTACTGCTTAGAAGAGAATCATTATTTAGGCTAACCAAGTCTTACCTCAACGACTAAGTAGACCAAATGTTACGGTGGCAAATGGCGAGGTTACGCGAAACTTCTCAGAGCTTTGTTTGGAAGAAAAATTGATACGAGAGCTCAAGACTTGAGTGCTCTGGCTAATGTAAGACGCTGGCCACTCAAGCAGCGCTTTTTACCCCGTTTAACGTTTCCGCGAGCGAAATTGCATTCAAGAGATACAAGCACTGCGTAGCTACTTAGCTAGATACTTAGTTGCTGTTTCTGACACCTTTTAGGACTGCCTCCACTGTTTACCAGGGTCATGAGGTGGAAAAATGCACATATTCCTCTTCTTGGTGAAACCACAACTTGATAAAACCAGCGTGTATCCATACGAGTGAAATGAAGTCAAGATCTAGGAAAACTGATTATAGAGCATTAAGATCGTTCTGAATGATTTCAAATGAGAATATTATTCAAAAGGCTATACAAAATGAATAGTTATGCCACTCAGGCAATGTACTGAATAAAGTAGGTGACTGATCCGATTTTAAATGTTCATCTCGCTTCTTCGTTACTATTTGCAACCTTTAGATAACACAGTATGAGATGAGCAGATATTACCCAGCAATATTACACTGATTTCACAATCGAATAAATACAAGTTGATAAAACTGGGAGAAAGTTATTTTAAAAAAGTTAATCATTTCACAATAAATCTATTCTCATAACCGTAAGTTCTTGTTTTTCATCACTAAAATTCCTTGCACTGCTTAGATATTTTTACAACTCATTATCCTAATCTTCCTCGTTCGACAGAACTCATTCAAAATTCATATCATAAAAGCGAATTCATGTTCAAATAAAATTTTATCATTTCATATACACCTGGCGTGAAAGAAATCCATAAAATCGAAAGAAAACCATAACGAAATGCTTCTTTAAAAAATCTACCTCATGGGAACATTTCAAGAGCTACGTTCCTTCCCGTCCCGGACCAATTATCACAATGGTTCGACCATAGTCGAAAATAAATTCAACCTCAGAGAAAAGAAATAAGGGCGAAAATTTGGGAAAGAAAATAAATTACAATCAATAAACAGATATATTATGCAAATTTGGTACGCGGTGTAAGGTAAGAGGACTGGAATCTGGAAGTAGCATCAATTTGGATAAGAGTGGAGAGGAAGGGGTAGGGCTTTGTGAGAATGTCAGAGAGACGCGAATAAGCGTCCCATGGACACGCGATGGTCGGTTTTCGTGGACGAGGTGAACCCCCTTTTCCATTCCACCCCACGGTTATTTCCCCCAGGATGAAACCGCCGCGTAGACCTCAATCACGCTTAGCAATACGCCACTTGTTGCCCGTAGCCCTCCTCCTTCACTTCCCTCCTCGCCCACTACCTTTTTTATCCTCCTCCTTTCCCCATTTCGGTCGGAATGACCTGGCATGCCGAACAGCCGTTCCTTTACGGAAAAAGAGATACTCTACGAAATATATCGGAACCCTTTAGGGCGTAAGAGGATGCGAGCGAAGGGGATGAAGTGGAGCAGGAGGAAAACGAGGTAGTTTTTGGTTCTGGATTGGTAGGTGTCGTAAGGAGATGGATAAAAAAAGGTGTTGCGTTCCTATAGTTAAGGGGAAATGTATGGGAAGGTCTTCTTTTTTTTCCTCCGGAGTTAAGCTTCCAACATATATATTTTCGTTTCCCATCCGAGTGCGGTATTCTTGCGTGAAATAATTTCAGAGATGGGGAAAATGATCTTCCACTGCGGAGAAGGGAATAGAAAATTTCTGATTGCGGCCACAAGGGAGAGTTATGGTGGAACGATTCGATTTATTTTCAATGGAATACCATCGCCGAACGCGCAGACTATCTTCGACCCATTTTACTGAACCGAGGCTTCTTGGTGTGATAAGATTGCTATATTAATATCTTTAAAAATGCCATTTTATATCCAAGGGTACGCCATACTTCTTTCTATTTACCATTGAAAATAATGTCACTAACTGTAATTTTCAGGAATCGACCGTACTTTGGTTGTTTGACAAGAAATTCGTTGACGAATAATTTTGAAAATTCACAAAGGTAAAGATAATGAGAATAGTTGTACTTTTTCCACAATACATTTATTATTAAAACAAATAATAAATATATTGTGGAAAAATTACAACTATTCTCATTTTCTTCATGATGTATTTCCACAAAACATCGCCAGCAACTGTGAATTTTATTCACAAAGGTAACTTGGAAAACTAAGGATTGTCCTATTTTCTGGTGTTAACACCACCACTCATACTTTGAAGGCCGCAATCAACTATGGCAGGTGATAAGGCAGTAAACTTGAAACGTAGGCCAAAAGACACCTCTAAAATATTATAGAATTCACTGCTAATTGAACACAACCAATGCTGAAGCTCGATGACGCTCTATGAAATTGCAAAATATATCTCTCTCGAAAACAGAAAACGTCACATTATGATATGATTATTATGATAACTTTTGTCTTGCTTCGAAAGATAAAAAGCTTTAGTAAATACAATAAAGAGTCGACCGTTTGGGCCAGATACTTCGAAATGTTACATTACGGAGACTCCATGTTTAAGACATCGATTTATCGAACACGTCGGGGTTCGGCAGATAAGACGGTCATAAAATATAATGGTCATTGCCCTACTCTATGCTGATAGTGGCAGAAGGGCAGTAAAATAGCGGAAATAACGTAAGCAATGGCCTATAAGAACAACGACCGAAAACACCTTTTACTACAAACCTTCCTTGAATTCGTAAAAACTTTACACATTCTTACGACCGATTTGAAAGCTAAGTAATACCACAGGTATCAAACTGAAACAATAACTTTGTTTTGCTTTGACTTAAAATATGTTTGAGGAAGGATTTCTTTTGAAGGGTAAACAAAGATAATCTCTATATTTTGGTAGATAACACAAGACCAATACAATTTATAGGAATGTGTGAATAATCTATGCAACTTTTTAAAGTTACCAAAAGAAAATTACTAAAAAAGGTTGAAATCATGAGATAATTAAGTAAAATCTTCAGCAAATTAAGGCTAGAATTTCCATCTTGGTACAATCCCAAAAAAAGCATTAAAATGGATGTATATTAGACATTTCCTACGTTTCAAATTATTAAATGCATAAATAATAGATCTTAAAATGATGTACAGTTAAATGCAGGGAGAGTATTGTCACTAAAAAATTCACAAAATACTGTTCACAACCCTAAATTCATAGATAACAACTTTTAACGTAATATTTATATCAGTAAATCTAATCCAAAATACTTCAATAATGGCTTCCATTTAAAAATCATCAATGGTGGCTAAGTAAGCTAAGAGATGGCTGAATCGCTACGTTTGATATAGGATTAATTCGGATTGCTTTTGAACGAATTCGTCTGTTGTAGAGTTTACAGTCCGAAAAATATTTTCAATTTCCTGAAAAATAGGCACAGACTGCAGATGGAGGAAGTAAAACAGGTGAGGTGAAACGTGGAGTGAGAAAAAGAGAGATTGATGAAACCACTACAGGAAGTGAAGCAGCTTCTTTTTGATGGAACGGAGGGAAAATCATAGCACCTCTGCAACAGAAGATTACCTTCGCACTTTCCCACCGCACATCCTCGCATAAAAAAACCCCTTCAAACTTCTCTTCCCCTCCACCAAATAACGTCTTAAGGAAAAAATAAAAAGTTCGCACCTCCACGTGTTACTTTAGCTCCATATTCATCTCGTATTTCACACCCTCCTAATCCTCTTCCCCTCTTCGTACTTTCCTTTTCCAGCCGCGCCTGTTTCTCTGTTGCAACAAGATTCCCATTACCGTTAAGCGGCGTCGTAACTGAGGCATAGTAATCCATAAGCGTGAAATTCCGAGCCTCTATGAAATCTTATGACGCAGAGCTGTAACTAGGTACAGTGAACCGCTGTATCGCGCGATGAAAAATATGATCGTCTCTATAAATTTAAATAGAATTATTATATCGTGCTTCAATATTTGATATTTCAGTTTTCTAAGTGATAATATATTACCACAATAAACTCTTAAGATTCAATTTTCATAAAACTGGTAAGGAACTACAATAAATTCTTCGCAACTTTCTAAAAGATAATCAGAGTTCAAGAAATATCTCAATCACATCGAATCAGGCGTCATGTATTATAGATCACGTTTCAACCGCGAACTCTGTCGAATCTGACGGTTACTGTAATCAGAATGTAATTCTTAGATTTACTGTCGACTACGAAACTAATCATTTTCAATACTATTTGCAGATTTATTGGAGTAAGGAGCAAACAATCATGAGACTTTGTTTGATTACTTATAAAATATCAATAACTCCATGTACACTGTCTTTCTCCGACGTACACAAATTGCTTGAAGCATATACCGGGAATGAAATACATTTCATTCGTGCAATATGTCTGGAAGATTAAAAATACAAGCCAAAAAATTTAAAGAAGTAAATTTAACGACAGATTTAAAAAGCCGCAGATTGCGATCCGTATCCTGAACTTATTTGCAATCTTCAACAAATCTTCAATTTCAAACACCACCGTTAAATATCTCCCGGCGCCCTCTCCCGTCCATTCCTCAACACCACCTCCCTTTAAGGGATTCCTCAACAACCTATCGATCCCTTTATTCCCCCTTCCGTCCCTCTTTTATCAGTTCACATCGCTGCTTCATCTCCTCCCCGCATCTCCTGCATAAACTCTCCCTAGCATCTTTTACCTATCTCGCGGTCTCCATCGGAGAATGCCCGAGAGGGAGGGCGAGCTCATATTCCACACACCACGCGCGGGGAGATGTCGGATTAGGAACGGCGCGCTCCCCCGCGGTATACGGGCGCCGCCTCCACCTTTGCGCTTCTTTCTTTTGTTTCTTCCCATTCGTTCCTTTCGGACAAATTGAGGAGGCGGTAGAGGGAGAAGATCCGCTTATCTTTCGGGAAGCTTTCCCTTTCGCCTCTCGATCGTCTTTTATCCGAAGGCGTGGGAAGCGTCGCACTGTGCTACCCGTTCTTTTCGCCTCCGAGATGGAAAGGATAGCGTAACGCTGTGTTCCAGTAGGGTGGAAAGAGAGGCTGATTCTCGAGATCGACGTGGGCGTGATCGACGTGATTGGAATCGACTATCGGAACTAACGACTCGCTGATATCGAAAGCTTTACACTTCCGAAGGGAGGGAGAAAAGTACGTGGTGTTTGCGCGGTTAACTGGGGCGCGAAACGAGAGTCTCACTCGGTTTTTCCTTCGCTTTCCCGAGATTATTCTAGATGGATTGATGAGTGATATCCGGAAGAGGTAATCGGATTCTCTCAAATGCAGATAGATAAGAGGTATTAAAATTTTAAGCAACATTAAGAGTAAATCACACAATTAAGCAGCAATACCCACAGATATCAACTAATAAACCTGGAGAGTTAAATTGATTAAGTAAAAATAGCTAGTATGTACAAAAATAAAATAACTTAATATTCATTAAGACACAATTTAATGCTGATTTAAAGGGATTCAAGAAACGAATTAATATTTCTAATCCAATCTTCGAACTTAATATATCATAAAATCGATAATTTGATTTGTGTGTCTTAATCGATAATTGATTAAGACACGCAAGACATTTCTAATGGGATAATCAGAAATTGAAATCAATCATTTTCCAAAGTTAACGTAATGATATATTATACTATAAACAATGATGAAAATTCTTTTTCCTTCAGAATTTCTTTCCACAAAGTCCGGCCTGATAGGATAGAATTTATTTTTATTCTCAATAGGTTATCCAACTTGAGATCGCTAGCTTTATTCTTTTTCATTTTATAAGGAGGTACTTAAAATTTGCTCGTATAATTTTTGTACTTAACCGTTTAATACGTAAGTTACCTATGAGCAATACATATTTACGTTGGCTGAAGCACAGTCAAAACTAGTAATCGTTTAAGCTGCTAAATCGAGATTCAACGCATATAAATAAATTTAACTTCCTTCCCCGAGATAAAATACGATTAAATCTTTGCTCAATAGGAAGGATGGTAATGTAATCTTTCGTGCGGCAGTCTACTGCGATCTTGGATTATCACTCTCGGGTTACGGAACATATACGCGCCTTTAAGAAAGGGTTGAGCCGCCATAATCCTTAGACCAAGATATCCATTTTACACCAGCTCAAATACCATTTCCGAGTTACTTTCTATGCATGGAAGGCCTGAAGAAGAGCGCGAGTTACGGGGTAGAGGTTGTTAAAGCAGAACAGTATATTATCTATGCCCATCTTCCTCCGCATTTACGAGGCAAGAGAGGTAGCCTCCGTTTTACTTACTAAATGCGGCGTCGTACGGATTGTTGACTGCGGGTGATTTACCTTCATCCTTTCGCGAGGGATCGCTGAGAAATTTTAATATAAATTGCCTGGGGTCTCAACCAAAATAGTTTCATAAAGACAGACGAATTTTCAAATTACAAAAGGCGCTCAATATCTTTGACTTTCAAAAGGAAAAACTCGCAGCCAATAAAGTTAAAAAAACGTAAACTCAACCTAAATATTAAATAAATATTTAATAATTATGATTCTGTCTATTAAATTGATTATTATAACAGATACAGAGGGAATCTCTTGAGGAGAGAGGATGGAGCAAGCGGAGTTGCTAGTATTGACGTTTCTTACGTTTGCATGGTCATTTGAGAAATGGGCCTTTTAAAATTCTTGCTATATCCTAAAAACGTAATAGAGGTCCTTGCGTACATATATACAGGTATTATTTGAGAGTTGCACTAATTGCTGCTTTAGCCCATAATTCAGATTTTACATCTGTGATTTTTTCCGCTCGACATACGATTCTCAATTCGGACGATAAGGTAATGACGCCGCATAAATCAACAATGCAACTAGATCTTCAATCCCAAAAATTAGAAAAGATTTACAGAAGAAAATTTTTCGTTATTTGGCGAAAATGATCATATAATGACTATCTACGTGATACTTTGTGCTTAATAGAAATAAAACTTTATTGATTGCAGCGCTTAATTCCGCCAGCACCATAGGTTTTGAAATAGCATTCGTCGAGGGGAAGCCCCATTTCCCTCCAAGAGAGACTTGGCCGTCTGAGAAAAAACATAGAAATGGCGAAAACATCCCGCGCGTGGGAACAACATCCCTCTTGAGTTGATGGAGAAAAACGAATGACGAAAATTAAGGAGGGCGTTAAGAAACGGATAAAACGTTTTCAAAATGAGAAGAGGTGAGGGGAAAACACCGCCTCTTGGCAGTGCCGGCAAAGGGACGCGCCACGCAAGTTGCTCTTGCTCTATCTATCCTCCCCTTTACCAAAAAGAATATGAAAAAGACCGTTCTTACGAGAGGAGATAAGCTCGGCAAGTTCAACCAAATTCGAGAAAATGAGGGAGCATTAAAAAGATGCTCAAAATATGAACTAATGAGGAGGATAAGAATTCGTGGAAATGACGCCTGAGAGCGAAATTTAAAATAACCTACAAACTAAAAAACGTTTAAATGAAGCGACTGGGATCTTACCTAATTTCCTTCACCTATGACGATCCTATTTTGTGCAAGAATGTATTTGATGAGGCGCAATCAATGGAAGTAATGCTTGTACTGTTCCTTAAGTTTTGAATAAAAATAGATTTTCAGATAGCAAAGTTTCATGCAAATTTTTATCCATCAACACTCTGTAGGACTTCTTCAGAGTTCTAGGATAAAATAAAACGTTTCAAGGAAAATGTCGAAAAAAAAACATGGAATGGAAAGAAATAAACTATGCTCCTTTCCTATGCTTCGTGATTCTAAAAACGTTTTGCGGTGGGTTTCACAATGTTTCCTTGACAATTAGTTTGAAAAACATTGGAGAACTATACCTATTTTCTGCGGTTGTCACAATCATTTCTGTTATCATACACAGTAATTCATAATGTATATAAATGCCTATTTCTAATAATCTAGCACTCCATAGCTATTTCCCTGTTTCTAATACTCTAGAACTTTCGTGACGGAGGCAAAAAACAAATTATTGGATTAAACAGTATTTGAGTTCCTCCTCCTATCATGGTATGTATTCGGATAAATATTTATCTTTATTTCGTATGGAGAGCATATACCTACACTATTAGAAGCCTCACTAAAACAACAATATCTTTTATTTTATTTCTCTCCCAGTCTACCATCCTGCAACCTCACACAATTCTCCCAGCTTCTTTCCCTTGTGCTGTCCCCTTTCTATGCCGCCCCCGATGCTAATATAGTCCCTCCGCGATATTCCCTTTCCTTCAGACTTTTCCCTCTCGCAGAGGACCGTCGCGTTCCATATGGAACGACTTCGATAAATCATCCATAACGCCGTTATGTGCCAAAGCTTCTCTGTCCCTCCCATCTCCATAAAGTCGCCAATATCTCACTTTCCATACCCTCCCTTTGGCACAGGACGTACCAATACAAGTTGACATGTCGAGAGCAGGCAAACTTTACCGAAGCTGCATGTTTAACGGAGGCGTAATTTATCAGGGTCACTGACGGGACATCAAGGTGATCTAAGATCTCTTTGCAGGAGTTTAAACCAGAATAGAAAAAAAATTAGGATCAGGTATAACGTTTGCTTGATATTTTGCGTCCTTTTATTTACATTTGTTACATTCTTCTTCAGATTTATAATAATTCCCCTCCTTTACCTTGAGTTCTAGGCCGCAAAACCTCACAGTAGGTTGTTCAACTTCACTTGTTACACAAAGTATATGGGGCAATTAAATCATTCCGTTTCACCAAGTTTAATATCGATGCTCCTTCTATATATGTTTTTAGTGGTATACGTCATCAATCATTTTGGAATCAATAATATATCTGCAGATTTAAGGGTGTTGAATTAAATAAGGGCACTTCTGCGATTCTTTCTGCAGTTGGTCATAGGAGATCCAACGGAATGATTAACGCAATCACTGAATGGTATCTGTTTCCCTAACATATTCCAATCCGACGTTAATCTAGACCTCAGGAGAGGGTATGGAATTACAGCGTCCAGTTGGACGGACAGCTATCCGCTTAGTAAATCCCGATCTCCCCAAAGTCAAACACCAAAGAGTGCGCACAATACAAGCAGCATTAAAGGTGATCGGGTCCGAACTCCAAGCCAATACACCCTTTTCCCATCGGTCATTGCGTACCCTTAAACCCCTTCTCCTATTTCCCTTCTTATTCGCTCCCTTAAAACTTTGATCCCAGTCACAGAAGCCATCCTTCTCCCATTAACTTAATTTCCGCTTGGTTTGCTGTGATTATCCCTCGCTGCGTTTTCCTTCTCACCCCATCACCTCATTTCCCTCTCCGAATCCTCTTTACCCACAATTCCCTGCTCCGTCGACTTCCTTCCCACAACTTTCCTTCGGTTCAATTTCAGTCACCAATACCATTGCATCCCTCTTGCTTGTAGAGCGTGCGGCGTGTCCCTCCTGAGGATTACCCTCGCGACGCATCATTGGATTAACAACGCTCCCCATTGGTCCGCGAGGGAGTTTCGTCATATCCATGAAGGACGCGGAAGAGAGCGAGGAGAATCGAAGCCTCCCCTCCGCAAACGGGGTCTCCATCTAGTTATTCCATCGGTCGCGTGATGGGCACTCTCCCTGTTCTGTTTTTCTTGCACTTGTCCCCGAGCCTAATATAAACACGTAATGCGAGTACATGTTGTTGCGATATGTATAAATGGACTATAAATTGTTGGATAAATTTAACTCCAAATATATAATGTATTATTCAAGTACTAAGTGAATTATAAATATCTAGTAAGGCTGGAAAAATTAATTTAATAAGTAAGAGTAAAATAACCTATAACAAGAGGACATGCAATTTTTTTCAATTATAGGCTAATAACAACAATTAAAATTTAATTTCTTACTTTAAAAAATTAAAAATGGATATATATTTGGATATAAATGGATAATGTTTTTTTGATACTCGGAAAGTGCTGTATCCGTTTTAATTCTGCTGCCTGCGTATAATTAAGCTTTTATAAGCAATATTAACATACTATTTACCTTATAATCTACAGAGGAGGCCGAGATATTGTGGAAATTCATCATATAAAACAGATGTATACTATTTACCGATGAGCTTCGGAACAGATAGTTAAATTTCTGCATATAAAAGAAGTATATCGAAAAACCATTTCGTTACTTTTTATTAACTTGAAAATTAAAACCTTCCCAGAATTTTTATATCTGTTCAATGGCAAACCTCTCCTGGATATAATGTAAATTCACAATACTTCACAGAAATCACAGGATTAAATACGCGTCCACCGCAGATTTATTCTAGACACTTGGAATTGATGCCTTTACCAAGATCGACTTCACTCATAATAACAGCGAAATCGCAAAAACAAATTTCCTAATTGTAAAAAGAACGACATGAGCAAACTGAATACGCTTATCAATGAGAAGAAAATGGTAGAGACTTTGGAGAATAAGCAATAGGACTTGGAAGAAATCGAATCTGGACCGCGCCCAGATAAGAATGACGACGACAGTTCCATTTGATGGCATAAATATATGTCCGCATTTTAACCGGCTTCTCGCTCCCGCAGAACCGGAATGTAAGGGTTGAAGGTATTTGAAAAAAATGCTACGCGTTTTTCAAAAGTGCGTAGGCACAAAAAACTCGTTGGAATGTGATTCGATAAAAAATTCGTACCTTCACCGCACGTGAAGGTTACGAATTATAACAGGCAAGTTTTCAAAACTACCTCTGATATTATACTGATGGCATATTATATGTTACATATAAAATATTTTAAAAGTTAATCAAAGAAAACCCTCATGGAATACAATTATAGAGGAATGCGGTTAAATCAAACTCTCTGTGTTTTATATTAGCTAAATTGAGTTAACAGCAAAGAAAAAAAAACAATGCTCTAAAGCCCAAAATTCCGCGTTTGATCGATCAAATCAAGCTAATAGACCTGTCAGAAAATGACCTTACATTTAGACTTTTTAGTTCTGTATTTTGGGTTATTTACATTTTTAAAATATCAAGGTTAGTGGATATAAAAACAGCTCTATTATCTTAAAACAATAGAAAATTCAAAATGTTTAAGCAGAACAGTCATGAGATATGGCGTGAGCATTCAATAGTCGCACCTGAGGATGTGCACAATAGCAGGGCTTACTAAGGGCAGCAACCTGACTTGAGCCGGCCCTGCTCCCACGCGAAAATTTGAGTCTTCCGAACCCGAGCCAACTCTGGAGGACGTTGAGTAAGATCTTAGAGCGGAGATAAAGATGTTTTATCTCCTCTCGACGCATTACTTCCTCTCCTTTTTGTTTAGCGGTTTCTTGACTCGTAATGACAACACTACATGTTCGACCATTAACCTCTTTTTCCAACCCCGACATTTTTAAAGTCGGAAGACCGGCTGAATTAATGCGTCCACGCATGTGATTCCGACACGTTTACGCCTTGATATTATTAAATTAGCTTTCCCGCATAGTTGTCGCGATTGTGGTCAAGAATATCTATGGGACAGAGGCTCGCAAGGTAAGCCCGATATTCGGAATATTCGTAGCCTCTCTTATGAAACGGATAAGGCTCAAGTGAGACATTAGCGTGTTTCTTCATCTATCTAGACGTAATTTTTCCTAATCATGGAATGCAGAGATGGACGGAAAATAGAGATTTGTAGGCTATATTATAAATAAAGCACAATATTCGAGCTTAACTGACTTATTATCTTTACGTATTTCAGCATTATGTATCAAACATTTGGTTCGACCAAGGAAACTTCCCGTGGCTCAGCGCAAAATTGAATTCCGTTTTCTATAACTACTTTCGAGGCAATTCATGCTACTTTAGAGCGCTGCCACAATGAAAATAATTCCTACGACTGATTGTGAGATTCTTTTAAGCTTCAAGATCGAGAAAGTTAAAGAAATTCTAAAGGAAGAGGGGTTGCGTTGTTTCATTAAATCGTAGTAATAAATCACTATCCGATTGTTAAGATAACGTTGCGTAAGAATGTTTAGCACGAAGTTTTCACTATGCCGATAAGATGAGATAATATTCTACACCTCATAATTCGTATCCACTTTAAAGTAAAATTATTATCTGCAAGCAGCACACATAGCAACGTATTTACAAGAAAGGGATCAAGAGAAGAAGGAAATACTACATCCTACAAGTTAGCCAGTAAGGTAATAAACGCATTTGGAAGGGTTACCCGTTTCTTCGGGTACGAATACCTCGGTATGGATGTACGCAAACTCGTTATTTATAAAACGGTTATAAACTAAGCTGAGGATGAATAAAGAGATTCAAACACCAACGAAATCCCATTTCTCGCAAAACCTCGCAACTCGTTGAATATGAATGACCTTGGGAAGGTGTCCTCGAAAAATTTCAATTTAGGTGCTAAGCTTTTACGTCAACGAAGATGAGATTTTTATGATTCCCTCCTTCCGTGCGCAGTCTTATCAGTGTGAGGTGAAGAGACATATCCGGAATGGGAAAAGAACGCATAAAGTAAGTACTTTATTACGGTAGGGAATACAGATATAGAGCAGGGTGATTCTAGCGAGGGGGAATGCAAACCTGCTTCTGTTCAACTCCTTTAAAGGCTAGATGAGGCGTAAAGATAAAGTTTTCCTGTGAAAGAGAGGAATAAGTACTTCAAGGTAAATACTTATAATCCCGGGAAGCATGGTCTGGTTAAATGAAATCATGTCATCCGCGAATTCCATTATAGGTTTCCGATACCAGATAAATCGATACGCTATCGAGGTTGTTGTCCTCGCAAAAAAGTAATTTAATATCGAGTAGTTTAAAAAGAAATTTTTCATTGAATTAAAGCTGACGTAGTTTCTTGGGAGGAAGGGAACAGTTTTACTAAAACAGCGACCGGTTTAGTTGCTACGTAAAGGACATTTCAATACTACATGAGAGCTAAAGATCCACTTTAAACAAACATTGATTCTACATTACGTTGATAAACAATGAATTCTAAGAAGAATAAAAAAAATTAAAGATCTTGATATATTTCCCAGAAACGTTGCATAAGTCAGGTAAACATAATTCTCTATCCATAAGCAGCAACGAGAAATGTACTTAGCCTTACGAAACGTAACCTTATAAAAACATACCCATAAAAGTCGCACGTAAAACTAAAAATCTCAAATCCTCTACTACCATTAATTCATTTTAATACATTGAGTAAGTAATAATTTGCTTATCGACAAATCAATGCTTCCGATAGTTCAGATGATGAACAAGTTATGTTTTGAAATGTTTTATATATTCAATAAGCTTTTGGATTTCTTATTAACCTCTCCGTGACGATATTTCATTCTCAATAATTATCGTGAATTTCCCAAATTTCAGTCCCTTTGCTTGTGTTTCTTGTAGCTGTTACTATTTTCCTAATACCATTGCATTCTATTATCATCGTTTTCATCACAAAAACATCATTTTCTTTCAATATCTCCTATCGCTTTCCCTCCTTAACGCAAAGGCATAATCTTCAAGTTCAGTGCATCAATTTTATTTTTTAATTAAGTATTGATGATGAGTACAATATAATATTGAATATTCTAGTTTCACCATTTCCCAAAAAGTCTTACATTTGACTGAATAGTTCTTACAGTTAAGAGAAGTTTACAACCCTATACTGAATTGAATAAAAAAATTATTGGCCAATTAAAAAAAGCTGTGAAACGTTCAAAATGTGTAACGGAATATTTACTACCGTCATATCAACCATTCAAATTGGACACGTTCAAATCAAAAGATTCTGCTCTCAAAAAGGCGAGCGTGAGGAACTAAATTAAACGAAGAATTCGTTATAACGTGATCACCATTTTAAAAGGCTCTTCGGAAAAGCGAGATGCTCCTAAAATTTTCTGGCGAATGGCGACGCGTTCTCAAATTTAAATGATTTCCGACAATAATCGAACGCTTCGCTCCGAGTTTCAATTTATAACTCACGGAAATCGAAGAAATTTACACGTGCCAATTAGTTTTTCCGTTGGAAATAAACACCAGTCAAACAAAGGAACGAGTAAACAAACGCGAACGAGTAATGAAGAGTGGAGAGGGGGACGAAGCAATTAGCCGCGTTTTTCGAGGAACGAACCCGATATTTGGATCCGCGCGTTTAATTATTTTTCGTTTTAGTCGCCGGGCGACAAATTACGTTCGCGAAGCCGAAAAACGTTTTAATTACCTGCGAGCTCCAAGCGATGCGGAACCACGAAACGTTTGGTTTTGAGTGAAAAATATGAAAGCATTGACAAGTGAAGAAGAGGGAGAATGACGTATATAAAAGAGAAAAGCGACAAAGGTGATGGGGAAAGAAGGAAATGATAAGAGGGTCATTCGTCGTTCACCTGAAGGATATTCAAGAATATTAATATTTACAAAAACGTGAATAGTTAACGTAAATTCAACCAAAGAAACCATTAAATCATTAGAACCATCCTAGAGAATGAATACGATGTAAAGTACCGCAGAGGTTATCACTAAATCACTAAAATTTAATTAAACTGGCCGTCATTATACTTAATTAATAATTGTAATTGAGGTTGTGGCTTAAAATATACAGGAATTCAACCCCGTTTGACCCGTTTGTTAAATAGTGAGCGTTTGGAATGACCGAATAGTTTTTGAAGAAGCTAGAGGACAAATTTTTAAATAGCATTACGCAGTTAATGATTGCGAAAAGAAAGTTTTATTATAAAATATAACGAGAATTTTTAGTATGTAATAATTAGCGAATACTTATAACCGCGGCTGAAGTATACACGGTTTGTAAAACTAGAACGGAAGGATTAATACACGCAAGATAGACTGTTAAAGTCTTCCAGACGGTATATTTTATGGAAAATATGAAAATCGGGAGAAGGACAAGCCTCACCTTCGAAGGGAGAAGGCTTTCAAACTGAAACAAAATATTATCATGAGCTTCACTTGTACGAAGGAAAATGAAAAAGTTATTTTAATTTAAAGGATCATTAATATTGATGTCAACCATCATTTTTCAACCTTGACAATTAACGATTATTACCTTATTTATTATTAGATATGGGCAGTAGAAGAGAGTAGAGGATGACATAGGAGGTGAAAGGAAGAGGGTATATCACGGACCCCCTCATCACTCAGAACATAACAAGTTGAGCACCATTGTTCCAACATTTGCCCGATTTCCACGCAGCTGCAACAGTGGCCAAAAACCACGTTTAATTTTTTCATGATACGAGCGGAAACGTAAATACGATTAGAGGGGTGAACGGAGGCGAGCGTTTGGTTGCTCTCCCGAATTTTTTATAACACATCCTCTCCCTTCGACCGAATTAACCCCCACTACCGCCCATCTCGTTTGTTTAAACGCTTCGCCGGCTGCCGTGACAACACCGTGTAATTCTCGCGGGATTGGGATCGAATAGGTACAAAAACCCGCGGGAATAGAATTGTTTTCATAGCTATGTGATGGGGGACACGAATAAAATTGATCTTTCCTTATCTCCCGCTGATAGGATATGGAATGAAATCTTTTGAGCTTGGCAAGCCGGAAAATTATAATTAATGCTTACGAATGGAATAAATAAATTATCGAGGGGCATGCTCAGCTTGTAGAGAGATGTGCAATTTATTTGATTTGACTAGTGTGGGAAGGGCATTAAAATACTGTCAAAGGAAATCATTTCGAATACGATGATTGTCGATCACGCCGGAGTGCAAACCGATGTTGCATAGTCTACGATACGGCTATGCCGGTTGGTGATTGTCTTTCCGGAAGCTTCGTTTTAGGCTTTTTGGTCGTATGCCTCCTACAAAAAATTTCCGAATTGGAAATATTACACCGGATCAGTCTATATTCTCATTTATGAGATCGACAAACTGCCATTTCGATAACTCATGCATCATAAATATTCGTTCAATTTCCCCAATGCGCTGTTTCATTATATTTCGTGTAACAGCGAATTCGCGAAATTAATGACGGGTTTTTAATACTTGTCAAATTCGAAAAGAAAGAGTATTCACAGGGAAATCTCAACACGTAATATTCATAACAATGGCGGTCATTACATCATTACACTACAATATCGAGCAGGAAATAAATATAATCGCAAGCAACTCCAATACGATAATGCAAAACTTTGAAGAAACACTATAGTTGTTACACAAAAGTAGCAAAGTTATTGGAAAATCAATCTGTTATATGAGTATTAAATATTGCGCAGCTAATACCTAATAGATTTATTTATTTCAAAAAGAAATTAAAATCGACGCACTCTCTCTCTCTCTCTATCTTTCATAAATTGCTACTATAGAAAAGTTCGTGCGCAAATGTATGCAAAGTCAAAAATAATCTCCTTTAATTATTTCTCTTTAATTCTATTCAGACTGAGAACAAAATATGACCCTAGCAATCATTTCCAGTAGACCAGGTGCAACTCTACTCGCAAGCATGGGGTTACCCCCTTAGTTACCCCCTTATTTAATTCCATCTTCTTACAACCCCCCACTCCATACAGCACCTCCTTCAGTCACACTCTCTCCATCCCCTAGCCGTAAGCTATCACTCTGGACCCCTCCCCATAACATATCCCTCCCACCGCCACCAAAACCACCCACTTTTCCCCTTCCACCGACCACCGTCCTTCCCGACATCCAATAATGGTGGTACATCCCCTGCCACATACCCTCCCACCCATCGACACAGCCGGCCCCGCATTTGGGTGCGTAATCCTCCCGACCCACGCAAAGGCGAACCCGTCCAATAAAACATGATCGAGAAGCACGCGGTTACTCCTCAGTCCCTTAATCCCATCCTTCTCATTTCCTGTGAATGGAATACTCCCTTCGTCGCGCTGGGCGACATCGAACCAGGGTCTTCGACCACGAGGATTTCCTCAATCAATCCACGATTATAGGGCTTTCTGCTTGAGCGACAGAACAGGGAAGATAATCAATTCTGAAGGGAAAGTGATTCCTTACGCAATTGCTACCGGGAAATGATAGATAAACAGTCTGAGGTGCAGATACACTTTTATCAAGCCCTACAAGTAATATGAAAAGCGTGAAATCACTAAAACATTTGATTTTCATCGAAATGGCTGTTAAGACGGATGATAACGGATGACGAAAAGAACGCTAAGTAAACGAAAGCATGTATAAGAAATGAAAGGGTAATTAATTATTTTGGAAACTTTCGAAACAGGATTCTGAGAACGAAAGAGAATAGATAGACTAAAAAGTTCCATTTCTATGACCTTAGCATTCACATGTAGTATACAACAACTTTGCGAACATAAAACAAAAATGAGCACATTATGTAACAGCTATATTTCACCAGATGCGTCATCTGCGGTAAAAAAATAAGTAATTTATAGGCAGTTAGTTCATTCACCCACTCCAACCAGGAGAAAGAACATTTTCCATTGAAACGAATCTCTGCGAGCCCTGGCGGTTCGGGAGGCGGGACCCACTTCTAAGGAAATGTTACGTCGGCCGAACTTCAACCTTTCCTCCATTATCCTCGCCCTTGTATTTATATGTGGAGATAATTGATTTTTCGGCGGGGAACCTTTTCAATGGTCTTGCTGTTTGTATTGGTCAAGCTCTGTTTTTTATTATTCTCAATATCGAAACAGAGAAAGCGCAAAACATATATTTATGAATACATATACTGCGGAAATATTTATGGGATGTCCGCAAAATAAAATAAGAGAGAAGAGAGCAAACTGGGAGCGGCGAAAACACTTTGGGCGGATGATTTATCGCTACTTAAACCAATCAGTTAAAATGCGTTTCTTTTCCTTCGAGAGAAGTTCAGTGATGATTTTTTTCATGGCATGCCCTTTTTACCCCAGCGGTAAGAGACAGCTGTCATTTTCCTGGAGCAATTCTGTAGTTTAAGGTCTGCCTCTCGCATGAATGATGATGTTGGATTGTGGACCACAATCCGTGATTTGATCAAAGTTGCGTCCACATCCAATCGGGCAGCCAATTTTCACTCGGTGTTTTTCCTTCTCTAGGCCAATGGGAATGAAAAATGATGATTCTGCATCAAGGACACGGGCACTGCTTTACTTCATAACGTGATTGAGAGAACTCAATTGTCCAAGGAAAGTTCCGATTTCATAAATAGAGGATAAAAATAGCGTACGGAAGGTGGGTGTCGAAGGAAAGAAATGACGTACAATTGTATTTGAGTCATATTTTTCTCATTTCTTACAGTGGTTAATCATTCATAACCCACATTAGATATTAATTAATAATATACCTATAAGGCCCCCGCATAGCCAACGCGTTTGACTTCGGCGAAAGCGGTCCCTGGTTCGATTCCCGGTGGGGACTCCCGTGCGGAATGATCTAACCAGTCGAAGCGCTTTCAACAATACAACTACTAAAATATATCTATAATTCGTTAATTCGGCTCAAAAACCACGGTAAATTTTAAATAACCAAATGTTTCTTCGGAGAATGATACATTCATCGGCATTCCATATGTACGTATTCATACGGAAACGCTTAAAAATTTATGAAATATATATTTGCAGATATATTCCGAAACGTGCGCAATTTTAATTTTCCATATAATTCATTCTTCCTTATCTGTAATCCTAAGTGCATTTTTAGTGACTCATTCAAAATCAAATTTTCAATGAGTTTCCTTTATTCAAAATTTTGATATTAAATTCAGAGATAGGTAATTCTTTTTCACCCCCTTTCCATAGCTACTCCGTATATACTCGTAGTCGACAATCGCTAGGAGAAATGTGGGCTGAGGCGTTCTTGCATAGCAGGTTGAAATGACCCCTCATCTGACATTTTCTGCGAACAGAATCGAACATCATCTACTCCTTCCGCAAAATGGAGTGATGGACACACACTGACCAATTAACGGAAATTTTCCGCCAGCGTCGGATAATGCTTTAGAGAGCCCTTCAACCTGCCCTCTATTCCCTCGGATGGGGCGTCACGTCAAGTTTTCCGAAAACCTCTTGGAACGAAACCATCTCACTGTTGGGTAAAACAGATAATTGGCAGTAAATTTACTGCGGTCCGAAAGAAGCACAATGGACGCACGCCACCCCGCAGCACGTGCACACGGGCACGAGGCGTATACCAAATAAGCAGCGAGAGCGGGGCAACGCAGAAAGCACGAATTGAACCACTTAAGAGGGCCGTTCACTACAGCTAATGAACATCCCCGGGACCCTTCCAGTAGCTGCCAGCACTAAATTCACTCAGACCTGTTAATTATTAAAACGATCCATACCCAAATGGTACATCGGTTCAGCTATTCATAGATTCCTCTATGGCCTATGAAATTTAAGGGAGGGAATATTTAAATCGGAGATTTCTGTAGTTAAAATTATTGGAAGGAAATTAAGAGGGAAGATCTACTCTCAAGAATAAAAACATAAGCTTCAGAAATATTTTCTGAGATGTAATGATAAATAAGTAACTTCTTGTTTACTTATTTTAAACCTCTTACTTATCAAGCTTCTTCAACTAAAAAATCGGAAATAATAGTACCAATTAAAAATAATAAATTAGATTATATTAAACGGATATAATACAGATAATTATTGTGATAACTGAAAAATATCGAGGAAATATTCCACGAAATAGAAACTACTCATTTGATGACTGTAAATATATAAAAATACCACTTAATAAAACAGTAAATGTTTGGAAAATTCTCTTATATGATATAATTTCTTTGTGATATTTATAAATTAATAATCCTTCTCCAATTACTGATGTTTCGAAGGAGATGAGATTTACTGAGAGTTTTTACGAAAATATAAGATGGATTAAGAACTGCCAGTGAACAGAATAAACACATTCCCGTAATTCTTACACAGACTTACATAGAAAAAAGCATATTTATCGCGTTATTAGAAATCAAACGCAGAAATTCTGTTAGAATTATAATAAAAACAAAATTTTCGAATAATCCGAAAATTTTAACCTCAAACGTAGAAACATCTCTCGATCCATCCAAAGAGGAAGAGGTGGAACGCTGAGGCAGGGCAACCGCTTTGAACGGTAACAATTAAGGGAATTGAAACGCTGATGGACTGAGGGTAAAAACCGCCCGGAGAATTTGTCGACATTCTTTTTTATATAAACCCTCTGCGGTGTCAAATGCGTGAGACAAGCCAGGAAGAGACTGAGCGGGAATAGCGGGAAGAGATTAACTCGAGACCTCCATTTTTTTGCCTTTCCGAAAACCCATTCCATCAATCATTTATCTGTTTAATGAGTGGCACGTGGACGACGTTGCGCTGTTAAAACGCAAGGCAGATGCTCACCAGAGTGGGGGGAACGTCTCCCTCCCTCAACTCCCGCACATCCTATAATTCAGAGGGTTGGGAGGGAATGAGAGTGGTTACTTAGAGAGGGAAGATGGCCGTTGAGGGAACCGAAGGGTTGAGAAAGAAAAACAGAAAGGATTAGGATAACTTCCGGAAGATACGCGCGAGTTAATGGATAGCGGTAAAAATTGTGGGGGATAATATAATAAAAAGGGATCTTAATGGCTGAAAGGGAGACGGAATTTTTAAACGCTGGAGATAATATAATCGCACTTATTTTTGGGAACTAGAATACATACAAGGAAACCACAAACGCATTACTGTGGTAGTACTTTCTTAATTATGTGAGAAGGAGATTGGGCGGATCAGTCTGTGGCAGTTTTCGGTCGCTGGGATTATAGTTTTGGATTCCGAAATCAAGGCTCCTTTTGCAATTCCTGAGTTATTAGAATCAAAGGCATACCTAAATCGATATAATTAACAACTTAGATATAACCACGTTTATAACTATGAGTCATCGGTATGGAATTATACTTTTGATATTAATTATCAACGAACCAGACAAGCAAATTTATTTAGAATTAATCCGAAAAAACGACAATATAAAGTAACTGTTAAAATTGTTCCGACAGCTGGGGTTATTGAGGAATCGAACCCGGACCGCTTTCACTGAAGTCGAACGCATTACCTACTTAGCTATTCGGAAGCACTAATCCGAGAATGTACTCATCATAGTTACTTCTATAACGCCTTAAATTTTCATCTCTGCTAAAATGATCAAATAATAGCAAGATGATGATGATTATTATACATCACCCAGCATTTCTGGAAGCAAAGTAAAGTAAAAACTGTCGAAGAGGCGCAAACTACCCGGCAGATATAGGTTTAGAAGAGTACGTAATAATCAAAATACAAGCATTGAAATCACCAACATGAGGAAAATATCTTAAAATAAACACGGAAGCGGCAATAGACAAGAAAATGAAAAATTAGGTGGAAAAAGGTGATAGTGGCGAAACGTAGATCGCGCTCATGTCTCCAGGAAGGAAAAACCTCTATTAAGTAAGACCTCCCACTTTCCGTCCGTGATACGTCCAAATCCCAACCCTCTCCCTCCATTTCTCCCAATTTATTCCGTGGAATACCATCCCACCCATAGAGTCTAAGCGTGCTTGCCAAAAGAAAAAAAAACTTTTTCCTCTCCTACGGAGATTAAAATAAGCAAGAGGAGTGGGGAAAACATTTGAAGAGGGATAAAATCGGGAAAGTCGAGATGTAGCGGAATGGTTAAGAAAAATAAACGATAAAAATATTAATTTATCGGAAAAAGAGGGGTATTTTACAGAGTAATAACTTGAAAAAATGAACGGAGTTTCCAAGGGCGACTCTGTAATGTATGCTTTAATGTTTTACGCTTCCTCCATTATTCTTTATGCTTTCCGGGACTCTTTTTAGGATGGGCAAAAATTTATTAGCTAATTAAAAGATTTCCTGCTCTGAATCGGGTAAAATTTCCTTTTGATGTTTTCCTGATCAGATTTTCTGCAAAGTCTAAGGAAAGTTCCGATTTCATAAATAGAGGATAAAAATAGCGTACGGAAGGTGGGTGTCGAAGGAAAGAAATGACGTACAATTGTATTTGAGTCATATTTTTCTCATTTCTTACAGTGGTTAATCATTCATAACCCACATTAGATATTAATTAATAATATACCTATAAGGCACCCGCATAGCCAACGCGTTTGACTTCGGCGAAAGCGGTCCCTGGTTCGATTCCCGGTGGGGACTCCCGTGCGGAATGATCTAACCAGTCGAAGCGCTTTCAACAATACAACTACTAAAATATATCTATAATTCGTTAATTCGGCTCAAAAACCACGGTAAATTTTAAATAACCAAATGTTTCTTCGGAGAATGATACATTCATCGGCATTCCATATGTACGTATTCNAAATGTAGCAGAAATTATTTTGATAAATAAATACTATTTAATTGCAGTAAAATATTAGCATAGAACTCAGTTTATTGTGTGTAGCTGAGCTCTTACGAGATACTTTATATTTACGAGCTAGTTTCTGGCATATAATCTGAACAAAACATTTTATGCCATTCGAGCTTTCAATTTATTTGTTAAGATCCTTGGATTTATAAAATATTTTCCTACCCGTATTTTTTCTCAAAAATAATAATCTTGTGGTTTTTTCAATTATTCAAGCCAACGGAATTCTAGGAAATGTAAAAACCTACTACGCTTTATACACACAAGAGTTGTTGAAGTTTGACATTTTACGACGGCATACTTCCCCTGAAAAATTCGCTGACCATCCAGTTCGTATAAAACATAAGAATCTTTGACCGCGTTATGTGAGACGAGAGGTTATTTAATGCGAAAAGAAGGTCGGCAGATGAGAAGAAGGGTATGCTTTCCGCAGCAGAAGAGGGACCCTTGAGCGTCTAGACGACGGCCTATTCGCGTACTTCTAAATAATATCGCGGGCGAAGGAGGTTGCATGCTCATCATTGCCCATTCTCATGAGATAAAGCAGGATGTACTCCTCTTCCTTACTGCCCATTTGCGGGGGAAATGACCTAAGGTTGAAAAATAATTTTTCATCCCTTGGAAAACTTTCAGTAGGTCGAGAAGGTAAAGCGGAGCAGACTCAATCGAGCAGTTGTACATTCTTAAAACGAACTAACGTATGAAACTATAGACATTTTCAAGTGGTCTGGCAAATACTTAATTCTTATGTTAATGCTAACATAACTAAATATTTTACAGAATCGTCAGCTAAGATAGTCTAGTGAAAAGTTTTACGCAGAAGAATAAAATTGCTCTTATCCACCTCACTCTACGACTTCCACTTACTTATGCTGAATTCGTAATATATATTCCTCAAAGAAGATTATAGGTACTCTATGTAAATAGTATTAATGTAATAAACCTGAGATTCTCTAACCTTCTCTATAATGACCTTCATGATACCACTCAAAGTTCTCCACTTAGCCTTGTGATATAAGTGAATCATTCGCAACGAAATTGAGTACTAATGCGGCATATGTATCGCTTTGAATCACCATAAAGTTTTACATAAATACGATTTAAAAGGAAAATGAAAGGTTGACACAGAGAAAACTGAAAGATAAAACTTCTATATATGAGGTCGACTCAAGCGCTCATCGTTTGGCGTGCTTTCAAAACAGTAAATTTCACTTCCTAGTCACTTATATTTTCATATGTGCCTAGTCACACGCATATCAAATTACAAAAAAGTTGGAGGAAAAAATGAAAAAAATCTATTTAGTTAAAATATTAAGATGGCTGCTCTAGAGGCATCAATTGATAAAATATATGACGATGGCTACGCTCTTAACGGCTTATCTGCGGGGAAACTCTGCTTCAGAGAACGCTGACATATTTTTATGTAAATGAACTGATCGACTGCAATGCATCATCCTAGGGTTAAGCTACGTAACGGGGGCTGAATCCGAGCAATAAGTAACCGTGTAACCAGAATGATCTGGATTTTTCATCCATTTCCGCCTTATTTCTTCCATATTTTACCGAGAAATCTCTCCTTTTCACCTGCTGAAAAATTGCCCGCGATATCTCCTCCAAGCCCCGTCATCTTTCAATGGAGCAACCTCGACCCGAAGTTCCTCTCCTAAGATCCCCAAATTCCTCTTCTGTAACCTTACTTTCACTTTTCACCCGTTCCTTTCCCTTTCTGCACATTTCTTTCCGTGTAAATGCGCAGAGAAGGGATTTATCCGTAATGTAATCGGCCTCATAGCTAAAGTAATGATTTATGAAATATATGGATATAAAAGAACAAACTGCCAAATATTTTCACGTAAGATGCTGATTTGTTCAATAACTTAAGACAGAGAAGTATATTTTAGGCAATAACGGAAACTGAAGTAAGTTAAAAATATTTTAAATTCAAACTTTCTCCAAATATTGAAGGAACACAGAATCTACATTATCAAAAGAGTATAAAAGTAACAATTATAGAAGAGTACATGATATAGGTAAAATAATAATTATGATTCTAATTACCATTTAATATCCAATAAAAAATCAAATATGTATTTCCAAAACAAAGTAAGTTAGTGTAACGATCAACAGTCGTAGGTAAATTACGCAAATTATCGTTTAATTAAAACATCTTTTTACTCGTAATCAATAAAATCATTACGGTATCGTGCCATTAGTAACGTTTAAACTCACATGGCCAAAAACATCATCGGGCAATTAATGAAAGAAGCGTAAATTGCGTTTACAATGTATGGACAAAAGTGCGTCCAAAGGTACTGCTTAGATGTAGAGTCATAGCTGGTCATTCCCAATGACCTTGACCTTAAGCCCCGATTTTAAACTCATAAGTAATAGAGAGAACATAGATACGAGTGAACTAATTACTCGTAAAAAAATTGAATGTCCCTATTATAGCGCATTTCCTTAGTTCTAAGGTCGTTTTTAAGTAGAGGAAAACAGCCGAATTTCTCCACCCTTGCCTCCAATAAGTTCTATGACGCATTGGTAACCACTGCTGTGTCTAATGTTTTTCTAGGACTCAGACCTCAATTTCACCCGTTGATCCTTTTATTCTGAGTTCACCAGAAAGATTGGGACTCGATCCAATCATCGAACGAAGGAGAAATAAGGCCAATGATGTAAATCTGGTATAAGAGGGTAATGGAGACGGCAGGCGAAGGTACTTAAAGACCGCGAGGCAGACTATGCCGGCGTTTCTGTGTGACTACCGGTGGGAGATGAGGTGCCAAAAATACACCAGCCATCGTCCTTCGCTTGCCCCACCTCTTGGATCCTTTTAGAGGGTGGAAGAGCTTTTTTCCCTTCCAACCAGAAAGGGGTCGCGGCGTCTGCAGAAGGAGGAGATTCGAGAATGACGCATCTCAGTATATCTACACGCCAGACTTGATAGGAGCAGAAGTGGATGAGAGCAAAAGTAATGAGGAGAAAAGTTTATTGAGAAGAAGTTAGGGAAAAAAAGGTTCGGGATGAAAGATTGCGAAGTGGTGGGGCGGAAAAAAGTAACGGGATTGGTTGGAGGAACGATAAAACTGCGCCGGATAAATAGAGAGGTGGATGGTAAATGGGATTAGGAGATTTCCGAATATTTCCGGTTCACTTTGGAAAGGTGATGTTGATGGACGTAAAGTCTTTCATCTCTTTATCGAGAGTTCACCACTAAGACTTGGGGAAAAATCGAGCTTCTCGGATTCTTTGAAAAAACTATGGCGTTGAAAATATTCGGAGTCGACCGAGCAATAGCAAGTGGAAAGACTCCTTCTTAGATAAAAAAACATCGAGACCTTCATCGAAAGGGTAGTTGTATTTATTTGATGAGTTTAACAATAAGGTGCATTTGTCTACTGTCGCGATAATACATGCCAATTCGGCGATTACGTCCTTCGTTTATTGACACCCTCTCTAATTCTGAGCAGTATATTTCAGATTTCTATTTAGAAGATAACGGAAATTTCTACATGAACTGACAATCTATTCAATCATCCAGTATTCAATACTAACAGTAAGGAGACATCTTTGAACGTATTCAAGCTACAGCAGATAACTTTAATCATATTTAAGTTTAAAGTTGATACATACGATAATAATTACATGCGTATACTTTGGTAACAATAAATTTCAATATTAGCATCTATGTGCGATCTATTCCCTGCTTCATCTTCATTTATGTGTAGACCCCTTAAGATTAAGTGAGTAGAATCAGCAGTAAGTCAAGAACGGTACGAGCAAACAAATCCCCAGCGTCATATATGGAGTCAGAGATGCTTTTTCGCAACTATCGACATCTGTTGACCTTACATAGAAGATGCATGAGCCTCTTTCCAATCTCCACAGGCGACCAAGGTCGTGCGCTAGCAAAAGATGCGTGGGAGGCAAGAGAAGAGGTATTCGCTCTTAGATGTATGCTAGTCGCGATCGAAACGGATTGCGAGGAGTGAGTGGATGTAGTGAAAAAATATATAATGTGGAAAGAAAGGAAGGAAACTGGAGAAGTGGATTTTGAAATGGAAGCGGTTAGTGGCGGAGAACACGTTGAGTGGCCGTGAGGTTTGTTTTCCCTTTGGGCGAGACGCAGAAGACAAAGGACTGGGTGTGTGCGGCCAAAATACCCACCAAACAGCGAATTTCAGTTTACGTTTCATGGGTGGATTTGGAGAAGAAAGAACAAAGAGTCTGTTGTGAAAAGCGCGAAAGGATAAAAGTAGTAAAAAATTCGGGAAACAAAATTTGAGAGATCAGTTTCAGCGGTATACTTCAGTTGAAGAATAAAAGAACACATTGAGCGATGTGAGCGCAAATTCATTCATGAAAACTGAAATTAAATTTTACTCACAAAGGTCAATTTTACACTTTCAGTAAGAAAATTAGGGAGAGTACTTTAAGCAGATGCCCATTGGATTGTGTGTATACTGAGTACACGAATTTTTAACGAAGTTTATGAACAAAGTACGTCCTTGTCAATCACGTACGTCAAAGTATTCCCTTTTCACGTTTCTCAGAAATTTCGTTCCTAAATAAAGATAATGTACCTAAAATGATCTACTTTACGGATAATCTTTAAAAACAAACCATAACGTTTTTCGAAATTATTTTGCGAGTTCTTCGAGAAGATAAGAAGGACTAAGAAACTTATCTTATAACCATAATAAAAAGGGAAGCTAAAGACGGTCCTATATATACATCCTTTAAAATATAGCAACTCGGATGAATTTAAATTCTTTTCTTTTTCCAACAAACTTTTACGTAAAATTCTATTCCACAATTCATGATTGCTGATAGAAGAATGATTACCTACTAGAATAAAACATTAAGAATACTCTACCATACTTAATCTATCAGCAAGAGAGTTGAAATAATGCAATCAACCAAAGCAATTTCGTTCGTTAGCGCTTTCCGAGCTGATACAAAGCAGGGATCGAGAATCGGACTAGAGTTGGTCTCCGGGGACACAAAGGGTATCCCAAATTGCAAGAGGGACCGTCCCCATCGGGAGGATTCCCGCGAGAAAGGGGGCAAGTTCAGGGGTGAGAGACAAAGTAGCTGGAAGAATAGAACTAGCAGTTACTTGGAATGGGGAGGCACGGGACCACCCTCTGGAGAGACGTTATAAAACTGCGCGGCGTCACAAACCTATTTTCTAGCCTCACCCTTAGAGAAAAAAAGAAGCAGATAAGTCGATCGGGACGCCCTCCTGCGACCGACTAGCTCACTTTCCCTCGGCCACTGGGGAAATGGGTATGAAGGAAAGCTTCGTCAGCCCATTATGTTTTATAAGATGGAGGAAAGAAGGGTTTTTATTCGGGCGAGCAAAAGAAGTGGGATTCCGAATGCGATGGCGCATCTCCGCGGCGATGAAGAGAGGGGTAGGAATCGGAAGGATTGAGGGAAGTGGGATTACGACTGATTTATTCCAGACATTCGACGAGCTGGATTAAGAAGCGAGGGACTCATAGAAACAGCTTCCTGGCGTGCGGAGGGCTGGCTTTTGATGAGAAACTAGTGGAGGGAGGGGTGTTTGATTGATGGCTATAGTGTTGATGACGCGCTCTCATGAATAAAAGTGGTGATTGCTGCTCATCCGCCATGGCGTTCCTTGAGGTTTTCATTATATTTTCTATATTTAGCAAAACGAACGCGATGTACTATTACTTTTTGTATAAAAAATGCCTCTCAATGTCGGAAATTTAGTGGGTATGTTAAATGGCTTTCTCGGATATTTTTTTATTTTTGGGTGGAATTGATTTCAATATGGTCGCTTAGATTAGACAGCTGCTTCACGATTGCGAAAGAAGAAAGTAAACGACTGTTATAATTTTCATTTGTTAAAGGTAAACAGAATTAAAGGCAAAAAAGGTTTGTATAACAATCATAATGGGAAGTATCAAAAATAAACATCTGAGCATTAGAGCTTAAGACTCAAACTTCACAACAAGCACTAAAAAAATGGGTTGAGTGTCATTTAAAGAAGTGTAAGCTATCCAGACTTTCAGTTTAGAGACAACACTAGTAAACTACATTTAGTTTTTCAGTACAACTTAATTATTAACTCAAAACCAATTATATTCGACTTGAAACATCGTTAGCTAAATTAATTTAGTACTATGAACATTATTTTTCCTGTAGGTTGAATTCTCCCTTTATTTCCATTTAATGTTATCAAGCGTAAGTATAAAATGCCTTTAATAACTTTATTGTGTAATCCAGCATTAATTAAAAGCATTCGTACATCCGAGCGTAGGAATGTAACATGACCTTTACCGAGTTGAGGGAAATCTGTTGTTCGCAAACAAAAGGAAATTTTTGTGAATGCTTCTGCTATTACATTACGTACGCGATTCACTCGCAACTGTCTTTGTTTCTAGCATTTACAAATTTATAAGTCAAATACAACGATTAAATTGTATCTCATCAACCCGAATCTAATCTGTTTTATTTAAATACATTTCCTTTAAAGACTTTCTTTCCGAATCCACTTCTATGATTGGTAACTGTAAATCAAATATTATAACTACAGAAAAGGCACATTTGGACAACAAAATATCATCGATATCCAGGAAATGATTTACTTTTTTAAGAGAGCGTTATTTAAATTTGTAACGGTAATTATCAAAGCGGCATTGACCCTTTCATATTATTCATTATAAAGGTGGATGATTTCAGTCTCAGTTTAGGAATTGTGAATTGTTAGACGAATAGTTTATTGTAAAAATCTTCTAATCTACAGACACCAGAAACTTTACCGAAGAAAACTTACTGTCAAAAAAGTCACGAACAGCTTTTCGTGTGTAACTTGAGTTGGCACATGATAGTCATTTTACTTGGTTTATATATTTAGTTTGTTCATATTGTTTTAAACATTGGTTGTAAAAATACCAAAATCCTCAAAAATGTTGAAAAATATTAGCTTCTTTTTTTTGGATATATTAATCGTTCAAAACAAAAGAAGCAGATACGTCTAATCTTAATGCGTCTTGCTTAAACTCAATGAAAGCACAAAAACATTATGCAATGCGGCGCGAAATTCATAGAATATTGCTGTAAACATGTAAATCATTGACCCGTAATAGTAAATGACAGTAGTGCGTTAATTATTAGCAACATTATTTTTAGATTACGGCAGCGGAAGGGATGCGGCATAAATCATGAATGGGAAGAGGAGCTGAACGATGCCTACAAAGTTCCGCACTCTACCCTGGATCACATGGAATGAGGAATGGAGGGGAGGCAGGATATTCTGGAAGATTTCTCGTAAATTGTGAGTGGGTGGGTCTGGTTCTGCAAGGGAGGGAAGCGCTTTTGGTACGGATCCAAAGTAATAGAGGATACCCCACTTGCCGTCTCTTTCAATCATCTTACCACCTCTCCATCAGCGTTCACTCGCCCCCGCCCCAAAGAAAACAGATCCGAGACTTTGGAAAAGAATCCGTACGTGAAGTTGATAATTCACAGGCTTGCTACGAGCAATGCCCGATTTTTCATCTCGGAGGAAGACCAAACCTAAGAGCTTAGGCTATGGGAGGCTCTTTTTATCGGAAGGATACGGTACCATTTAGCCAGATAAAAAAAAAACATTAGGCCACAAATGAAACCATCAGGTGACTTTAGTGACGTATCGCCTACAAGTCAAACTGTACAACTTTGATTATAAGAAATAAAAATAATTACATTTCTGAGTGTATGCGAGTTCTTCGAGAAGATAAGAAGGACTAAGAAACTTATCTTATAACTATAATAAAAAGGGAAGCTAAAGACGGTCCTATATATACATCCTTTAAAATATAGCAACTCGGATGAATTTAAATTCTTTTCTTTTTCCAACAAACTTTTACGTAAAATTCTATTCCACAATTCATGATTGCTGATAGAAGAATGATTACCTACTAGAATAAAACATTAAGAATACTCTACCATACTTAATCTATCAGCAAGAGAGTTGAAATAATGCAATCAACCAAAGCAATTTCGTTCGTTAGCGCTTTCCGAGCTGATACAAAGCAGGGATCGAGAATCGGACTAGAGTTGGTCTCCGGGGACACAAAGGGTATCCCAAATTGCAAGAGGGACCGTCCCCATCGGGAGGATTCCCGCGAGAAAGGGGGCAAGTTCAGGGGTGAGAGACAAAGTAGCTGGAAGAATAGAACTAGCAGTTACTTGGAATGGGGAGGCACGGGACCACCCTCTGGAGAGACGTTATAAAACTGCGCGGCGTCACAAACCTATTTTCTAGCCTCACCCTTAGAGAAAAAAAGAAGCAGATAAGTCGATCGGGACGCCCTCCTGCGACCGACTAGCTCACTTTCCCTCGGCCACTGGGGAAATGGGTATGAAGGAAAGCTTCGTCAGCCCATTATGTTTTATAAGATGGAGGAAAGAAGGGTTTTTATTCGGGCGAGCAAAAGAAGTGGGATTCCGAATGCGATGGCGCATCTCCGCGGCGATGAAGAGAGGGGTAGGAATCGGAAGGATTGAGGGAAGTGGGATTACGACTGATTTATTCCAGACATTCGACGAGCTGGATTAAGAAGCGAGGGACTCATAGAAACAGCTTCCTGGCGTGCGGAGGGCTGGCTTTTGATGAGAAACTAGTGGAGGGAGGGGTGTTTGATTGATGGCTATAGTGTTGATGACGCGCTCTCATGAATAAAAGTGGTGATTGCTGCTCATCCGCCATGGCGTTCCTTGAGGTTTTCATTATATTTTCTATATTTAGCAAAACGAACGCGATGTACTATTACTTTTTGTATAAAAAATGCCTCTCAATGTCGGAAATTTAGTGGGTATGTTAAATGGCTTTCTCGGATATTTTTTTATTTTTGGGTGGAATTGATTTCAATATGGTCGCTTAGATTAGACAGCTGCTTCACGATTGCGAAAGAAGAAAGTAAACGACTGTTATAATTTTCATTTGTTAAAGGTAAACAGAATTAAAGGCAAAAAAGGTTTGTATAACAATCATAATGGGAAGTATCAAAAATAAACATCTGAGCATTAGAGCTTAAGACTCAAACTTCACAACAAGCACTAAAAAAATGGGTTGAGNGATGTGAGCTTTAATAAAATAATGAAAATTCTGAAAACAGTAAAAATAATCTCTTCTCCCTCAACCTTGACTCCTTATGAAGTAGCTCATGTGTGGATTTTGTTTGTGAGAGTTGAATGTAACCAGAAAAAGCAATGGATTTACAAGGAGAAAGTGAACATCTACTGGAAAGGTTAAAAATCAATTTATTGCCTTTCCGTGCGCTGGTAAACCCGAAATCGCCTACGCCAGTAGAAGAAAGGGGATATAATGAAAAAACAGCCGGATATAGCCCGCGGATGCGTCTGCTGGGGAAGAGGAATTCTCTTTGCCACTAAGCCAAGGGATACAAAAAGGATAGGACACAAGGTCATGACTGCTGGAAGGAGAATCGTGAGACCTCGGCTACGCTTGCAATTTTTTCCTCGCAACCCAATTACGGAAAAGCTACCAGGCAAGGCGAGATGATTTGAGTTTTGTTTTCAATTATCCCGGCGATTGACGGGAGCAAGCCGCGAAAAAAGTAACGATCCGGAATCTTCACCTGTGGGTATTTTATGTTAGGCACTCCTATCAAGAGGGTGAGCCACGCACGAGGATCATCACGAAAGCCCAATTATGATATGGAAAATATTTCCTCCGCTGAATGTTTCAGACAGTCTCTTAAATAAGGGGAAGGTGCATGCATAATAGAAGGCATAATTTACTTTGAAGCATGATCCGTGTCACCACGGAGAGTATGGAGAGCATATTTCAATGTCTATGGCGAAATAAATTAAGTATTCTCAAACATATCTGAAATTTATACAATTATAATTCAAGGTTTATGGATTCGTACTCATCTTACATATAATATAAACCGAAAAAGACTTAGTTTTAATAGGAGTTCTTTCTTTTAATCGAAAGAAATTAATACCTAATTCTGAGGATGACGAAAACTGCACTTACGCACACTTTTCTTTTCGAATATTATTTTTAAATATCTCTTTATCGTGCAACATAAAGTAAATCAGACATGGAAACTGTATTTCGGATTCAGTAAAGATCAAGAGAGATAAGATATTTAAGTGAAGAGCTTGACCAATGATGTATTCTTTCTCTAATGTTTATTATTAACCTTGCGAAGAAAAATTATTATTAGCCAATGATGGAGAATGATAACAAGAAACATCATGGGGAAGGATTCGAACAATATTTGTGATCATAAAGTGGCTTCTATGATTAACATATTAATAAAAATATTTAATCCTCATAATTTATTCCTTGCCCTCAATCATGAAAATTCAATTTCAGAATCCTATCAAATTCACAGTTAATTAATTTATTACGTACTTTAATTAGAATATTTCAATTTATTGGCTTTATATACTCCATTTATCAGATTTATATATTTAAATAGATTTTAAGCTGAAGTAAAAGTCAACATAGAAATGTTTATAAAGGCTAATCACAACATTTTCTCCCATTGATTATGTATAAATTGCTGACTGGAAAAGGTGACAAAAATTCAATAGTAACAAAGAGGAAAACTAAACTGTATTCCCTTTGAAGAATAGAACGCTCAAACCTCAATCCAACGTAGGCTGGCTGGATAAACTATCCACGACTGCAAAACAAGGCAAAGGAAGAAAGACGCGGGCACAAGAAAAGCCATAAAGCAGAGGAAAGGAGGCGCACGCATGAAATTCGCTCGTGGAGCGAACCGAAGTCAGGGAGACTAATTTGCGAGGCGATACACGCGAAGGAACGAAAACGGGAGGTTAACGAGAGGATTGAATTCTAATTTATCGCATCCCATTGGCGGATCTCACGGGTTAAGAGATGCGCATGAGAAGAGGAGAGATGAAGGAGGAAGAGGCAACTGAAAGCGGAGGTAAGGAAACGGCAGAAGATGCTGCGTCCGTGCGTGACTTGATGTGGATATTATCGCTGAAGAGTAGCGTCGTAAATTCGCGACCCCACCGCGGGGAGGAGCACGCATCGTCGTCATTACGGCCGTCCGTCATATTTGAGGCAAGGAATCGCCGCGCTCAATGAGTACCGAGAGAAAAACGAAGTTTGAAACCCATTCGTTTGAGTGTTAATAAAATGGTACTGCTTCAAATGAGGTCGTGGGGATTCGCGCGTTATGAAGGAATACGCTCGCAGGTGGCAGAGAAATCAAGAATATACAATAAAATATGTAATGTGATTTTCGCACCCAGGGGCGAAATATTCCTTGTAAATTCGCGCTCAGATATTTGCGTGATTTTCAACTTGGTCTCGTGCGAAATAACGTACAAGAACACAGAACATTACTCGTTTATTAAAATTAGGACGTTCACAATTTTAAATCACCTGGAATGATGGTGCCTGGAAATTGCTACTAAATCGAAATATTCTAAAAATTAAAAAGGGTAAATTTGAATGAAAATATACACCCATAAAACGAGCTATCGCGAATCAACTAATAATGAATGCATATTTTTTCTCCTCAATAATTTCCTCTTTCTAACTGTAGAGAAATTTTGAAACTCATATTTGTCACTGCTTCTCCTATCGAACAAGTAGAGCAAAATATAATCAATACGGTTGGAACTTACTTCGTGGAACATCAGTTAATTAATGAGAAACAATGGACTTCGTATTTTCCACACGATTTTATTTACCGACCAGTTTTGGCCTTCCAGCTATTATCCCAATGGTCCAGACACCTAACAGATACATTAGATACCCAGCTAAGTTAAATTAACATCTATTCTGAAACTTCGGAGAGCTTTCAACTTTCTTTCCAAGAAAGAACTTCACATTGTTACTTCTTTTCCTCGTTTACAAATCCACATGACTCGGCATTCATTACTTAGATTAAAGAGCCAATACACTTATTTCTTTAATAAAATGATTATCGACACGTATTTCGTATAGACTGAAGATCATACTTGTACAGAGATTATCATAATACGCAACAATATTAGTTAATGCATTGCACCAACTTAAAAGCATAAAAATCGTACGAGCGGCATGTGGATGACTAACATGTATCCTCTACAGACTACAGTACATTTTAATTATATTTAATGGCGCAACTTAAGGAAAAAAAACTTTTATTAGATATAAATTATGACCACGAATCTCCAAAAGCCATATTACCTTTAAATACCATCTCTAGCGCATTCAGTTTTAGTTTTAAACAACTTGGAAATAAAATTTCCAAGGAATTAAACTCCTTGCCAACGAGCGGAGTGACTTCAATAAATATCTCACGAGCCTAAGTTATGCATCCCCTTATCCAACTAAATTGCGTGCTAAGCAGGGCTCATATACTACTTAAGACATCGCCGTTCCAGAGTAAAAACGTTAACCAATTAATCGAAAAAATTAAACCATGTTTCTTAACACCCAGAGTTCATGACTCGTCCCATATAAAGCGCAATTTCATAGCGGGAGGAAGGATTGAGTAGGCAATGGAACTTTGCCAGCCATAATGGAGAGAAGGGAAGGAGCCCAAAGGGACTCCATGCTGCGATTCTCGGCTTCAGATTATTAAGCTCTTGAATGGCGATATCGTGGAGTCCAACTGAGCTCAGTGCCACACGATACCACTTCTTTCCGGTAACTGGGTCCGCTACTAACTGCCCGAAACAAATTGGGCGTCGGCCAAAGGTAAGAACGGACACTTCTTATTGGGCCGCCTAGTCCCTTGGTTTGCCTCACCCTGTTAAGAATGATTAGAATATGAAGATAACGGTCAGAACACTAAGTGAAGGGAGAAGTGGGATACGGAGGGGAAGTGAGATACGGAGGAATTAAAATCACTTTTTCTCGTCATAAAATACGGCTAAGGTGTACTGGAAGTAGCGAATGAATTTCTTATGTTAAAAATCAGAGGAGAAGCGCTTCCATTTGGATATATTATTGAGAAATACGACCTGATTGAAACGCGAAATGGTGAGCAAGGAGCATCGGCAGCGATATTTATTTAAATAAGAGACAATAATAAATAATGCCTCGGTAAATTTGGGCGTCGTCAAGCATTCGGCAGTCGAATCGAAACACGTAAACCGACCTCTGCTAAGTTTATGCAAATGGAAATGAAACGAAAGGAAAGTGTTGAGTTTCATTTCGATATTGCTTTGAGGTCCTTCAAAAATAATGTATTCACTAAAATATGCAAATCAAGCTATTTAATTGCTGGGAAAAAGGTCTCTTCATTTCTCCTGAAGCGGGAGCCATTACTGTTCTGGATGAATTTTACGACATATGTGAACTAAACAACGCGACAGAGAAATTGCAACACAACCTTTAATAAGATATGTGAAAGTAAAACATTGTTCCGAGTTTTACTATAGCCTGAAATTTGTTGAAAGGAAATTAACAACTGAAACATTTATGTTGGTACTTGTCTACGAAGTAAAAATTTCATTCAACTGCACAGTATTTCCCATTTTCTCTTGAGATCTCAGATGTACTTTTCGTACCTCCTTTGGTTCAGCAATTTATTTAAAGGTAGTATCCCGTTCTTAAAAGCGGACATGCCACAAGGCACCGTTCTTGGGTCATACATCTATTTCCTTGTTTCTTTTCTCCTGACTCTCCCCATTTATACCACGGACAATAAAAGAGATCTCTACGGCCACTTTCCTTCACATCCCATTTACATCCCTTTTATGAATCTGGAATGGATTTTGGTTGTTCCTTTGTGAATTCCTGATAAGAATCTCCCCTTCCTCAGACATTTCCTTCCTTTCATTTGTCCTCTTTCTCAATCTTTCCCTTTCACCCTTAAAATCACAAGCGAAGGAATGTTTTCTTTTGGCCCTAGGATGGAACCACCCGTCGGCATGACAAGACTACCTTGAAGCCGTACATCGAAACAAATTGTTTGATGTACCACATTGCAATCAAACCTACTTCTTTACCTTGTATTTCAAGCGCATAGCGTACAGTGTACCGTACCCTACTGAATTAAGCTGCTAAAGTATTAGGTAGAAGATCGAAACAGATAAGATTATTAAAGAAATACTTTAGCTAGATATCTCGAAAAAGAAATCATCCAAGTTTTAAGGGATGCCAGGGTGCGTACATGAGATACTTTGAGTATTAAATATATGCAACGAAGTAATATGAGAAGATTGCAAGCCTTTATGGCTGTGACTTAGTAAATACTCGATAAGAAAAAGATCCTTCTTGCCTGAAATCCCTAAACTTTTGTGGTTCTTATAAATTTAAATCGCGTTTTTTTAACTTACTGATCAAGAATAGTAAACGACTTATTAATCATAGTAACACTGTGTGCACCAAATACTCTCATAATACCATAAAATTGCTTAGAAGTTCCCAAACTTTGCCCGCAAAGGTCTATTAGTGGAAATTTATAAATGAAAATTTATCGATGAAGGAAAAAGTTTGGATAATTAACATGCGATTCTTCAAGGAGTACAATCCATGCACAGAAAAAAACTGGTAAAATTGCTTAAACCCGTATCACATAAATCTAAGCACTGATACACTGAATGGGAGCTTTTTTCTTTTTGATTAATTATTGGTTAAAAATACGAAATTTATGAGTA